>JAHWGI010001388.1:0-133954 GCA_029379305.1 Frankliniella fusca
CGGGGTCCGTAACTTAACATAACGCACGACCTTCGTTAGTTAAAGAATGTACCTCAAGCAAAGTTAAATTTTCTCGTTACGTTATTTATTTTACCCTTTCTGCTTTCATAAATCTGTTATAAGTTAAACCTTTATCCGACAAATAATGTTTGAGATAATAACGGTTTTTCTATCAACGTTATATTAAAAGTTAGAGGTATAACATATGAAAACTCTAACCAGAAAACTTAGTTATGTGCGTAACGTCAGCCGAGTGCTTGGTTGGTTATAAGTTAATGTTATACCCTCATCACAAGAAAGGCTGTTAACGTCACCTGTAACACAATACCTAAGGGTGTAACAGACACGCGCCTCGGTGTTGCGGTTTGCCTCCTCTATCGCAAGTTAGGCGCCAAGGCCTCCTCGCGCCCCAGGCGAGTATGCAATCCCGCAATACTGTGGTGCGCATCCGCGCCCATGCGAGTGGATGAGTGGAGACGTGTTCTCCAGCCACCAAGCCCACGCCTGTGACTGCGAGCCTTGCCGACACAAGTACCTTGGTGAACTGGTCATGGTCAAGCTACTACAGCCTCACAGGAAAAACTAATGTGACACATGTCACATGTGCTGGTGTGACCGAGCTTTCGGTAACGTTTCGTGACATTATCGAGATTTTGGTCGCGTTTGTCGTGTGACATCCTATATGTAATGCCTGTTACGTGGTCGCATCACAAATATAACCAAACCTCATGTCACATCACATGGTGTGACCAAAATTGGTCGCGTCAATTGACGTGACACATGTAACATTAGTTTTTCCAGTGCTGGCGCGCCAGGCTCTCGTTGTCGCGGAGTACAGCACGACAGCCACCCTCTGGCTAGGTCCCCCTGCACTTCCCTTAGTTTGGCTACCCTGGATTTAAACGCAGACCCGCGCAGACCCCGCGCTGCTCTGCTATCTTTTGATTGAGGCGCCGTAAATTAGGCACGTAATAAGGGGGGGGGGAGGGGCGACCGTCCCTCCTCTCCGCCCCCCTTATTACGTGCCTGCCGTAAATAGGTCACATATTTGCGTGTTCGTAATTTTGAAAGCTGTCGTTCGAAATTGTTATACATCTCCTGCACAGTTCAAGGGGCAAGGCTGAGAACTTAGTGTGGACCGTCATTTATCAAAGCACTAGTCATAGAACATTGTAATGTGATTTTTATTTTTCCAAAATATTAACATAGTCTCACAAGGCCTTTTGTTTGTTTGGTAGGAGGGGCAGAAAAAGAGTTCAAATTAGGTACATTTCCTATGATCGTAAGTTTGTCTACTCACTCTCATTACCACGTCATACATTTTCTGCTGACATTAAACGTAAAAAACAAACATAATATATGCATATATATTTTTATATTGGCAAAAGAAAACGTAGCTAGGAAAAAACAGTCTACACACAAGACATTTTTTTTTTTTTTTTTTTGCCACAAAATATCACATTGAAAGTAGGAACATGAACATAAATGTTTACTTAGTCTTTGACATAATCATTTTTTTTATCATATTAACATAAACCGTGACTTTACAAGTGTATTTAGATACACATATACACAACGACTTTGAAAAAAAAAGAAGAAAAAAAGATAGTCACACAGCAGTCATTATCACTTCATATGTTTAAATAATCATTTTTCAAAAATGCATGATAAATGTACTAAATGTATGAAATCAAATATATCACAATTGGTTTCAAATATATTGTAAGAAAAATAATTTTCGAAAAAAAAAAAAAACAGTCATTACAAAAAGATGCAGATCGAAGGAAAAAAATCACAAAAACTACTCATTAGGCGCCTGCTCTGGCTGCTCTGAGGTAGAAAGGGGCATTGACAAAGACTCACTTCTCATTTCCGCAGCAACTTCCCGCACCAAGTCAGCATTAGCATGCAAAAAGACAATATCGTCTACACGGTCACTATGAAGTTTAAATCTTTGTGGGCGCAATATAAATCTCAAAGCCGAGAAGAGCCGTTCCACTGAGACTTGCGTGGCGGGAATTGCCAGCACAATCATAGCTAACTCGTACAGCTCTGGCCACACCAACCTCTTGTCTTCCCAAAACTTCAAGACACAAGATTTAAAGGGCAGTGGCTTGGTTGTCGCGTCATACTCATCTAAAATGCCTCTGATCTTCTCACGGCCCTGCACGGGAGCAGCTGGTGCTCGACCGCGCCTGGCAGCGGTCCGGCCTCTCGGCTGCTGAGATGTGATGCGCTCCTGATTCTTTTTGGCGAGGAAGGCAGCAAAGGGATCATCATCCTCGTCATCATTGTCGGACTCATTTCCGGGTATGGTCTCTTCCTGTTGCACTATTTGCACCCCGCGCCTGGCTTGCTGAATTTGCCACAATTGAATCAGGTACTCCTTCGCCTTGACGATCTGCTCTTTTGTGAGCAGAGAGAAAAACCTTGGGTCCGCGAAAACCGCCGCGAAGAACGCGGGGTAATCGAAGAGAGAGGAGAGCCGTTCGCCTCTTGCCCGATTCCGATACATAGCAGACTTAGATCTAGCGTCCATCGCATGCAGAATAGACCGTGCTAAGTCTGAACGGCGGGATTTCAGAGCCATGGTCGCTTCTGTCCAAATGGCGAGTAACTGGCCCAAAGTCAGGTCCCTCGCCTGCAGCTTGATGGTCGCCGTGTAGACAGGGTGCAGGTCCGAAAGAATCTCATCGACACCATCCCAATCGTCATCGGTGAGACCATTCTCAGCCCTCTCCTTGCTGGTCATGTCCATCACAGCTTGAAAAAAATGTCGAAGGGCAGAAACGCTCTTCAACATTCCATACGTCGACCCCCAGCGTGTCACGACGTCCAAGACAGGGAGGGACTTACCGGCGGTCTTGAGTTGACGGACGTTGGTTGGTGTGCGCAGGAAGTGGGCCAAGTTCCTAACCTTAGCGATAGTTGGCTTGACCCCGTCGTTCTGCTTCATAGCGTCGTCCACGGCGAGCTGCAGTGTGTGCGCCGCGCACCTGACGCTCTGGATAGACTCTCCCTCGTAAGAGAACTCAAGGTCAAGCCACTCGTCGTCCACTCCAGGATCGTCGACGTCCTCGACGTCCTCGACATCCTGGAGCACCTCTGTGTCCTGGAGATGCAGAAGCTTTCCCGCCTTGAGGTAGTTAGCCCCGTTATCAGACGTGATGGAAATTATGTTCTTTGGGGGCACGTCAAATTTTCGGAGAACTTGGACGAGAAGGTGCTTCAGATTTTCACTCGATGAACTGACGTGCATCTCCTCCACGGCTAAAGTCCTCACTAAAGTCTTTCCATCCTTGATATACTGAACGTTGACGCCGACAAAATGGCGATGGCGCTTCGAGCAGCCATCCACCTGCATGGACATGAGGCGCCCCTCCATTTCTGCTGCCAGCTTCTGACGAACCCTGGTTGCCAGGCCAGCAATTTTGGTGGGCGAGACATGGGCACTGATAGTTGGCCTGAAAAAAGAAGGAACATCCATGAAAACTAACTGAAATTAACGGTCAGTGTGTCTCTACTCTGGTAATCCAAGTGTGCGAATGTCACACACTTGTAGGTGTGCTAGGATTCATTCGTACACTTGGCCACTCAAACGTGTGAATATCCTAGGAAAATTCACACGTTGAAGCGGTCAAGTGTACGAATGAATCCTCGCACACTTACAAGTGTGCGACATTCACACACTTGGGTTTCCAGTGTAACGCGCCTTCTCCCATCTCAGCCATCATTAACACTCGTCTCACCTCAAAACGCCCCCGCTTCCTTTTACACACACTTCTTCGTCCCCACCTTCCCCACATTCCTCAGATCCTCCCTCACCTCACTACGTTCTCTCCCCCCCTCCCCCTTCCCCTATTCACCCCTCCAGGTGCGTAATCAGAGGGCGGGGGTGAGGGTGAGACAGCCGCCTGAAAGGTAGGCAAATTGTGTGAGCAAGCCCCTGAATGTAGGCAACCTGAAGAGCATTGCGCCGGTCAGGCCCCTGTCCTCCACCCTCCCCCCTCCTCCATCGTGCGCACCGCAAACATCCTTACCTGTCTCTTTTAGGCATTGCATCCAACATCGGAGAAATTATATCCTGGAAAGCCTGATATCCAAGAACCTCGAAGGACAGCCCATGCTCGGTAATGAGACGGAGACAGTGGGTCTCCAGTGCCGGCCCCGACATCACAACCTTGTCCAATAACTTTTTGGGGGGAGTCCTTCCCTTCTTAGCCGGAGAGCCTTCAGGAGCAATCATCTTGGCCCATTCTAACTTGGTGGCAGTATGCACCTCACTGTGATGAGATTTCAGATGTGACATGAGGTTTCCAGCGTGACGACCCTGCAGAAAATCGGAGTAATTTTTAATACATATGTATTGAAAAATATTCAAATGCATTATACAAAGAAGAATGAAGAATAAAAACCGAGGGGTGAACAACTCTGAATTCGGTGTACACATTTCGTGAATTTGAATTGAATTTGTCTGAATTGAATTGAATTCGTTTTGAATTAGCTTTGAATTTTTTTGAATTTATTGCGAAGTTTTTGAAATTATTGTGAATTTGTTGTGAATTTACTAGAATTCGTTTTAAATTCGCTTGAATTTGTTTTGAATTCGTTTTGAATTCGCGTGATTTCGTTTTGAATTCGCGTGAATTAGTTTTGAATTCGCGTGAATTACTTTTGAATTCGCGTGAATTACTTTTGAATTCGCGTGAATTAGTTTGAATTAGTGTGAATTTTGAATTAGTGGTGTACATCAAAATTCGGAGTTATTTACCCCTAGATAAAAACTATACAGATAGCGGTGATGGGGGCGGTCGAGCAAAGAGGCGGCAGGTGAACGGCGGGGAGCCTCCCACCAGCCCGTCCCCACCACCGCTCTCAGTAACCGTTTATATTCTTCATGGCTCCAGGTGGCAGGCGCCAGCGAGTTCTTCCGACCTAAACAACAATCTCTGAACACAAACACCCACCACGTTTAGTAGGCCCGACCCGGCCCGACCCGGCCCGACCCGGCCCGACCCGGCCCGACCCGGCCCGACCCGACCCGGCCCGGCCCGACCCGGCCCGACCCGGCCCGGCCCGACCCGGCCCGACCCGGCCCGACCCGGCCCGACCCGACCCGGCCCGACCCGACCCGGCCCGACCCGTCCCGGCCCCGCCCCGCGCCCAACCCAGCCTCCGCCGGGAGTACTCTTCCGGCCTAAACAACAATCTTTCAACACAAACACCCACCGCGTTTAGTTAGCCCGGCCCGGCCCGGCTCGCCCTCCCGCCCCGGCCCCGCCCCGCCTCGCGCCCATACCAGCCTCCGCCGGGAGTACTTTCGGCCTAAACAACAATCTGTGAACACAAACAAACGCCAACCACGTTTCGTAGGCCCGGCCCGGCCCGGCCCGGCCCGGCCTGGCCCGGCCCCTAGCTAAACCCAGTCTCCACCGGGAGGTGTGGCACCAAAGGTGCCAGCGAGTACTTTCGGCCTAAACAACAACCTCTGAACACAAACACCAGACACGTTTCGTAGGCCCGGCCCGGTCCCACCCCGCCCCGCCCCGCCCCGAGCACAACCAAGCCTCCGCCCGGAAGTTTGGCACTAAAGGTGCCAGCGAGTACTTCCGGCCTAAACAACAACCTCTGAACCCAAACACCCAGCGCGTTTCGTACGCCGGCCCGGCACCCGGCCACCGGCCCGGCCTGGCTCGGGCAGCGTGGTACCCGTGCGATTCGTAGCGGCACACACGAGTAGAGATATACCAGCCACTAATGTACTAGAGTAACACTGCAGATGTTATGGGGTACTTACAGGTATTTTCACGGTGCAACCGGGAAGTGTGCACCACGATTCGCCGTCATCTTCGTGAAATTGGATGAGCCTGTGCACTGGATGCTGCGCTTCCTTCTTTCTTTTTTTATTTCCTGCTTGATTTGAGACCTCGCTTGCACTAGTCTCACTCGAACTTGTTGACATTTTGTTATTGTTAGAATCTCGTCGTTGCGACGCGTCACACTCTACTGCTGCTCTCCCAGCGCACTGGACGGAGCTGCGACATGCGAGAAATGGGGGGTGGCGGAGAGTAGTGGAAGATTTGGAAGCTGTCTGCTAGCAGCCGAGCGCCGGCTGCATCGAAGAGAAGGAGGAGGAGGAGAGTGCGGGTAGAGCGAAAAAGGGGGGGGGGGATGTATGGATGGATCCAAGTAGCGAAACAAACCAAATGTTCGCAGTTTACACAGTCACAAGGCAGAGCCCTGCAACGGTCGGATCGCTCGATGCGAGAGTGAGTGAGAGAGCGCGACATCACCTGTCTCTCTCCCGCCATCTTAGCGCGAGATTCGTCTGTCCGCCCGCTCCGGCTCGGGTCACTCTCGGACCCCTCGGGCCGGCACAGAAGCTCGCCGGCACCCACTCCTCACCTCAGATCTCACCCAGCGTCTTGCCTGCCGGGTCCACGGACCTGTCTCTTTCGCACCAATGTGCTTTTTATGGAAAAAGAGAGATAGAGATAGGCAAGTTCAAAGCCGGTGAGCCGGTGACATCTGAGTGGGGGGAGGGGGGCCAAGCGCGCTGACTGTGGACTCAGGCAGTGGTGGGGGAACGGAGAGGTGGGAGAGCAGCCCAGCGTGCTCCGGTCCGGTACACTCTGAGGAAAAAGAACGGAAAGTCTGGCTAATTCTTTCGCGGTCCTTTTTCGTATTCAAAACGACGGTGATTTCATTTCAGGAAAACAACGGAAAAAATCACAAAAAAAAACAGAGGGTTTCTGTACTCTAAAGACGGAGATCACTGTCGTTTTGAATACGGAAAAGGACCGTGAAAGAATTCACCAGACTTTCCGTTGGTTTTTTACCAGAGTGTACCGGCCCCCGGCCGACAGCCCCCATCGCGGCCGCGGAATAACTGGTGCTATGTCTAGACGCGCAGCTAGGTCTAGGTCATGTCAGCAGAGTGATTCCGGTGCGCGCAGTCATAGAGGCCCAATCCCTAAGAGCGAGATAGTGAGAGCGTTTTCTCGCACCCTCGGCTCGGTAGACTCCTTGAGAGTGAAAGAGACAGGGAGGGGAGTACGTGCACCGGAATCGCTCTGCTGGTTTGCGACCTCTTACACGATGTGACATGCGAAGGTTCAACTTGTGCTGCAGCAGCAGCCTGTTTCTAGTCTGGCTTGACCGCTGTGGTGAGAAGTGTTGTTGGAGACCCCCTCCTTACCTCTTTTCTTTTCGGGGCTTGATCGGGCTGCCTTATCATAACACTGACAACGACCTTACGAGTTATGGTTGTATAACGTTACAAAAAAAACTTTTTATTGAGGGTTATTATTGGTACTTTTAATAGTATAACTTATGATCAACGTTTTTTTCTTAACGCGTTACTGAAATATCACAACAAATTCGTTACGTTTGTATTTGTTAAGTTGATAACTGTACACCCCGATAAAACTCCCAAAAAGTTAAATTCACTAACGTTTTTTCGCAAAAGACTTGTAAAATGTTATGGGTATAACGTTAACCGATAATATAACGTTATGAGCAGCTTATGTGTTAAGTTACGGACCCCTGCTTCTATCTCGGCTCATACTATAGCGACACTACCAGCGCTGATTTCGAATGAGTGGCTGCGAGGGCGATCAGGGCAGGGGCGCCGACCCCGGGGCAATGCCTCAACTTTTGGCCAGCAGGGGGAAAAGGGGGGGGGAGGGTGAATAGAATAGATAAGAAACCACTACATTTAACGTCAAAACTCATCTAAAATTGACCCTAAGCTAGAAAAGAACAAAGGTTCGGCTCTGGCTTCTCGCCTCGCTCGCTTCGCTCGCGACATCCGATTATTCCTGTCCGCCTGGATGTTAGCACACATGACGAGTGACATGATTATGTATGTACTCTGGGAATCGTTCAACTCAATTTGATTCTGGAAATTCCGACTAATTCCGTGAAGTATTCTTTTTCTTTTCTTTTCTTTTTTTTTCGCTTGCTTCGCTCGGAACGTTACAGATATTGTTGGGTATTGTGTACTTTTCGAAGTTCGTTGAAAACGCTCTTTATCGTTCTAATTTTTCGAAAAATTACATTAAAAACTTGAATTTACTAGATGTTGTGCTTCAAACTTAGAAAGAACAAATTACAAAAAAACAAGCAGGCCCGCCCTTCCGCCAAACGTCGTTGCCAGCTCCGCTTTGCTACGCTGGCAACTCCGTTCGACAGGGGGCGTCCCTGCTTGGCCTGCCGGCGGCGTTCGGTCGGGCCTTCGGCCCGACCCCTAAGTCACACAGAACGTCCTGTTATCTTGTAAATGATCGGGCCTGCGGCCCGTAAAGGCATTCTCTTCGGAAAGAGGCAGTTTGTAACGGTGAACCACCGAAACTACAGCCCTCCCTTCTGCTTTGAAAACGTGCCGATAGTGACTAAACGGTCAGTTATTCGGCAAAAAAGGGGAGTCAGAAATCTCGAAAAATGTCGAAATACGTGAGTTCGGCCTCAGATGGAACGGTCGAACTCGGACTTTATTTGGCAGCAGTTGGCAACACTGCATTACGCTCGTCGAACCAATTTTAATAGTATAGGCGTCGAGGGGTGTCGAAAATTTCAAAAATTGTCGAGATATGTCGAAATTTGTCGAAATCTGTAGAAATTCGTAAAAAAATGTCGAAAAATCTCAAAATATCTCAAAAATGTTGAGATATATCGAAAAATATGGATTATGTCGAAAAACATCGAAAAACATCGAAAAATGAGGGATAGTGTCGAAAAATGTCGAAGAATATCAAAAATTGTCAAAAATGTTTACAAATATCGAAATACGTCGGAAATGTCAAAAATGTCGAAAAATATCAAAAAACATTGAAAATTATCAAAAATGTCAAAAAATATCAAAAATTACCGAAAATTATCGAAAAATATCGAAAATTATCGAAAATGTCGAAAATATCGAAAAATATCTCAAATGTCGAATAATGTCAAAAAATATCGAAAAACAACGAAAAATGTCGAAAATATCGGAAAATATCGGAAAATATCGAGAAGTGTCGAAAATAATCGAAATGTTTGAGTTTTGACGATTGGCAACACTGGAATTTGAAAAACGGTTGGCACCACTGAATTGCGCTCGAAAAGACGGTTCTAGAGAGGTGCGGGTCGATGGGGTTCGTAAGAGTTGAAAAGTGGGTCAATTTTGGGTGCTTTTTACAGTGTAGTCGCGAGTTGGGTCCTTTTTATCGAAAAACGGTGGGCGCCATCGAACTGGACGCGAAAAGACGCTTCCGGGGAGGTGCCGCTCGATGGGGTTGAGAAAAGTTGAAAACTGGACCAATTACGGGTGCTTTTTACAGTGTAGTCGCGAGCTGGGTCCATTTTTTTCGTAAAACGGTGTGCACCATTGAACTAGACGCGAAAAGACGCTTCCGGAGAGGTACGGGTCGACGGGGTTGGAAAAAGTTGAATAAATTCCGTGAAAACTTTTATAATTTTTTTCAGTGCCTTAATAAGGGTTGGCAGGATTTGCACCAGGCGTTTCGGTGTCCAGGAGTGACCCTTAAGATACCCTAAAAATTTCCAATCTCTAGCTCAACTCCTTCGAGTGGAACAGACAGACAGACAGACAAACAGACAGACAGACAGACAGACACCGCATCGATTGCATAAGCCCGCTCTAAAGCTTTTTCAAAGCAGAAGGGCGGGCTAAAAAAGGGAAAAAAAAACGGAAGCGACAGTGGATAGGTAAATTTCATAACACCCCTCGTTTTGCTGCCCTCCTCCCCCCACTTACCCCGAAAAATTGCCAGGTCGACGCTGCTGGTTCCGGACACTCCGTTGGACGTCATCGGCACATTCAAAGGGACGCCAATGACTCAAATACCCATTAATTCCCCCGATTCTGATCAAATTTTGTAACAGGGTGTTTGGGGATACGCTGCGCTCGAATCTGTTGCTGTAGTTGACATCCGGGCACAGCGAAGGACGTCATCGGGCTCCTCCCAGGGACGCCGATGACCCGTACCCCATAATTTCCCGATTCAGATAAAATAAATTTATCGAGATGTGGTGGTATTACGCTACGCACGCTACACTCGAACATGGTCCTGACACCCACTGGACTGGACACCTGCATAGCCCCGCTTGACACGCGTCTGTAACAGGCAACACGCGTGCCTACTCACGCTTGCTAGCACTCCTGTCTGCGGAATTTGAGAATACGCGCGAAAGTTGAACTCGGCACCGCCCGGCACCCGGCACCCTGGTACTCGGCTTTGTGGTGTACACTGTCGCCACCAGGTGGCGCTATCGCCAGCCAGAGTCGCGAACGCACGCACGCACGCACGTACGCACGCACGCACGCACGCACGCACGTACGGGTTTTAACTTGAGAGCTCCCAGCCAGTCTCAAACTCCGCAGACAGGAGTGCTAGCAAGCGTCAGTAGGCACGCGTGTTGCCTGTTACAGACGCGTGTCAAGCGGGGCTATGCAGGTGTCCAGTCCAGTGGGTGTCAGGACCATGTTCGAGTGTAGCGTGCGTAGCGTACCACCACATCCCGATAAATTTATTTTATCCAAATCGGGAAATTATGGTTTACGGGTCATCGGCGTCCCTGGGAGGAGCCCGATGACGTCCTTCGCTGTGCCCGGATGTCAACTACAGCAACAGATTCGAGCGCAGCGTATCCCCAAACACCCTGTTACAAAATTTGATCAGAATCGGGGGAATTAATGGGTATTTGAGTCATTGGCGTCCCTTTGAATGTGCCGATGACGTCCAACGGAGTGTCCGGAACCAGCGGCGTCGACCTGGCAATTTTTCGGGGGGGGGGTAAGTGGGGGGAGGAGGGCAGCAAAACGAGGGGTGTTATGAAATTTACCTATCCACTGTCGCTTCCGTTTTAGCCCGCCCTTCTGCTTTGAAAAAGCTTTAGAGCGGGCTTATGCAATCGATGCGGTGTCTGTCTGTCTGTTTGTTTGTTTGTTTGTCTGTCTGTCTGTTCCACTCGAAGGAGTTGAGCTGGAGAGTTGAAATTTTTAGGGTATCTTAAGGGTCACTCTTGGACATCGAAACGCCTGGTGCAAATCCTGCCAACCCTCATTAAGACACTGAAAAAAATTATAAAAGTTTTCACGGAATAAATATTCAACTTTTTCCAACCCCGTCGACCCGTACCTCTCCGGAAGCGTCTTTTCGCGTCTAGTTCAATGGTGCACACCGTTTTACGAAAAAATGGACCCAGCTCGCGACTACACTGTAAAAAGCACCCGTAATTGGTCCAGTTTTTAACTTTTCTCAACCCCATCGAGCTGCACCTCCCCGGAAGCGTCTTTTCGCGTCCAGTTCGATGGCACCCACCGTTTTTCGAAAAAAAGGACCCAACTCGCGACTACACTGTAAAAAGCACCCAAAATTGACCCACTTTTCAACTTTTACGAACCCCATCGACCCGCACCTCTCTAGAACCGTCTTTTCGAGCGCAATTCAGTGGTGCCAACCGTTTTTCAATTTCCAGTGTTGCCAATCGTCAAAACTCAAACATTTCGATTATTTTCGACATTTCTCGAAATTTTCCGATATTTTCAGATATTTTCGACATTTTTCGTTCTTTTTCGATATTTTTTGATATTATTCGACATTTGCGATATTTTTACGACATTTTTCGATAATTTTCGATAATTTTCGATATTTTTTGACATTTTTGATAATTTTCGATGTTTTTTGATATTTTTCGACATTTTTGACATATTCCGACATATTTCGATATTTGTAAACATTTTTGACAGTTTTTGATATTCTTCGACATTTTTCGACATTATCCCTCATTTTTCGATGTTTTTCGACATTATCCATATTTTTCGATATATCTCAACATTTCTGAGATATTTCGAGATTTTTCGACATTTTTACGAATTTCTACATATTTCGACAATTTTCGACATATCTCGACAATTTTTGAAATTTTCGACACCTCTCGACGCCTATACCATTAACATTGGTTCGACGAGCGTAATTCAGTGTTGCCAACTGCTACCAAATAAAGTCCGAGTTCGACCGTTCCATCTGAGGCCGAACTCACGTATTTCGACATTTTTCGAGATTTCCGACTCCCCTTTTTTGCCGAATAACTGACCGCTTAGTCCCTATCGGCACGTTTTCAAAGCAGAAGGGAGGGCTGTAGTTTCGGTGGTGCACCGTTACAAACTGCCTCTTTCCGAAGAGAATGCCTTTACGGGCCGCAGGCCCGATCATTTACAAGCTAAGAGGACGTTCTGTGTGACTTAGGGGTCGGGCCGAAGGCCCGACCGAACGCCGCCGGCAGGCCAAGCAGGCACGCCCCCTGCCGAACGGAGTTGCCAGCGTAGCAAAGCGGAGCTGGCAACGACGTTTGGCGGAAGGGCGGGCCTGCTTGTTTTTTTTTTTGGAATTTGTTCTTTCTAAGTTTGAAGCACACAATCTAGTAAATTCAAGTTTTTAATGTAATTTTTCGAAAACTTAGAACGATAAAGAGCGTTTTCAACGAACTTCGAAAAGTACACAATACCCAACAATATCTGTAACGTTTCCGAGCGAAGCAAGCGAGAAAAGAAAAGAAAAAGAATACTTCACAGAATTAGTCGGAATTTCCAGAATCAAATTGAGTTGAACGATTCCCAGAGTACATACATAATCATGTCACTCGTCATGTGTGCTAACATCCAGGCGGACAGGAATAATCGGATGTCGCGAGCGAAGCGAGCGAGGCGAAAAGCCAGAGCCGAACCTTTGTTCTTTTCTAGCTTAGGGTCAATTTTAGATGAGTTTTGACGTTAAATGTAGTGGTTTCTTATCTATTCTATTCACCCTCCCCCCCCCCTTTTCCCCCTGCTGGCCAAAAGTTGGCGGGGGGGGGGAGGGCATTTCCCCCCCCCCCCCCTCGGGGTCGGCGCCCCTGCCCTGATCGCCCTCGCAGCCACTCATTCGAAATCAGCGCTGGTAGTGTCGCTATAGTATGAGCCGAGATAGAAGTCAGTCGGTTAGAGGCAAATTCCCAATTTCTTTAGATGTACATCTATTAGTGGTAAAATTGTGCCATTTTTCATAGAGGTTAATTAGTTAGAGGTAAATGAACACTGTTTGTGTTAGAGGTAAAGTGCCCACGGCTCTTAGAGGTATTTTTCCTATTTGCTGCACGGTGTTGATTTACCTCTAACGTTACAGGTAATTCTCTTGGAGGTAAATGAACACTGTTCGTGTTAGAGGTAATTGTTCTTGCTAGAGGTAAATTGCCTACGGATCTTAGAGGTATTTTGCCTGCTTGCTGCACCGTGCTGATTTACCTCTAACGTTAGAGGTGATTTTCTTAGAGGTAAATTCGCGTCTATTTTCTTAGATGTAAAATTCTTAGATGTAAATTAGCAAAGCGTAAATTTTTAGAGGTATTTCTCTCAGAGTACCGGACTCATCTCGCTGCGTCGGTCCAGCGAAGTGAGAGGGAACACCCTCACGGGTGTGCGCTCCGGACGCGTCAGGGCAGCACTGGGCAAGACGGCTCGTGCAGGCCCAGTGCGTCTCAGCAAAGAAGACAGATAAAAGAGGAAAGGAGAGGTCTGGCTTACCCCGACTACAAACTGCCAAAAAAAAAGAAGAAAAAAAAAGACCACGTGACCGTGACCAAAAAGTTCCGGAGGGCCGGAACTTGAGAGCAGATGATAAGTATGGTAGATGTCCCTACGCGATGCAGGCCGCAGGGAAGCGGAGCGCTGTCGCGCTGGGCTAGGAGGGGGAGGGGGAAGGCGCGGGGCGGGAGGGAGCACCGGTCCGGCGACGCCGACCCAGCGTCCCGAAAGGCGAAAGGTGGCGTGAAGTGGCGGGGCGAGGAACAGTGCGCGCGGGGCGGGCAGCGCGCGCCGCGCGGAATTCCCCCCCCCCTCCCCCCTGTATATAATATTATGCCACACTGGCTGCTCGCTCTGCCGGTTGCTATCTGCTGGCTGCGTTTGCTCTCTGCATGCTGCTAGCTGTATGACAGTACAAGCAAGCTGATACCTTCGTATCATCTGCTAAAAACCCAAGAAGGAAAGACCTAACCACGCACCATAGTAATACCCAAAATTAACGCAACTTAAAATAATACAGAAAACCCCCAAGTAAACTAAGTAGATGAACGCCAGACACCGTCTCCTGTAACAGGCTTCGCGATAGCTCGCGAAACACTGTTTCGCTGCGACGGGCCTGCGTAAATCTATCTAGGCCTGCGGCGCTGGCGAGCCTGCATGATTTAAGATTTAGTCATTCAAGCCAGGGGGCTGCCGCCCCCTGGACCCCCGCTTTTCCTTATTACGAGCCTGCATGATTTGAGATTTACTCGTTGAAGCCACGGGGCTTGCCGCCCCCTGGACCCCTGCTTTTCCTTATTAAAAATAGGTCAGGGGGCTCCTGCCCCCTGGAGCCCTGCTCGCCTCTTTTCATTATGTTACCAATTTCCCAATTTTTACGAGCAGGGGCCAAGCGGGAAAACCGTTCTCCGCAGAGCCAAACGGACAAAATTTTCGCCCGGGGGGTCGCAACTCGCCGATATACCCCTTAGGACACCATAACATTTGCTATTTTTTTTTCTGATTTTTTGAAAAATATAAATCAATTTTTAGCAGGGTCAATTTTGGAGTTAGTGTTCATATTCGAACTCGTCCGAGCTTTTTAGGACAAGAAGCTACAATAAAAATTTCAGGTCGATATCTTAACTCGTTCTCGAGTTATCGTACGCACAGACACACACACACACACACACACACAGACGGACATTCCACTTTTTAGGCCCCCGTTAGGAGTGCTAATTGCTCACGCCCGTGAGTTTTTAGGCCCCCGTTAGGAGTGCCTATTGCTTTCGCCAGAAAGTTTTTTATTTATTCTTGACGATGGCCCCTTATGGCCGCAGCCGATCCTGTCGTGGCGATATATACCAATTTACAATGAAAAATACTTCAAAAAATTAGAAAATTTTTGAGATAGGTTTGATGCCAATTCGTCTATACGTTTTTTCATAAAATCAATTTGCATCATGTGTTTCTATGACAATGACAAGCCGAGCCGGCAGGCCGAGTCGAACCGCCGGGGCGGTAACAATCACCACCTTATATTTCTGTACTCCAAGCCCATGTTTTCACTGAATGCTTTTATTTATTTTTAGGCCCCCGTTAGGGGAGCCTATTGCTCACGCCCGTGAGTTTCTTTTTTTAGTCTTGACGATGGCCCCTTATGGACGCAGCCGATCGTGCCGAGCCGATTCCTACAAAATTACAATGAAAAATTCTACGAAATATTAGCAAATTTTGGAGGCAGGTCTGATGGCAAACTGTCTGTCCAGTTTTGCATAAAAGTAGTTTGCATCGTCAGTTTCTATGGTAATTGCGAGCCGAGCACCCTGTGCCGAGCCAAAATTGACACCCTCCAAAATGCTCTGGCCAATAGAGATGTTTCGCGCGAAAATCCAACCAATAGAAACGGTCGCCTGTTGCTTTGTACCTCGATATCCAAAAGTGTCAACGCAAGGAGTGGTCACGTTAGAATCGTTGCAGATTCACGCCATGTAAAAGGGTTCACCACCAGGAGACTTTCAAACGTGACCACTAGCTAGCCACCGCGCCTCCTGATTGTTGGCTGGGACTGTAATTTCGCCGTGGGCGGGGCTTGTGACAATACCGCCAACCTCAGAGTGAATCCTCAGTTCATGTTTTCACTGAGAGATACAAATAGGTCAGCGTTTATGTTCCGTGTTAATGCGTGGAGGCTTGCACTGTTGTTTACTAAAGGCCTGCAACATCACTTTACGTCGTTACTAAATCTGAAACTAGCAAAATATATTTTGTGTTGGTTTGAGTGGACACCAAGCCGGCGTTGTTTATAGCTAGCCCGCTCGGCGCCATGTTTGTGTTGGAAATGTGAAGCGGATAAAATTCACGATTTGGGCTCTCACTGAGAGATTTGACCTAATAGTTTCAATTTCTATTTCATTTTATGGTAAGTGTGTGGCGAATGTGAAACTAGAACCCTTTAATGAGGTATTTCAGCGGTTAGAAGAAAAAGAAGAAGTTCCAAGATGGCCGCCGCGGACCACAACAAACCTTCAACTGTTCTCCGGGAAGCGGCTGCTAGCAGCCGCCCGCGCTCGGGAACTCGCACACAACTTATCTGACGTTACACCATGTATATCTTATTCAACTTAGGTATCATTTTAATCGGGAGAGCGAAGGGAACTTTTCTAGAGTAATATCGGAACTGATAATTGTGTATTGTAGCTTTTAAATTCGTAAAACGGTAGTTTGGACGGGTAAAGGCGTCCTGTTGGCAGGTTAAAGGCACGAAAACAACCTGGTTACATTTCTTGCAAGGTTTTCAGGTACGTGAAAAAAAATACTGTTATTTTCAAGAAGATTGGCCTACATAAAATCGAATTTACCAAAGAGTTCTTTCTTTTTTTAGCTTTTTAAAAGCTAAAATATACAATTATCAGGTCCGATATTACGCTAGACGTGTTCCTTTCGCTCTCCCGATTAAAATGATACCAAAGTTGACAAAGATATACATATACATGGTGTAACGTCAGATAAGTTGTGTGCGAGTTCCCGAGCGCGGGCGGCTGCTAGCAGCCGCTTCCCGGAGAACAGTTGAAGGTTTGTTGTGGTCCGCGGCGGCCATCTTGGGACTTCTTCTTTTTCTTCTAACCGCTGAAATACCTCATTCTTGGCTGGTGGTTCGATTTAGTGGTTGCCAAGCGCGTTGTTGACAGCTGGCCCGCCCGGCGCCATTGTTTGTGTTGGAAATGTGAGACGGATAAAACCCGTACAAAAAATAGTAGATCTAGAGTGTCTCAACCCGAGATATTGTAGAGACTGTGTGCTGCCATCTTCGAGACTGCGCTGAGACAGTCCCGAGACTAAACGGGAAGCACAAAGGAGTCTCGAGTAAGACATTGTCGAGACACTGGCGATGTCTTGAGGTTGCCTCGATACTGTCTCGAATAAGAGACACACCGGAGACAGTGGCGAGACATTATTGTTGAGACGCGGTCGAGGTGTTCTGGAGACATTCTCTCGGATCGGCTACGTCACCAATGGGAGGCACCGTGGAGACATCCTGGAGACAGCGCGCATCAGAAAGCAGTCAAAACAGGAGAGGCGAGCGAGCTGCCGCTGGCCTGGCTTGAACACAGAATCTTTCGCTTCCGAGTCGGGCGCCGGAAGAGGCGAGCGAGATGCCTCTGGCCTGGCTTGAACTCAGAACCTTTCGCTTCCGAGTCGGGCGCAGTATCCACTTGGCCAGAGTGAACACTAAGGAGCACGAGGCGCTGGACAGAGCACTGGCCGCAGTCGCTCTGTTCTCGCCCCGGAGGAAGCGGATATGTTCGATCACATTATGTTCAAAGACCTGTCATAATTAATTTGTAATATGTATATGTCTCTTTGCATTCAGAAAATGACGACATTGGTTGGTGCAGAAACCCAAAGCTGTCATGATATCTACTTCTGTTGCCTGTTACTGTACAATCTTTCAAACAGAACACAAAATGTTTCGTCAGAGGAAACGAGCAGTCGACCGTACTGCTCCGTCCAGCCCCTCGCTCTCCTCAGTGTTCACTCTGGCCCAGTGGATACGGCGCCCGACTCGGAAGCGAAAGGTTCTGTGTTCAAGCCAGGCCAGAGGCAGCTCGCTCGCCTCTCCCGGCGCCCGACTCGGAAGCGAAAGATTCTGTGTTCAAGCCAGGCCAGCGGCAGCTCGCTCGCCTCTCCTGTTTTGACTGCTTTCTGATGCGCGCTGTCTCCAGGATGTCTCCACGGTGCCTCCCATTGGTGACGTAGCCTATCCGAGAGAATGTCTCCAGAACACCTCGACCGCGTCTCAACAATAATGTCTCGCCACTGTCTCCGGTGTGTCTCTTATTCGAGACAGTATCGAGGCAACCTCCAGACATCGCCAGTGTCTCGACAATGTCTTACTCGAGACTCCTTCGTGTCTCCCGTTTAGTCTCGGGACTGTCTCAACGCAGTCTCGAAGATGGCAGCACACAGTCTCTACAATATCTCGGGTTGAGACACTCTAGATCTACTATTTTTTTGTACGGGAATTCACGATTTGCCTTTGTGTCTGCCTCTGTGTTCCTTGTGAATGTGTAGTGGCTTCCATAACTGTGTGTGCTAAAGGTCTGCAACATAACTTAGCGTCGTCACCAAATTAAAAGCTTGCCAAATAAATTCTAGGTGGGTTTGAGGGGGGCGGCCGTGAAGCGCCGTGTCGCCAGCCCCGCGCCGGCCCTCTCAAACCATGTCATTGTATAAATCATTGTGTAAAGTTTTCAAAACGTTGACAAGTCGAACTGAATGCGTTAATATTGTTTCTGCGCCAGCAGGAAACGTTTTGGTAAGTTTGAATTCAATCTGGTGAACATAACTCTTGAAATGGAGTGTATTTACGTCATTAATTTGACGAATCCAATTTTTTACCTGCTGATTAAAACTCCTTTAAACTTTGGGAAACGGTTTCCGCATGTCTGAAACTGCCTCTTTCACATTTATTTCGGCTGTCTAACATATTGTTCAGCTAAAATAAATAGTCGCCGGTGCGTTCCCGAACGTTTTTCCCAAACTTTTTTTTTCCCAAAAAATAATTTCCAATTAGTAAAAGCTCGAAAATATAAAATTCCCAAAGCAATTATTCCAAATATAAAATTCCCAAAGCAATTATTCCAAAGTAAAAATGTCAAAAAAAAACAAAAAAAAACGTTAACTCTAACGCCAACGTGAGAGCTGATGACTTGTACTTATTGCTTTGAAATGAACTCTGTTTTCAACTTTAACTTTTCAACGATCAAACACTGGACAACTTTTACTTTGACAACTTTAACTGACGGCGTGTCAAGGTTTACTTTTAACTTTAAGACAGTTAAGCGCTGCTGTTTCTGATTCATCATATGCTAAATAAACTTTTACTGTTAAAGCTTTCACAAAGACTAATGAGCGCGATAGAGACAGACGATATCAGAGGCACGCCAGGCTGGCGCTCACAACTTTGGCACAACCTTTCTCGCCTCAAATTTTTGAACTATTGAGCTAGCACAGGCTTGAATTAAAGCTCGAATTAACAAAAGAACTTTTGACGCTTTTGACCGCGAACAGTTAAAATTGTCCTGCGAATTTCATCTTTTTTAAAAGGGCACCGCGAGAGTGCGATAGACCCTGTATACCTTTAAGGAAACAACTTTAACTTTTCAACGCTTATCACTTGACAACTTTAACGTTTTACTTTTGACGCTGATCACGTCAATCGTCAGCAAGTATGCTGACTACAAGGAGCAAGATCGATTACTCGACTATCTGCGGACCCTTGGCCATCTCTTTATTCTCTGCCTTTTTTTTCTTTCCTTTTTTTTCTGAAACTTCGGGAAAAATATTTCAGTGAAAACTGGTTTGGTAAAATGTGTTTGGAAATTAAATTTTGGGACCAGAAAATATTAGGACAAAATAGCCTTGGAAAAAAAGTTTTGGGAAAAACATACGGTAACCTCGCCGGTGCGTTAGTGGAGGTCCCAGCCTAGAACCATGAAAGCGACAGGACTGGGCACTCACACCTCAAACGCACCTCGTTCTGTCGAAGGCGGCGGCGCCTCACCCAGCCGGGCCACCGGCCTTCTTTTATTGAGTAGAGGTCCCAGCCTAGAACCTAGAAACGACAGGACTGGGCACTCACACCTCAAACGCGCTCCGTCCTGTCGAAGGCGGCGGCGCCTCCTCCAGCTGGCTGCGGATTGTGTAGCCCACGTTTGCCCTGCGGCCAGGAGTGCCAGCGCGCCAGCGCGCAAAGCCGAATCGGCATTGTCGCAGCTCGGGTGCTCGGGCGCTCGGCCCCTCTGCGTGGCGCGCAGGGGAGGAATGAGGATCGTGGCACATTCAGTTACTTAATCAAAAAAGAAGAAAAAATAAAATAATAGCTCAATTTTTGAGACTTCTGTTTAGCGGATAAAATCATTAAATTCGTGATGTGATTCTCGCAATTAGTTCTGACTGAAGTTTTCCTCATTCTGTGGCTAGTTTTAAAACCTAGGGGGCCGTTTAACGCGTTAGCGTTAGAATTTTTCTCATCTATACAAGGAAAATATGAATTCCTTTCTAAAAAGTTTGTACGAAAACGTAATAATGTTCATTATTCAATTGTAAAACTAGGCGTTGTTGATAGCTAGCCCGTTGGGCGCTATTTTGTGTGGCCAAATGCACATTTTCAGGTAAGTGAATGGAAAAAGTAAGATTTGCACACACTTTTGTATGATTATGTGGCTGCATTTAGTGCTCGTCCAGGCTGTGTTGTTGACAGCTGGTCAACATTTTTTGGGACTTCTGTTTAGCGGATAAAATTCGTGATGTGATTCTCACAAATAGTTCTGACTTAAGTTCTTTCTCATTCTGTGGCTAGTTTTAAAACCTAGGGGGCCGTTTAACGCGTTGGTGTTAGAATTTTTTAATCTGCTTGACGATGGCCCCTTATGGCCGCAGCCGATCCTGTCGTGCCGATTTACAACAAATTTTATTCAAAAATAGTACAAATAATTAGAAAATTTTTGAGATACGCCTCATGTTAACCTGTCTTTACGTTTTGGCGTAAAATTAGTTTGAATCGTCAGTTTCTATGGTAATTGCGAGCCGAGCACCCTGTGCCGAGCCAAAATTGACACCCTCCAAAATGCTCTGGCCAATAGAATGTTTCGCGCGAGAATACAAACAAAAAAAAGGTCCGCCTGTTGCTTTATACCTCGATATCCAAAAGTTTCAGCGCAAGGAGTGGTCACGTCAGAATCGTTGCAGATTCACGCCATGTAAAAGGGTTCACCACCAGGGGGCTTTCAAACGTGACCACTAGCTAGCCGCCGCGGCTCCTGATTGTTGGCTGGTACTGTAATTTCGCCTTGGGCGGGGCTTGTGACAATACCGCCAACCTCAGAGTGAGTCCTCAGCTCATGTTTTCGGTAAAAGATACAAATAAGTCTACCCTTGTGTTCCGTGTTAATGCGAGGACGCTTCGACAGTTGCTTGCTAAAGGCCTACAACATCATTTTACGTCGTTACAAAAACTAAAACTAGCAAAGTATATTTTGAGTTGGTTTGAGTGGACACCAAGCCGGCGTTGTCTATAGCTGGCCCGCTCGGCGCCATATTTGTGTTGGAAATGTGAGGCGGATAAAATTGGGCTCTTGCAGAGAGTTTTGACCTAATATTTTAGATTTCTATTTCATTTTATGGTAAGTGTGTGGCAAATGTGAAACTAGGACCCTTTAATTATTGCCTGGTGGTTCGATTTAGTGGTTGTCAAGGCGCGTTGTTGACAGCTGGCCCGCTCGGCACCATGTTTGTGTTGGAAATGTGAGGCGGATAAAATTAACGATTTGCCTCTGTGTCAGCCTCTGTGTTTCTTGTGAATGTGTAGTGGCCTCCATAACTGTTCTAAAGGCCTGCAACATAACTTAGCGTGGTCACTAAATTAAAACATGCCAAATATATTCTAGGTTGGTTTGAGGTTGACGCGTGAGGCGCCGAGTCGCCGGCCACGCAGCGGCCTTCCCCAACCATGGCTGCCAAAAAGTTAATGAACTTCGTGCCTACCAGATTTTTGTAAAATCGATTTTTTAAAAATAATTGTCAATTCAGCTCGCATCTTTGGGTTTATAGTGATTGCTTGCGGCAGCGTTGTTGATTGCTGGCCCAGCGGGTGATGACATTTTATGTGGAAAATGTGAGGTAGATGAAATTCACGGTTTGGTTTGATAACGTTTTGACTGAAAATTATTGAAGTCTTTCTCATTCTCGAGTTAGTGTTAAAACCTAGGGGGCCGTTTAACGCGTTAGCGTTAGAATTTTTTTTTTTTAATTAGCACGGCCCCTTACCTAAATCCTGATTTTTCTATACGATTTTCACAAGACTTGGCAGAGAGGTAGAACTCGATCTCCTTAGTTCACTGCCGATGTGCAAGCCCAAAGTCATTGACCAAGTTTGAGAAATTTCAATCTAAAATCTCCGTTTCTTTGGAAGTACTCGACTTGTCTCGGGAAAAAAGCGTGGAAAGAGGGGCCGAGCCAAGTAGCCATTGTTGCGGCTGCTCGACCCCTCGGCGCGGCGCGCAGGGGAGGAGGACCGGGGCCGGGGCCTTGTTTTTAACTCATGCACAGTAGTTCAATAAATAAAATTTGGAACGACACGTGAGAATAAAAATGTAAAAGCGGTGTTCGAATGCCAACTTAGGGTTTTAAAATTACCGGTCAGATTCAATCTTACGGTAAGTTACGGCAAGTTACGGTATGTTACGGTAATATAAGGAAAGATTCGGAAAGATTCGCATAGTCGCGTAAATTTTTTTTTAATTTATTCTATGAAATTTACAGGTAGCAAAATAATTTCCGAAGTAAATAACGTGCACGATAAGGTTATTTCCACTATAGGTACTGCGATTTGGGAGTCAAAATAATGTGATTATAACAAGAAAAGTTGTCAAAGCTCCAAACATCTTTTATTTTTATTTCTTACAAAAATCACAAGTTTTTGTCAGTCAGTCTACCTCCCCTCCACTCCTATTTACGCGACCGAGAGCACGGTATAAATAATGTCTTCTAATTCAAGGATATTGCTTCAAATCCGCGGCATTTTCCCTTGAATTCCAAGCAATCGTCTTGAATTAGAAGATATCATTTTTACCGTGAGCTGCTGCGGGTTGATGTTGCCGCTGCCGTCACGCGAGTCCTTCGAGGGGCACTGTTAAAAATACCTTGAGTTACGGTATGCCTACGGTCCGTACCGTAATTTTCATGTACGTTCAGACCGTAACGTACACTTACGGTGGTACGGACCGTACTTTATGATGGATGGTGCTGCACTGAACTTCCCCGACATATTTGCAGGCTACAGTGTGCAGCGTAAGATTCAGACCATAGTCACTGACAAAAATTGTCGTAGGTTTACGGGAAAATTTTCCACGAAGTGGAGTTGTAAAATTACGATCACTTATCGTAAAATTACAAGCGGTACCAATCGACTTTAAATTCAATTCACAAGCAAAAATGGGCTGTCGTAAATTTACAGCACTTTTCGTAAGTCGTAATTTACAAAATAAATCGTAAATCTACGAACATATTTTTGACAGTGGTCAACTATTACGGTTCGGGACCAAGCAACAAATTTACAGAGCATACCGTAGGCATTTACCGTGGTATTTTCCAACAGAGCACGAGTAGTGACTAATTTAGTAATCATTGAGTAGTCTTTTCAGGAAAATTGATTTCTGAAAGCGGACTAGTGAATCCATGATACTGCTATAATTGTAATTTTACATATCTTTGTCATTTTTTACTTCTTATTTAAAGATCGAATCCATTCAGATAATAAAACTTTTCTTAAATAACTCACGGGGTATCCCACTGGTCTGCCTGTCACTGCCTGCTAGTGCCGGGCCCTCTACAACAGGGGCCTTCCAGGAAGGCACAGACCGAGGGGAGGAGGTTGGAGGGGGCCAGCGAGTGCGCAAATATAAATTACAGTGGCGCAACATCAGCACAGCGCATGGCTATTCCAGTTCTGCCATCTTCGCAACTCTAAAATACCTATTTGTGAATCTTTCCAAATATTTCCAAATTTACCGGCACAGGGTAATATTACCGTAAGTTACGGTAACTTACCGAATCTTACCGGTAATATTACCGAGCTTTAAAACCCTATGCCAACTGCACAACGAGCGTACACCTCAAAAATCAAGATGATCGGACAATTTTCACTGAGAGACTAACTTCTAAATCGA
This sequence comes from Frankliniella fusca, assembly GCA_029379305.1. NCBI lineage: Eukaryota > Metazoa > Arthropoda > Insecta > Thysanoptera > Thripidae > Frankliniella > Frankliniella fusca. The sequence continues at coordinate 23,773 of JAHWGI010001388.1, forward strand.
TTGAGCTAGAAAGCCAAAATTTGGCATGTGACCCGCTGAACTAGTGACCCTGAAATAAAACAAATTCAACAACATGACCCATAAGGCAAGAATTTTTTTAAGTAAATTTCTACTTAAACCATCATCTACCGAAGTATTTAGTGAAACAAAAACATGAACGAACTTCGTGCCTACCAGGCTTTCATGAAATCGTTTTTTTTTTTTTAATCAGAAAGGCTCCGGTCTGCAATTCCTCATACTTTTTAAGGGAGGGAGCTAGATAATAAAGTCAGAACACGATAGCTCACTTTAAGTTGAAGAAAACATATTAATGACATTACATCCTTTTCTTAATAAAACTAAAATCTTTTTTATTTTTATTTTTTATTTTACTGAAATTTCATTAATGGCATATAAACTTTTCATGACATCCATTGTCAAATTTCAAAACAACGTGTTTTGAAATTTCATAATGTTTTTGTGTACTGAAATTTCTAAAATTATGGAAATGGCAGTGCGAGAGAGGCTCCTAATATATTGGGAACAGTCTCAACTGATAATACCACAGCAATACGGATTTAGAGCCAACACAAATACTGAAACAGCTGCTGCGGGTATGATAATAAAAATACAGGACATCGAAGATAAAAATGTGACCTCAACTGGAGTCTTCATTGGCCTGATCAAGCCCTTCGATACTGTTTTTAGCCCACCCTTCTGCTTTGAAAAAGCTTTAGAGCGGGCTTATGCAATCGGTGCGGTGTCTGTCTGTCTGTCTGTGCCACTAGATGGAGATGAGCTAGAGACTTGAAATTTTTAGGGTATCTTGGGGGACCCTCCTGGACTCCGAAACGGAGAGTGAAAATCCTGCCAAACCTCATTAAGGCACTGAAAACAGTGATTAAAGTTTTCACGGAATAAAAAATAATAATTTGTTACATAAAATTTTATGGTTTTCTTAGGGGTATCTCGACGAATTAGCGACCTTTGAGCCAAAATTTCGTCCGTTTCGCTCTATCTCTAACCGTTTCGGCGCTACAGCCACAGCAATCACCTAAATATCACAAAATATCATGACGGGTGTCGTGGCATGGGTGTTGCGTAGCTTTGCGGTCCTGTGGGCCAAAATTTCGTCCGTTTTGCTCTATCTCTTACCGTTTTGGCGCTACAGCCACACTAAAGGCCCAAATATCAAAATACATCATAATGGGTCATGGGTTTTGAGTTATTTTGCGGCCCTTTGAGCCAAAAATCTCGTCCGTTTTGCTGTATCTCTTACCGTTTTGGCGCTACAGCCACGTCGACGACCCAAATATCATAAAACATCATGTTGGGTGTCCTGTCGGACAGGACACTTTCAGTCTCCAAACGGTAACGAGACTGGTATGCTTAGACGACCAAATCGTACCAAAAAACGCCACTTTCACGTACTAGTCCCCATCCAGTCCAGTACGCTTTCAGTGCGCGATCATTTGCGAAATCCGACAGGGAATTTACCGATCAGACGCTACCGTGCAAAAATTGGTTGGTGAAAAACGTGCAAAGTTCTAAGTTTATTCTCTACAAATAAAGTAAAACCTTTTGTAACAAAACAACCGAATCGTGGTTAAGGGGTGTCGATAACGAGGCGAAGCCAAATCCGCTGTCCGTTTTGACCTAGCTAAAGCCGTTTACAGGTTGCCAGAAAAAATTTCTTCGATTTCAATGAAACTTTAATGGCCCTACTAAAATAGAATGTAGATGCCCCAAATAAAATTTGAGGTCAAAATTCCAATAACTTTCGCAGTTACAGCATGCTAAATTTGATTCGGGATTCGCTCCGATCAGCTCTTTATTTTTAGCAGATGATACCTTTAAACACTTAACATAAAATTTAACTTGTAATTTGAAGGTGTCAGCTAGCTTTTACTCTCGAGTCCAGAAACTAATATGTAATATAGCGCGGCGCTGCCAGGGGGGGGCTATGGCTGAATGTCTGACGCGCAGTCTGCGCGGAACAATGGCACCTCACCTCCTCCTCGCGCGCAGCATGTAACACTAACAGCTCCTCCCTGCCAGCGATCGCTTCGGTCCGCCACGCCGCCGGCGGACCCCTCCCACCCCTTTCCCTCCCAACCCCGCAGGCACGCGGCGCGGCGCTGCTGGCGTCGTTCGTCGTTTACATCGTGTGCGTTCACACACAAATTGTCGCACCCCATAGCAATTTCTCTTGCGGTGCGGTATCATCTGTTATCAATACCAATCTTGATTGTTTAACAGTGCTTGGCGCAGCGCCCAGGCGTACTGTTTGAGTGAAAGTCCTGGACCAGCAGTTTTCTCGATACCTTTTCGCACACTAGTTCGTTATCAAGGGACCAGAGACGTCCCAGTCTCATGTGAAGGGTACTGAGGGCGTACTGGTACGCGTCACGGATGCCGCCGCCGCTGCAAGTCGCAGCAACCTCCAAGCTTCCTAGTCCCTAGTCCCCATGCCATCGGTAACTAAAAGCGTTCAAAGTCCTGTGCACGCGCACCAATAGTGTCCTAGTCGACAGTCAAGCGTACTAAAAACGTACCGAAAGCGTACTAAAAGCTTCCTCCTTTTTTGTACGAGAAATTGGCCAAAAATTCGTCCGTTTCACTCCATCTCCTACCGTTTCGGCGCTACAGCCACATCGGAGACCCAAACATCATAAAACATCATGTTGGGTATCGTTTCATGGGTTTTGCGTAATTTCCCAGCCGAAAATTCCGGTTACGGTTACGGCTAGAATTTCCGATTACGGCCGGAAATTTCGCCGGTTGCGGCTAAAAACTACGAGTATGGCCGTAACCGTTGTTCGGTTACGGTTAACTCTTACGGTTACGAGTAGCGTTCACAGTTACGACCGTTACCGTAGTCCGGTTACGGTTAACTGTTACGGTTACGAGGAACGTTTACGGTCACGACCGTAACCGGGCTAGGGTAGGAAAAAACGTAATTCGGAGGAAAGAAACGTTTTTTACTAGGAAAAAAAAACGGATAAAAACCCAAAATTTGGGGGAAAAAACGATTTTTTTCGTTATTTTACTCTAAAAAACCATTTCAACTGTTAAAAGTTTAGTTTTCATTCAAATAGTAGGCACTTTACTGGCATTTCGTCCTTTCGCGCCGGCTCGATATGCTCGATATTTTCATTCGATCGCATGAAATGAGCTGTGTTGCCTTTAATTTAATCCTTGAATTAGAAAAGACTGAACTCCTTTAAAAATCATAATTGTTCTTTTGTTGTTTACTATGTCTTGTTTCTTTGCAAATATATGCATTTTTAAAATGATAATGTACATGTGGGTGTGTTTTTCCCCCTCAGTTTCTGTTGTTTGTGAAACTAATAATATAAAAATTAAGAACATATCATTGCTTTACCCATTTTCTAAGGAAAGGGTTTGGATAACATTAGAAAGACACAACACACTTTATAGCTGCAAATATCTTTGATTTAACAACAGTCTAGCTTGGCGATCCATGTTTGGGTACCCCCACCCAAACATGGATCAAAAGTGGAGGTCATGGAAATTCCGAAAGTATTGGAGCTAGGAACTTTATTCCCTCAGGATATCTTCCCTGGGGGTTCAAACTACACACCGATGAAAAAAAAATTACGCTCATCACACTTTTATCGATCCCAAAACTGTGGTTTTCCGAAAAATGATCCATGTTTGGTACTTTTACCCTAAAACAATTTTTTTATTAAGTCTAAAACATATAACCTGCTACTAGTGGAATTTATTAATCAAAGTAAAGCATTTTCCTTTCCCTTATTTGCCCTGAGGGCAGAGCGGACTAGCACTTCCGCTTTAGATACTGGTCATCTACGCAATTTTCCAGTGATACCCCACGCGTTCGAGGCACCGCAAGTGCTCGTAGTAGATGAAGGGCTAGGATATATTGGTAGGCAGGTACGTCACGTCGAAACTCACCAAAAAATATCATTTTTTGTGAAATTTTGCTATTTATGCTCATTGCAGCTTCAAAAATCGTTTTTTTTTTCCCGTTTTTTTTTTCGTTTTTTCCAGAGGGCTTCGGAAAAAAAAACGAAAAAAGACGGTTTCTTTCCTGTCCGAGGTTTTTTTCCATCCCTTACAGAAAGCAAAACTACTCTTTTGGTCCCCGAGAAGTCTCTTTCAGTCCTCTAAGAGGGCGCGTGGAGTGCGTTCCCTCTGAGACTAGTGCGCTTTTTAGCCGCATGCGGCGAGGGACATGTCCTCCTCGCGGTCCCCTCGCTGAGACCAGTGCGCCAAGAAGACTCGTGATGGGCGGACTAGGGTCCGTTTGAGGACCGAGCCGAGAGGACTAGTGCTCCCTAGGTACTTGTTAAGCACGGACTAGGGTTCACGAGAGAACCTCACCGGACGGACTAGTCTTCTCTGAGGGCTCTTCGGATGGGTACTAGGGCCCGCATACATTTTTCCCCGAGGCCAAGGGTTCGAGAAGTGTCCGTTTGCGGTACTTGGCCGCGAAGAGTACGCGTCCAGTACGTTGACCAATCAGAGCAGAGCAGCCCACAGCACAGGGACGGGTGTATATCGTTTGTCCGACCTTTTTTTGTCCGACCTGGCCAACTTTGTCTCGCCCGTGACACGACAAAAAATTTTGTCCGACCTCGGTTTGTCCGACCCCTTTTTTTGTCCGACCTGTGTTTTGTCCGACCTGTGCACACCGCCACGAGCACACACTGGGAGCGCTAGAGCTAATAGCACCTTAGATGTTGAGAGTCCGTTGATCACGTACACTGTGACAACCGGCGGGTTGCCTACCCTCCAGGTGCAACGCCTGGAATAGCCCCGCGGGCATCAGGAAGGGGAAAGCGTCCCTGAAAACAAGCCAGCCGCGCTCAACCGGTGCCCTTAGGGTTGCCTACCCCCCAGGCGCAACGCCCGGAAAAGCCCCTCTCGGGCATCAGTCAGGGGAAAAGCGTCCCTGAAAACAAACAAGCCACGCCGTACCAGTGCCCTTTGGTAGGCAACCAAAGGTGCGCTGGTTGGGCGTGGCTCGTTTGTTTTCGGGAACGCTTTTCCCCTGCCTGACACTGTGAAAAATGTGTTCGTAGATTTACGATTTATTTTGTAAATTACGACTTAAGAAAACTGTTGTAAATTTACGACAGCCCATTCTTGCTTGTAATTGAATTTTAAGTCGATGGGTATGGGTACTGCTTGTAATTTTACGATAAGTGATCGCGTAATTTTACAACTCTACTTTATGGAAAATTTTCACGTAAACCGACGACAATTTTTCACAGTGGCGTAGCGCCTGGAGGGTAGGCAACACGCCGGTCGTCACGGTGTGCGTGATCAACGTACTATCAACATGTAAGGTACTGCGCACTAGCGCTCCCAGTGTGTGCTCGTGGCGGTGTGCACAAGTCGGGCAAAACACAGGTCGGACAGAAAAGGGGGTCGGACAAACCGAGGTCGGACAAAATTTTTTGCCGTGTCACGGGCGAGACAAAGTCGGCCAGGTCGGACAAAAAAAGGTCGGACAAACGATGAGCACCGCACAGGGACTAGCTCACACACAGGCCGCTGCTTGGCATTGCGATCGCGACTCTCACGCGTTCATGTGATTCGGTGGTCTCATGGTCAGCGAGTCCGCATCAGCATCCGAAGGTCCGAGGTTCGATCCCCGCTAAAGTAAGTACATATATCCAATTAAAATGGCGTGAATAACTGTAGTGTTCGTTCTCCAGCACAAAGAACTGCGTAACAAGCGCAAATGAAAATAGTAGGTTCCTTTTTTGACGAATTTAACGAAACAACGCCATCAACACACGCCACGCCTAAGTTTTTTTTTTTTATCCCATTGAAACTTTAATCAAACCCAAACTGTTAAAAAATATCCACGTCGCACTATTGCGTGGTTACGAGACAATTCGACATTTAAGTTCATTTACAGCAGCGGCAAAGCATCGCAGTGGGCAAGCTTCTACTGCAGTAGCAGCTCCCGGCGCGCCACACGAAGCTGTAGGCACCATAAGGCACGAGGACTAGTCCACAAGAAGTACGGCTGCACGGGCTAAATGGTACTTCTGCGCGCCCTAGTCCCCTCGCCGCGAATGAGGACAGACCTCTCCGTAGTGCGTTTTTTGGTCACTTTTAGCCCTGTTAGCGGCCAGTCCTCCCAGTCGAAGCGCACTATTAGTGCATTAGTCCAAGAGGACTGTGAGCATACTTCTCGCGCCCTAAACGAGACTTTTCGGGGACCAAAAGCGTACACGCTAAATGTCTATGGACTTTTCTATGGACAATTTTGAGCATGACCAGAGCTGGTAACAAATTTGCGTACATATATGGACAATTTGTCCACAGTTATGGACAAGTTTTGTGTACCCGGGTGGAAAAGAGTTCACTTTTAGTTTACCTAAATGTATACTCGGCAAAGTATACTTTGCGAATTTAACTTTGATGTATACTTTAAAAATACTGTTTCTGTACTTCCCGTTGAACATAAGTCACAAGTTTTGAGAGCACTTGCAAATAATTTTTGGTAGAGTTTATCTTAATTACGAGTGAATTCGAAACAGAACATGACAAGAACACTTCACACTTCACTTCGACGTCAATTATATTTGTGATTTGTATTGTCTTTAGAGAAAAGAGTGCAGTGAATTTCCCACTTCTATGCGCGCCGCTGAACTAAATGTAAACGATGTATTTACTTTGCCACAACTCAAAATTAACTGATTAGCTGAGCTGGTCGTGATTACGTTTTGAACGTAAGGTTTTCCCTTCCAAAGAATTTTCATCCTGCTATCGGTGTGCGGGAAGCTGATCCTCCAAGGGGCGATGGCAGCCCAGGCGTGGAGTCCCCTGGTATTAAATCGTCGGATTTCCCGAAATGCATGCCTTGCTGACCCACACACGCCCCGACGCCAGCGTTGCTATCCACTCTTGTTGAAGTGCTCCTGACCTGAGTCAGTTTTGTTTGTTTTGTAGGTTTGTTTCGCTAATGATAACTAGCAGTAGTTCAGGCTATAGTTTATCGAAACTATACTGAAAGTATACTTAAAGTATACTGGGACATTTACTAAAGCTCTAAGGACACGGTGCCATATGCCCGGGTCGGTGATGCCTTCCGACCATGTCGGCAGATTAGCCGAGTGGTCTAATGCGTATGTTCATAGATCCGAGGTCCCAGGTTCAACGCCCGTCAACAGCAGTTCATCTAAGGACGAAAGTACTTCAGAAAAGAACGAGTACTACAAAGGCAAAGAGAAAGTATAATCAATAAGGGGGAAAAAAAAAGGAAAAAATTTTGGTGGGGGTTGAAAGGGGGTGGGGGTAGACAAACTTCTCGAAAACTACCAGACGAGTTTAAGACAAAGTTAACTTGTCCGAAAAAAGTCGTACTTTAGGTATACTTATAAGTAACTTTTGTATACTTAAAGTATACATTAGACTTAGATTTGTTACTTATAGGTATACTTATAATACACATTTCGATTCACATCCTTTTCACTTAAGATGCACCTACATGTGTACAAAGAAAAAAGATTTTTGTTATAAAATCCTTTACTTTAACATAAAATGAAGTTAAGTCGAACCATGAACTGAAAAATGAACTCTTTTCCACCCGGGTACAATTGGACACAATTTTAATTTGTCCATAGTTGGTAACGTTTAAAAACGTCTGTAGACTGTCTGCAAAATTGCTGCCAAACAGTCCACTATTATGCCCATAAAGAAATTTTGTGAACAACGACGAACAAATTTGTTCTAAGTTGTCAACAAAATTGTAGACAACACTCTTAGTAACAATTAAATTGTCACTGAATCTGAGAACAAAAAAGTCTATAGGAAATGTCCATAGACTTTTAGAGTGTACTTCTCGTTTCTGTAAGGGATGGGCCATCCCTAAACCGGGCTAGCCCAAACTTTCAGGCGGCTAACGCCTGAACTAAGTGTCGCACGGCAAAACGGCCGGGAATGGTGCTCGTGTATCACATACTGTACCGATTTGTAAATTAAACCAAAAAACACCTTTTTCACCATAGGATTATCACGAAAACGGTTAAAAATTGAGCAATAAAAACAGCACTATCATGCTCAGCGAGTGAAGTTTACGCGGGGGACCTTACAACGGCTGTTGGTGGCCGCCCTTTCACGGACTTACGACGTCGTAACCGTAACGTAGTAACATTAACCGTAATCGACCCGTAATTTTAACCGGAACTGTAACCGTAATCGTAACCGGAAATTGTCCCAATTTACGAACGTAATCGTAACCGAAACCGTAATCGTGACCGAAACCGTAATCGTAACCGTAACCGGAATTTTCGGCTGGGTTGCGTAATTTTGCGATCCTACAGACCAAATTTTCGTCCGTTTCGCTACACCTCTTACCGTTTCGGGGCTACAGCCACATCGAAGACCCAAATATCCGAAATCGTCATTTTGGGTATCCTGTCATTTCTTTCATTACAGAAATTATGATATAAGCGCAACGAATAGACACATAACCACTGCGTTTCAAAGCAGAAGGGTGGGCTGCAGTCACGGTGATACACCGCTACCTCAAATATTTTCACGCCTAAAATACTGTGCGTTTCAAACTAATTTATAGTACTTTTTCTCCGCTTACCAAAGCTTTGCAAGTCGTTCAAATAGTGCACACTTACTAGAAATGTACTCCTGTGTTCATGTATATACTCATGATAAACGAACATATTAAAAATCGTTTGTAATACTAAATAACACTGTGTTTTGTCAAGTCAAATACACACCACTGTTGCGGGTGTGCCTACCCGATCTGCACGTAAGGCGCCGTAACTCCAAGGATAGGCAAACCCACATCACTGGTATATATTAAATAATCAGGCATAATCTGTCCAAATAAATAAATCGATGATTAGGCCGAAGGCCAAAATGTACCATATGACCGCGAGAGTCGAAAATAGCTCAGCGGGCAGAAGGCCCGTTATTCAAGGCAGTAATTTACATTAAAAAAATAAAAATTAAAAATAGTATGATGGCCGAAGGCTCGAATTGTTTGGTACGACCGTGACAATAAGTAAGCGGGCCGAATGCCCGGTTTTTAAATTAATATTTTTGTAACCTGTGACTCCGAGGACGGGTCGAAGGCTCGTACATAACGCCGCCAGTAGGCCAAGCTAGGCCGCCCCCGGCCGAACGGAGTTGCTAGAGCAGCGACGCGGAGCTGGCAACGACGTTTGGCGGAAGGGCGGGCCTAGCTTGTTCATCCACTTCTCGTCTCAAAACTAGAAAGGTCAGGCCTATTTAAAAACATAGTTGAATGGCTCTCTAGTAATTTTGAAGACAGGCACCAATATAAGCAAGCCAATGGAGTAGACAGTGGCCTTGTTAAGATCAAATACGGAGTACCTCAGGGCTCCATATTGGGTCCCCTGCTCCTTATTATCTCTATCAATGATATTCATCTGCTGCAACTCCATGGAACTACGTATCACACTTTTCGCCGATGACACAAGCCTATTCTACTTTGGTACGGATATCAATGTGCTGAGACAATAAATGGAAGAGGACCTACACAAACTATCAGCTTGGCTAAGAGATAATCAAATCTTTATGAATTACAAGAAAGACGTCTATAAGATCTTCAATAAGCCGAGCAAAAACAATAATAATGAGATTTAATTGAAAATCGAAAATGAGGTGAGAGCACGTGTGAACCACACAAAATTCCTTGGATAAATTATTGATGAAACTCTCAGCTGGGAACAACACATTAACAGTATCATTAAGAAGATTGGCTCGCTCAGTGGAGTCCTGTACAGGCTCAGACATGTTCAGGATAGAGAAGCTATCAAATCAGTCTACTATGGCTTAGTCCAAGGTAACTTATGTTATGTGAGTCGTATCTGAAGGACTGCCACCAACACAAGATTGAACCCCCTTCTAAGACTTCAAAACCGGGTAATTAAACAGATCTTTGGCTTTCACTATAGACACTCCTCCATTGATCTATATTCTAGTCTTGACATCATCCCAATAAGAAACATTATAAATCAATTGTCTGCTACTTTTGCATATCTAGTCACAAATAAGAAGAGAAACACTCAAACCACATTTAACTACAACTATGAAGTACACAATTATAACACCCGAAACAATGATAAATTGCGCCCCACTACCTCCAACTCAACTCGCTATGCACTGTTAAAAGAAGTTGTTGAAAAACAAACATTCCCTCGATGACAGAGTTGTCGAATAACGACACAAGTGGTTTTGGCCAGAAACAATCAATTTGTTTTCATACAACAATTTTATCGTACACTGTAAAAAATAGTTGTCAGGAGACGAGAGGTAGCGCGACGTGCAACTTGTTCTTGAACAAAGGAGCTGTTTTTAGGGATGTATTTCTACCGTAAAATTAAAAGCTAGCGGTAAAATACGGTAATTTTGGGTAAAATTGGTAAAATTCAACTTTGGCCGTTTTTAATAAAATTTAGTGTTCTTTAAGAAAATATGGTGTTTTAAGTTGATTTTAACGCAACATAAAACACTTATAAATTGAAAATAATAACTAATCGTTATTTGAATAGGCAAATTAAATGCTTTAGGACAAAACATGGTACAAGGTCACTTATTCACACAGAGATAGGAGGACAATAAGGGTGAAAGAGCATTTAAAAATTCAATTTATTTCCAAAGACGCTTTGGTCGTCCACCAGTTTGAGTTGCTTCGGCAGATGCAGGACGCACGAAATTCAAAGAAACGCAACCGCTGACAGCCCAAATGATGAAATGAGTAGTGAAAAGTCAATAAATCGAATTTTACCAAAATTACCAATTTTACCGGGGCCGGGTAAATTATCGTATTTTACCGGTATAATACCGTTACTTACCGGTAACGTTACTGGCGAGTACATCCCTAGTTGTTTTTAGTATAACACTTAAAAATATCCGTATGTTCTTACCACATGGCCCCATACAAGAAACTGATGTGCATGGATCGGTATGGATATGTTGTTACGTGACAACAAAACTGTTGTTTACTTTTTAACTAGCACATGTTGTCGGAGAACAGTGAAGTTTGTAATTAATAACTTTTCTGCGCAGTTACAAGACAGAAACTCTTATTTTGAATAAAAGAAATTTTTTGAGCTCTTGACCTCTGACAAAAAGTTTGTTTGTAAACAACATATGTTGTTTAAAAAGTTAACAACACTTTTGCCGTTAATCAACAACAAAAATTTTTACAGTGTAATGTTATAATTCATTTTTTTTTAACAACAAATGTTGTTCAATAAAAACGCTAGAATCATATATCTGAACAGTATTCGTTGTTAAAAAACAATCGTTTTGTTATAAAACAACATGTGCTGCTATCAAACTTTAAACATTTTTGAAAGTGTGGGATCCTTGTGTAAAAAGCTATTGCATCCGAATATACAACACCTTGCCGGAAAGTTTACGAAAGGAAGGAAAGATTGGAAGGTTTAAGACTGAGCTAAATCAGTTAATGTTGCAAAACCTACTATTGTAGAAATAACTTATCCCTATAATTATAGGGAAACGTCCGGAAGTCCCCCCTCCGGGAGGTCCCCGGATTATTTTATTATTTTTTTCGAATGAATCTATTGAGGAATTAAAATATAACAAAATATTCTAAAATATTCCAATATACTAAAAATATTATGTAAGCGAGCTGAGCGATTTCCCATACCGTGTCCGACACGGCATTCGTGAATCCCGCCGTCCCAGCGCGATATTTGAAAATCGAGATGGGCAACCAAGCATTCGAAGCATGTGTGGTAGGCTACTTTTAAAAAATGAATTAAATTATTGTTGCCATCCTAACCGTCTGAACAGTGATCTGTCGTTCTATTGCTTCCCTCCGTCCGGGTAAGAGCACTTCCTATAGAAACAAAAAATGTGTGTTGGTACACTTGATATATAGAAAGCTACAATGAGCTAGCTGGTCAATTTTTTTCTCTCATTTAATACCAAGGCTACATTTTTTGTATTCTTTTAGGACTTGAGGATTGCACCCTTTATCGTAGAGCTCTTCATCAGAGTAACGAAGAACGTCTTTCGTGCTTAGCACGACTTAGCTTTCTCAGTTTATCAAATCAATAATCAATTGCACTAAATCTCGTCTCTCTTTACGACCTGCATTCCCACATAAATGAAATGTACTGATGTCGTGTTCACTGGGTGATATGGACAACTGAATAACTGAACTGTCCTCGTTCGCCACGATTCTGTGCTGTGATTTTAATCAATGTTATGAACGAGTCATAAGTATTCTGTTCTTTGAAGGAACCGACACCTTATAGCTCAAATTTTTAGTTGGCCTTCCTTCCTCCCTCGTCCCACTGTAAATTGGTTGGCGTCTCTAGACGCCAAAATTTTGGCGTCCTCTGAGAACGCCAAATTTTGGCGTTGAAAGACGCCAATATTTGGCGTTCTTCTTCTCAGAACGCCAAATATTGGCGTCTTTGAACGCCAAGATTTGGCGTTCTTAGAGGACGCCAATATTTTGGCGTCTAAAGACGCCAACCAGTTTACAGTGCCTTTTGTACTTTTGATGTCTCTTCTCATCTAGACTGATCAGTTGTCCATATATCGGTCTATCTTTGTGAGAGTGCAGGTCATAAAGGGAGACAGTGGCGGTCTTAGGTTGGACTGAAAAGGGGGAAGGGGGTGGCGGCCGCCGGAGAAGCACTTCAGGTTGCCTACATACAGGGATGTTGTCGGGCAATTTGCCTACTTTTCAGGCAGCTATCTCGAGACCGATGGAGGGTGAAGGGGGCATACCCCCGGTGCCCCCATTCCCCCCAGAACCGCCCCTGAAGGGAGATGAGTTTTAGTGGAATTGTTTATTGATTTGATAAACTGAGAGAGCTAAGTCGTGTTAAGCAGGAGAAATGTACTTTGTTACTCTGATACAGAGCTCCACGATGAGGGGTTCGATCAGCGGGTCCTAAAAGAATGATAAAGAAAAATATATAAATAAAGAATCTGTCTCCTTGGTACGAAATGAGAAAAAAATCAACCAGCCAGCTCATTGTATTGTAGCTTTCTGTCAAGTCAACCACTGACGATGGAGGAGTCGCCTTATTTGTCGTTCTTAGGAGAGCGACTTTTCTGTACCAAATTTTTATGCTCCTGGGAGAGCGAGATGGATTAACATCGCTCTATTAGAGTCACTTAGATGACTCTTTTTGAGTCAAATCACCACACGTCACTCTTCTAGATCGATTTCAAAATACCTACAAAGACTCGATTTGAGTCGTTTTAGCGAACGTCACTTTAACTGAGCGATGAAAAAACGCTCCGCTCATTACGGGCGATAAATGTGACTATTACATTTCCAGTGAACCAACGAGCATTTTTTGTTTTTATAAGGAGTGCTCTTACCTGGATGGAGGGACGCAATAGAACGGCAAAGAGATCACTGCTGAGACGGTTAGGATAGTAACAATAATTATATTAAATTTTTGAAAAGTATACTTCACTTCCACACATGATTGGTTGCCCATCAGGGTTTTCAAATATCGCGCTGGGACGGCGGGAGACACGAACCAACGAAAGCCGTGTCGGAAATGGTATGAGAAGTCGCTCGGCACGCTGAGATAATATTTTTTATTATATTTTAATGCCTCAATAGATTTATTCGAAAAAAATAATAAAGATTCAGGGGGGGACCTCCCGGGGGGGGGGGGGGGGGGTTTCCCGCATCGACCCTAATTATATAATTATATAATTATATAATTATATAATTATATAATTATATAATTATATAATTATATAATTATATAATTACATAATTATATAATTATATAATTATAATTAATGTATAAATTATTATTCCTATATTGCCTTGTTGACCTTCTTATATAGTATGCATTGTGATTCTCATCAAAAAATGTCTAATCTTGCTCGCAATGCCTGCATTGTGCCGCCATGTGTGTAAATGTACTCTGCCCATTATAGAGCCTTGCTCTTAGGGCCTTGTTATTAATAAATAAGTAAAAAATCAAAACAAAGAAGTGATTCAAATTACATTAAAATTTATCGATATTTCAACATTAATTTTCCTCTTGTAATGGATTATAAAAAACAACTGACATACGTTTTCCAGCGATTTTAGAAGGAAATTTCGTTGCCTGAAAAACACACGATTCGGAATTACGCCCGGACTCTATTTGCGACAATATTGCACTGATGACACCACAACTTTGACAAACGGCGGCGGTAGGGAGGGCGGGGCCTAGCTCGCCGTGGCCGTCTGACTGGCCAATCAAACCGATGGGGTCACATTCGATATTGATTCGGAAGGGGAAGGGAAGAGGGGGGAGCGTGGTCACCCTTACTCACTTCGCCTGACGTTGGAGTAGATGCCGACTTTGCCGGATACTCGTCCCCCGACCGGCATGGTGGGGCCGGCTGGTCCTGCCGATTATGGTAGTAGGTGGCACGGTGCTTCGGCGCAGAGTGGGGCCAGGTACCTTAAAAACGTCAGACAGGAAAAGGCAATGAATGCTGCAAAAACAAAGTAACAAGAAAGGGAAGGAGTCAAGCGTTCTTCGGTTGATCAAGCGTCTACTGGGGACCTGTATGGACCTTGACGTTCCGACATTTCTGTAATTGGTTTCTCTACACCCTTAATTTCGACGTGTTTCAGGAGGTAACGCATGAGGTGTTTGCTACAAAACAGTACGCCTACGCCTGAAGGCGTCTAAATACTGCCTTCGGCGTTCTCTCCCCAAAACACCTTCCCACACTTAATAGCCTATGCACGCACGGCCTCCCCTATGCATTCAGTCGGGCGTTATCAGGAGCGTCGATCTGGCAATTTTTCAGGGGGGGGCGGGGGGAGGGGGGGGCAAAACGAGGGGTCTTATGAAAGTTGCCTATCTACAAAGGGGCCACTGTCGCTTCCGTATTTTTTTGTAATTTGTGCTTTCTAAGTTAAGCATAACATTGAGTAAATTCAGTTCTTTAATGGAATTTTTCGAAAAATTAGAAAGATAAAGAGCGTTTTCAACGAACTTCGCAAAGAACACAATCCCCAACCATGTCGGTAACGTTCCGTGCGTGTCGCGAGCGAAGCGAGCGAAAGAAAATGACTTTTTGTGTTAATTTAAATGCAGTTTTTCGAGAATACTTAAAGGAATTAGTCGGAATTTGCAGAGTCAAATTGACTTCAAATATTCCCAGAGTACATACCACTGTGAAAAAAGTCGTAGCGGTGATTGAAAAAATTTCCATGACATTTGTTGTACTTTTACGAGTCACGTTTGTAATTGACAAAGACGTAAATGTTGTAATTGGCTATTATTAAAAAGTCGTAAGATTGTAATTTTCTTCGTTGACTTTACAGTTAGCACTCGTAGTTTCAGGAATGCATGTCATAAATTTACAACCCAAAAATCTCAAATTCATCCATCAAAGACTTACGAAACTTCTCGTACATTTACGAAATTTCTCTTAAATTTACGGCATTTCTCAAAACTTAACGATGTTTCCGGTAAGTTAACGACATTTCTCGTAAGTTTTTTCAAATTGTCGTATTCTTACGGAGGTAACTCTACACTCTAAAAGTCTATGGACATTTCCTATAGACTTTTTTGTTCTCAGATTCAGTGACAATTTAATTGTTACTAAAAGTGTTGTCTACAATTTTGTTGGCAACTAAGAACAAATTTGTTCGTCGTTGTTCACAAAATTTCTTTATGGACATAATAGTGGACTGTTTGGCAGCAATTTTGCAGACAGTCTACAGATGTTTTTAAACGTTACCAACTATGGACAAATTAAAATTGTGTCCAATTGTACACAAAACTTGTCCATAACTGTGGGAAAATTGTCCATACATGTACACAAATTTGTTACCAGCTCTAGTAATGCTCAAAATTGTCCAAAGAAAAGTCCATAAACATTTAGCGTGTACGATAAATTTCATACTTTTCTGCAAAATGTCATAACTTACGAACAAATCTCGTAAATGGTTTCTATATATTAGATTCGTAATTTTATTACTTCTGTTGTTGCGTTACGGAAAATGTTGTATTCTTACAACAAAAATCATAAACGGAATTTACAAAATCTGTTGTAAATTTACTTATCAGAATTCGTCACTTTACAAATCAATATCGTAATTATAAATTTCATAATTTGTCGTAAATTTAAGAGTATTTTTCCCATAGTGTACATCACCATGTTACTCGTCATATGTGCTTACATCTAGGCGGACAAAAACAATCGGATATCGCGAGCGAAGCGAGCGGGAAGCCAGAGCTGAACTTCCGTTCTTTTCTAGCTTAGGGTCAATTTTAGATGAGTTTTAACGTTAAATGTAGTGGTTTCTTATCTATTATTTTGACCCTTGTTGCCCCCCCCCAGCCCCGGGCCAAAACCTGGGGGGCATTGCCCCCCCCTGCCCCCCCCCCCCCCCGGTGTCGACGCCCCTGCGCGTTATCTCCGAAAACACCTTGGAATTTACAGTGTACTTACCCTGGAGGCGGGCCTGGGCCGGGCCCGCACCTGATGGTATCTGCCGACTGGCGGTGGCTGCAACTGGACCCACGGGTATCCCCCGGGGAGTCTGCCGACACACGAAAAGAGCACTACATGAGCCGTGTTCCTCGAGATAACAAAACCTCTTCTCCATATTTGATGGCCCACCACCTCCGCCCGAGCTTTTGCCACATGGGCTCTCGAAACGCCGTGTTATACACACGCTAGCGCTCGAAATGAGGGACCGTTTCCCCGGCGCCGTGTCAACATGATCCGAGGCAGGAGTGGTATAACTGGTACCTGCTGCCGGTTATCTACCTTCCACACACTAAATTGCAAACCCGTGAAACCTCAGTTGTATGTAAGATGTATACAACTTGTTGTAGGTGGGTTGTATGGTTAGCACACATACAATCTGTACGGTCGCTGTATGTACTCCGTATGTTCGTACGAAGTCGTATACGTATTGTATGTTGACGGCTTTCACATACGGTGTGTACACTCTAAATGTCTAAGGACAATATTGTAACTGGGAACCGGACTTCTGTGTGCATAACTAGACCAGATACAATTTTGTAACTAATAAAACTCAAATTGTTACTGGCTAGTTACAAAATGAGTGCAATAAGTTACAATATTGTAACTGGCCTAGTTATGCACACAGAAGTCCGGTGCTCAGTTACAATATTGTCCCTGGACATTTAGAGTGTATGTGCTTAATTCTGGAGGATTCCTGTTTCAATTTGGTGGAGATTTTAGAAAAGCTTCTCCACCTAGACGTCAGCTGTCCTGTGGATAGAATTTTGGTTTGGTTCTACGTAGAGTCATTGTGGCCTGATCAATTCATTTTGTCTTCACTTCGGAGACTTGTCGCTTGTATTTCATTGGCTAGATTGATTCCCGGATATAAACAAGAATTTTACGAGCTTATACACTCTAAAAGGCTATGGACATTTCCTATAGACTTTTTTGTTCTCATATTCAGATACAATTTAATTGTTACTAAGGGTGCTCCCACAATGTCTTCACTTGTCTTCAGTTAGCTTCACTTGATATTCACCTAACTTCACTCATTTAATAAAAATAAGGATGAAAATAACATATTCTTCGAATTTTTGTGTCAGGTGTATATCGCCCCCATGGGTGCCGAGTCGTGCCGGGCCATAGGGGAGCGAAGTGAAGTGAAGATCAAGTGAAGCTAACTGAAGACATGACAAGTGAAGACATTGTGGGAGCACCCTAAAAGTGTTGTCTACAATTTTGTTGACAACTAAGAACAAATTTGTTCGTCGTTGTTCACAAAATTTCTTTATGGACATAATAGTGGCCTGTTTGGCAGCAATTTTGCATACAGTCTACAGACGTTTTTAAACGTTACCAACTATGGACAAATTAAAATTGTGTCCAATTGTACACAAAATTTGTCCATAACTGTGGACAAATTGTCCAGGCGCGGTTTTAAGGTCTGGTGACGGGGGGGGGCGATTTCGAGTCGTGGCGAGCGGGTTGCCTAACTTTAGGGGCTTTTATTATAGCAAAAACTCGTAGCCTTAAGCAGGAAAAATGCGGATTTTTACAATAAAACGTATACAAGAAGTGATGCAACATTTTTAATCAATGTTTGGTAAAAAACTAAAACATGACATGACAATATGAATTAAAAAATTACGCTTTAAAAAGCTATGAATTTACAGGCAGGTAAGTACACGGCATAGACTCCACAGTGGGTAAGTACAAATTGTGTATTAATCTGTAATTTATTTAAGTGTTTACAATTACAAACAAAGTTTTTTCTTCCTTTTTTCATTTTTTAGGCAGAAGAGTTTGATGACATTGTCATAATTTAAAGGAATATCTCTATGAACATTCAACATAGTCAATCCACTGAGACGAGTCTCACCCATGGTGGATCTCATCCAAGTTTTGATACGCCGCAGAGTAGAAAAAGATCTCTCAGCGGTTGCAACACTTGCGGGAAGCGCCGCGAGGACCAAGAGAATCTCGCGAATGTTCGGGAAGAGTTCCACGTAACAGGCATCAAGACTTTCTAGAACAGAAGAGGGGATCTTCTTGCGCTGGCCGTCGTCATCCTCTTCGTTTCGAACCCGAGTCCACCTGGACTTCCACAACGCCCACTCGGCTTTCAGAGCGTGCTCCAGCTGAGATGGCTCCTGATTAAGAAGACTGGCATACTTCGCTGCAATCTTGGGGAGTGCAGCCTCCGACTCAGAAGTATTTGACAGCACCTTCGATGGTATTAGAAGATTCAAGTTGTAGCAGGCCAGCACTTCAGGTGACAGTCGCTCTTTCAGGTCAGTAATTACGTTGTCAAGAATTGCATTATAGACTGCCTGCCTGTAATATGGTTCAATGTCTGCTGTAGGATGGCGTCCACGTTTTGCGCCCCTCGGAAGTTTTATCTCGACATCGTACTTTTCACCAAGGTCTACAGCCTCTGTAAAAAGGACGCTGAAAATTTCTTCAGACTTACTCCTCTTTTCTTCGAGAACATTCAATGTATCAAGGTAGGCGTTTGATGCCTGTGATAAATCAAGAGACTCCTTCTGCAAGAGTCTGCTGAGGGACACAGTGGCAGCTAACGTGTCGTTCAGGCAAATAAGTGTCACTAAAAATTCTGGATCGAGAAGTAAGTCCACATATTGACTTGCTTTTGTCGCAGTTTTTGATTCCTTCCAGGTGGAGACGGTCTGAAGAGCAGATATGACCCCGGTGAAATTTTCAAAGAACACTGTGACTGCATTGTGCCTCTCGACCCATCGAGTTTCACAGAGTTTTGGAAGTGTTCTATTGAGAAGCTTCTGTAGATTTCTGAATTTTTTCGAAGAGGAGCGAAAAAATGACCCCACATCTCTGATTACGGTAAGTGCCTTCTGCACGGCAGATACTTCGGAGCTCTTAGAAACTGACAAGTTTAAGGAATGGTTGAAACATGGTGTCTTGACTGCATTTTTGCAGGTTTTTTGTATTTCTTGCACAGCTCCTCTTAAATCGGAGGTGTTTACTGAACAGCCATCTGTACCGATGCCAACGCAGTGGTCGAGATCAAGACCGTGTTTCTTCAAAAGTTCCACAGTGATCCATCCGAGCTTAATACCAGTAAGTACTTGTTCACTATCATCTGTTTCATCACCTGAATCACCACCGTCTTCATCAGAGCTTTCTTCACCAGACTTTGATTTATTGTCGTCTAGGAATCGGCGGGGGTCGGTGAAACCAAGGAAATCTTCCCGTATCCCTTTGATCGTCTCTCCGTCTCCATCAGTATACCTTATGGATAAAGAGAGCTCCGACAAATGACTGATATCTGTTGTCTCATCAAAAATCACACTGTAATATTTTGTTTTCTTTGATTTTTCTACAATCTGTGTTGTAATGTCTTTGGCACAGCATTCAATAACGTCATTTTGTATCACTTTACTAGTAAAAGTATTCCTGTCAGTGGCTGTTTCTAAGTGCTTTATAACAGCAGAATCTTTGCACTTGTCTTTCCTAAACTTTAAAAGGGCTAAAAAGTTGCCTTCACTTTCAGAAGGATTGGGTTCAAGTGATTGTTTAGATTTATTTTTCAGACCAGTTGTGTTCTCCCTGTGGCCCCGCAAAGCCATTCCCTGCCGACCTAAAAATTCAACATTTTCTATTGTCACTCTTAGACGAGCTCTGTTGTTTTTCTTTTGCTCTAGGATATAGGAGTCGACTAAACCACTAATGTCCCGCTCAGGATTTTGCATAACCCGTAAAAAATATTTTCCCGCAAGTACAGCATTTTGATGGTACTCATTTTTAGCATGTGTTTCAATCACACCCTCTTTTCCCAGAAGTTTGGAAAATTTTGTCACAGGTTCAGTTACCAGCTGGCGGAGAGGTGCAGGATTGCGCCCACCGGTAGCACTAGGCACAAAAAATGGACAGTATTTGCAGTATAATCCTTTTTTCCCCTCTAACTTTGAAAAAACTAACCACTCTGTTGTTTGCAGGTGTTCATGCCGAAGAAAACGCTTCTCTTCTTTTCCTTTTTTCATATGAACAGAGTATGGCAAGGTGTAAGTCGAAGGGGGAACCCAAGGATTCTCCAGGAACTGCTGTAAGGCTACATCTCCAATCTCATGACGCGACTTGTGCACGTAATAACCTATGTCATTATCGCGCGTTTGCAGGGTGCGGCGGCTGCATGCAGTAGAGTCAGTAGATGAAAATTGCTGTGGCTCATCTGGATTAGCCGGGACGACGACGAAGCAGGACGAATCACCAACACCAGATTCAGAAGAGACAGGGGGAGATGTACTGCAGCCAGCACCATCACCAGCACCACATTCAGCCTCGGACTCAGGAGAAGTGTCTGTCGGCGTCGGCGGCCCATCCGCACGCACACTATCACCATCACCGTGTGCTTTCTTTGCCGAACCAGCACCGGCCCCAAAGAAGTCAGTAATTTTTCTTTTCAGTGGAGGGCTCTAACAGACAACCAGGAAACAGAGAGATAATTTAATACAGCTATGTGCAGATATGCCATACATGTATTAGAAGGTATCGCCTACACCACCAAAACCACTGAATAAATCTAGCTTAGCATGCAAAAAATGTATACCGGTTAAATAAAATAATTAAACCTGTCATAAAGTTCTTTACTTAGAACGCTACAAAATGACCCCCGTTACCTTTAATTTTTACCATGCTACCCGCTACCCATCGTAGAAACCCCAAAATCCAACCAAAATCGCAACGCGAAGCCTATTATGCTACGCGAAACATTCTCTCGCGCCCCCGCCCCGCCCGCGCCCCGTTCGCGCCGCGCGCGCACCGCGCCCACAGTGAGAGCAGAAACACTGCGAGTTCGGTTCGACTGGACTTACCATCTTTCCAACAGAGGTTAGAGAACTGGAGGTAGAGGCACGGGCACGCACGTTGCCGCACGAGAACCAGGGCAGGCCTTGGGAAAGGCAGAACGCCCCAACCTCATGCCGCAAGCGATGAGCAGCCCGCCAACACAACACTGCCCCCACTAGCCAGCCTAGTCCGAGAGCAAGGGGGAGGAGAGCAGGGAAAGAAGAGTTAGGGAACAGTGAACGAGAAAAGTGCGTCGCTGACTGCACTCGAACGAACGAACGAACACGAACAACGTAATACATACCTATACCAGCACGCCGCAACGCAACACCAAATTGTGAAAGCACAACACTAACTGAAGAATCACAGTCACAAATAAATAAAAACAAACAATGCTGCACTGCCGCACCGCGCTGCGCTAAACGTGTCCGCGCCGGTCGGCCGAGCTGAGCGGGCGGAGGGGAGGGGGAGGCGGCCGCCCCGCCCGCCGCCGGCCCGCAGCGGCAGCAGCGGCAGGCGGCACCTCACCCGGCCCGCCTCGGCCCTCCTCAGCCTCGGCTGAGCTAGGCGCTGGCTGGACTTGGGCTACGCCCGGGCGTGCGGGCGTGCGGGCATATTTTCTAACTTCGAACACTCAATTTTTATCCACTCCCCTTGGCCCTTTCCCTCTTCTCTCTTTTCTCCCCTCTCTTTTCTCTTCTTCTCCTCTTTCCCCTTTTCTTTCTCCTCTTTTCCTTCTCTCTCCTCCTCTCTTCCCCTCTTTCTCTTTCCTCTTTATTTCCCTTTATTTTCGCCCCCCGCGCCAGACCTGACGGGGGGGGGCGATCGCCCCTTCGCCCCCCCCTTAAAACCGCGCCTGAAATTGTCCATATATGTACGCAAATTTGTTACCAGCTCTGGTCATGCTCAAAATTGTCCATAGAAAAGTCCATAGACATTTAGTGTGTACTTCAGATCCTAAAATTATATGATGTATAGCGAAAACTTCCCTCATTCCATGCGCCACATGCGCTTTACGAAAGTAGAAAATATGATCGATCTCTTGGACGAAAATATTTATAGACCCTTGAGCCTCAAAGCCGAACGGGATGCAATGATTTTGCAAACCCGAGGTACCAGATTGGTTAATGCAAATGTCAGGTTTCCCGACGATGGTGAGTATATCTGTGTGTCCATGGAGCCAATGCGTGGTCTATTGGCCACCTTACTCCATGCACTCGACGCATCCAAAAAACATGTGCAAGATGACCGACATTCCTTCGATGACGCATATCTGTCAGCCAGAAAGAGCATGCAAAGAATGCTCGAGATTCTCATGTCGGAATCTCAAAGGGAACTTTTTAGTATTTTTACACGAGAAACGTTCGAGGAAAAGTACTCCCTAGAGTGGTTCATACCAGCTGGGGACTTATAATTGTCGGGATCTAAGAATTCCCAAGCATTTGTTAGATTTGTCACGATGGATTTTCGGAGGATTTCAGTTGCCGCGAGCCTCGCAGCACTAATTAGCAGTCTAACTGCTCTGACCACCTACATTCTTCTAGAAAAGGCCCATGATGACGCCGCGAATAAGTTCTTAGACACGTATCTACGGGTACACTTCGCAAACGCCAAAAAGCTCAACGCTGGTGAGGCGAACTCCGAGATATATGTCTATTCAGTATCAGATTTCTTTAATGTGTTGGACTAATGTGTTTGCCATCTGAATGTGAGAAACAGAAATGTTGGGAACATTAGTCTCTTATAAAACATTTAGTTTTTTTAAGCAAACATTATGTTTAATACTTTAACACTTTAGATTATTGTGTACAAGTTAATACAATATGTTAATCGTGTTCGTGTACAGTGCCGTACGTAGGCTGTATGCTAGGACTCTGACACATACGTGATTGCATGTACCGTCGTACGTGTACACATCAATGTACGGAGACTGTATGCAAAAGGCTTGTGTGAAGCTTACAAGTTCATATGTTCGCGTACGCCCTCGTACGCAGGCTGTTGCTGGCACTTGCAGTCACATAAAAGTTTGTACGTCAGCCGCGCTTTACGCAGCTATTTTTTTCTCTGCGTGCAAATGATGAGGTTGCGGATGCATTTCAAGAAATTTGTGACTCTAAACCTGAAAACTGAGGAGAAGAATATGACAGGTTCTCAGATTATGTACTAGATACATACATCGAAGGAACGCAGTAAGTTTTAACCGTATACCTCGCGTCACATGCTTTGGGAAACTTTTCCTCTATTTAAAAGTTTATGTTTATTTTCCACTTTGTAGGTTCCCTCCTTCTCTGTGGGCGTGGGCGCCTGACGGTCTCCCATCAACAACCAATGGAGCGGAGAGTTTTCATGCTGATTTTAATAGGCAGTTTGCAAAAGCACATCCCAACGTCCACGCGTCCCTTCAAGTTTTGAGATTCAGGCACAGACCTATGTAAAGATGCAGTCGGTGAAGGTTGGAGAAGGGAACAAGAGAAGGAATGCGGTGCTGAGGAGAGTGGGAAGGAGGATGCAGGCTTGGAAGGAGGTAAGAACAGGATTCAGGAGTAGGATGTCCTTTTTGAAGTTGGTTGGGTCCATGGCAAAGTCGAGGCAGAAGAAGCGTGATGTGTAATTTATTTGCGTGTTTAATGTAATGTGTACTGTAATGTAATGTGTACTGAAATGTAATGTAATGTGTACTGAAATGTAATGCAATGTGTACTGAAATGTAATGTAATGTATAATTTAACATGTGTAATATGTATAATGTGTGTAATATGTGTCATATGTTTTTTGATAATGTCATATTATAAGTTACTGTTTTGAAAATGAGACCGAACTTTGAGTAAAAGTTTTACCAACACACGTGATGTCCTCACTGCAGATGCACATACACCATCTTTCTCAGTCCCATCACAAGATTTCAGTCAGTGCGAGAGAGACAGACAGCTGGTCGCCCTGTCGCTCTCGCCCCGCACTCGGGCGTGTGGCACCAGCGCCCTCCAGGTAGGCAACACTTCGCGCCTGACCGGAGATGCCCGCTTCCGACAATTTCCCTTTCCTCCCGCGTAATCCCCTCTTTTCCCTCCGATGCCCGCTAGCGACAATCCGACCCTTTCTACCTTGCCCGCTTGCGACCTGATCCCGGAGAGGCCCCGGTTGAGCGGACGCCCGCGCCTTGCGACCGCCCCACTTACCGACCGGCCAGTGACTGAGCCTAGTGTTCAGGCAGTGACGTCACTTTTACCCCCCTGCTTTTGCATAACCTCTCTTTCAGCGCTAGCTTCGCTGTGCAAGTCAGCTCGCAAAACTCCTGGCATCGCCGCACCACCCGTAGCGGCTGCGCTGCCGCCATGCGGGTGCAGTCCGGAGGACCCTCCAGCTCAGCACCCTGCCTCCTTCGTAGAGGTGTGCGAACACTTCGAATTCGAATCGAATCGAATCGAAACAGTCCCGATTCGATTCGTATCGATTTCGAAACAAGCAGCTTCGAAATCGAACAATTCGAGTGAAGTAAAGTTTTCAAGTCCGAATTCGAATCATAGGATGCGCGCTCGAACCGCCGCTCCCCCCTGATCTACCTAGAGATGTGCGAATCACCTTTTTTCAGGCCGAATCGAATCGAATTTTTAATTTTATTCATCGAATCGAATCGAATCGAATTTGTGCTGATTCGATTCGATTCGGTTCGGATTCGAATCAAATTCTGATTAAATTAGTGAAAAAGTGACGCATTTTCCCGAAAAATGCTGTATTGTAGCGGTATTAATTCGAATTCGAGATTTTAGAAATTTAATTCGGATTCGAATCGAATCGAATCTACCTTGATTCGATTCGATTCGGTTTCGAACTATTCGCACACCACTAGATCTACCCTCCCCATCTCTCCTCTGGCCCCCACCGCCCCCACCGGCAGCCGCTAGGTGCCACTCCCCCCACCCACTTTCCCCTCCCCCCCACCCCTTCCCCTCCTCCTCCTCTACCTATACACCATCGTATAGTTATTTTTAGAGTACTTTTAAAACCTCTTACATTTTAAGGTCTACATTTGATTCGATTCGATTCGGATTCAAAATAGAAAGATTCGATTCGATTCGATTCGAGGAAAAAAACCTAGATTCGATTCGATTCGATTCGGGGGAAAAAATTTAAGATTCGATTCGATTCGATTCGAGTTTGAAAAAGGGTGATTCGCACATCTCTACTCCTTCGCCTTCTCCCGCCTCAACCCACTTGCCCCACCTCCACGCACCTCCGCACCCACATACCGTCCGTCCTCATCACCAATCCCCATTTATGACGGCCGTAGGGTCGTTGCGCAGCATAGCCCGGCAGTGGGCCAGCGTCGCGTGGACTGCCGAACGGGCGCCGAGCGACGATCTTGATTACGATGATGGCGTTGATGACTGCGCGGGGCGTTACTCGGCGTTACGGCGCAAAATGTGTCAGGTCACCATAATCGCGCCATCGCGCCACGAGGTACTCCACCCCGCGTCCCGCCATCTACAGCCGACGGCGTAACGTAACGAGGACTCGCGTAGGGAGCGTTATGGTTCGGGCCGTTTCGGGGCTTATGATTCCGAGGACACCCGGATCTTGTCCCTGTACACTCTAAATGTCTATGGACTTTTCCTGTGGACTTTTTTGTCCACAGTTTCAGTGACAAACACATTGTTACCAATAAGATGGTCTACAATTTTGTAAACAGCTAGAGACAAATTTGTTCATAGCTGTCAACAAAAAACCCTCTATGGACTTTTCTGCGTACATTTTGGACGCAATTTTGCAGACAGGCTGTCCATATTTCTGTGCGTTACCAAACTTATGGACAAATTTTATTTGTGTCCAGCTGTCTACAATTTGTTAAACATTATGGACAAATTTGTCGATAATCGTCAACAAATTTGTCACCAGCTTGGAAACGCTCAAATATATGTCCAACTTGTCCACCAAAAAGTCCATAGACATTTAGTGTGTACTCGGCCTAGTCCGACAGCAGCCCTTTGGACTGTCCGTTTTAGGAACCGAAATGTCCCCAAAACCGAGAAATTCTGGATAGAGTCCGATGCTGGAGTCGGGTTGGACTGGTCCGAAGCGACGCCCGGATCGGCCCGAAATAACGCTCGGTCTATTCCGGAAACGTGCCTTCTGTATACCCTTCCCCCTTCCCGCCCCTTCTTTAGGCAGCCATGGGTGCACTAGCTATCGGTATTCAAATGTTTAAATCGACAAAGCCTTGATAATCAAGACTTAACCGAATGAACGGAAAATGTTTGAGGGTGTCGGAATCGAGGCGATGCCATATCTGTTGTCCGTTTGGAGCTAGCTCAAGCCGTTTTCAAGATACCAAGAAAAAATGCTCCGATTTCAATAAAATTAAAATGGCCCTACTTAATTTCACCATAGATGCTACATACCAAATTTCAGATCGATATTCCAAAAACTACATATTTTACAGCGTCCTGCACTTGGTTGCAGTTGAGAAGTTATTGATAGTAGATCATAGAAAAAAATGTTGGACAAGCGAGAAATCCGAAATGAGCCCTCCGCGGGCAAACCCGAAGCAAGTCCGCTGTACAGGACTCCAATCGGACTAACGGGTTAGTGCCGGACGAGCCCGTGACCCAAGGATGCAATCGCGGACTACCCGAACCCGGAGATGGACTCCAAGTGGAACTGTCCGGTCGTGAAAAAGGACAGTCCGGTCGTGAAAAAGGACAGTCCGGTCGTGAAAAAGGACAGTCCGTGGGCAGAAGGGGCTTTTACGGGTAGCCCTGGATGCAATTGCGGAACTCTTTCGAATCATAAGGGGTCACACGGGCGTTCGCATGGGCGTTAGCGGCCAGAGTTTTAATTCGGGTAGGTAGCGTTACCCGACCGCCTGGCGTTCGATGCCTAGTGTTTTCCCTCTCCTGCCGAAGACGCTCTCGGGATGAAGCGAACGGACGGGCGACGGACAGGAGACGCAGCCGGCTCGACTCCCAGGGAGACGAACCGAGCGCAAGGGGGGAAGTCTTGCTTGGACTTAAAATTACTACCACGTATTTTGGTGATGATGATAGCAGGCTATTTGTCCACTGTTGAGGGACAGCACCAATCAGCTCAATGCGAACACACAGTTCAATTCTATACTGCATTTCTCATGTAATTCATATCATATTACTGAAGGTAAGCCGAAGTTCACCGTACTGTATTCTTGGTTTTTCAAGTTAATAAAATATATTTTGGATTCAATTTTTAACGGCCGACTGTGAAAGTTGCGCGTTTTCTCATATACTGCCTTATCGCAACTTCCTGTATCTCGTAAATAATTGCAATCACATAACGTTACTCGCCCCTCAGTGCTGCTTGCCGGCCTCCACCTCACCCGGCTCGGGTCCGGAGACCCGGTGGTTCGGGTGCGTGAAAAAATGTGTATTAAACGCCAAACGCCCTTCCATACAGTGTAAAAAAAAATAAAAATAAAAATTGTAGAGAAATATAAAACGGACGGAGGACTAGAT
The DNA here is from genome assembly GCA_029379305.1 of Frankliniella fusca. Classification (NCBI taxonomy): domain Eukaryota; kingdom Metazoa; phylum Arthropoda; class Insecta; order Thysanoptera; family Thripidae; genus Frankliniella; species Frankliniella fusca. The sequence continues at coordinate 51,543 of JAHWGI010001388.1, forward strand.
CACATTACTAGGGTTGAAACTAAAACCATAAGTGTTCACCCCAGGACTTCATGAACATTAACATGTCAAGATTTTCACAGAACAGTCGCGTACGAACTTGGTTCGAGATAGCACCTGGATGCGACAAGAGCTGCCCGCATCCCACTGATGTAGCTAAAATAGACAGGTATTCTTCTGCATCGGCGTAAACGGACGGATATTCTGCCTTAATTACGTCCTAAGCCTTCAGTGCATCTGGGTACGCCTTCCTACTCATCAGGGGCCGGTCCAGGTACATTCGAATTTGAATGGGCATTCCGCCAGCAGAGTCCAGGCCAGCGTGCTGCACTGTATGACGCTCGGCTTCTAAGTCAAACTCGCCCCAGAAGTCGTCAGAGCTTGCCTGAGTAGTCACACGCTGTTCCTCCGCAGACTGTTGCTCTCGAGTCTCGCGCAGCACTCATGTGAGGCGAGATGCGTAATCGGGTAAAAATATTTAAACCTAAGCATTCATACCAGCGAATGAGACGGCATTCGCCGCGCGGCGAGGCTTGGCATCGTCATTGTAGAATCCCATCGATTTGAATCGCGGATCCAAAAGAGGTATTGCCACCGCAAACATAGGAATCTCTTCAATAAGGCCAAATTCTTCCTTCACAAGGTTTTTCCACTGAAAATGGAGGAGTCGCCTTTTTCGATCTTTGGAGAGCGACTTTTCTGTACCAAATTAGGATTCTCCGGGGAGAGTGACATGGATGAACATCAGTCGAGGGGGAAAGCACTCGCGTAATCACTCGTACACCCTGACCCGTAATCAATGCGTCATCACTTGTAATCAAGGCGTAATAACCTATTTTAAGGGTTATTATCGATAAAATGTCAATTGTAATAACCTTATTATGTATGTTACCCAGTAAAATAACCAAAATAACAGAAAATAAGGAGTAAACATGCGTAATAACGGGCGTAATCGCGTAATCACTCGTACACCATTTTCGAGACTGCTTTCCCCCTCGACATCAGTCTATTAGAGTCACTTTGATGACTCTTTTTGAGTCAAATCATCAAATGTCACTCTTTTGGAGCGATTTAAAAAATTCCAGAAAAGACTCGATTTCAGTCGTTTTAGCGAAAGTCACTTTTACTGAGCGATGAAAAAATACTCCGCTCATTACGGGCGAGAAATGTGACTAGTAAATTTTCAGTGTCAAGTCCCGTATGGCTGTCGATGGAGTATTTTTGTAGTATTTTTGACGTTTGGAAACGTCAAAAATACGACAAACCTAGAACAAGCATACGTCAAAAGAACGCCAAAGACACGGCAATAGAACGTGAAATCGGGTTGCCGTAGTTTCGGCGTCAGTTTGACGTATTTTTGCCAGTAAAACCGGGACTTTTCAGGACAAAAATACGCCAAAAAAACGACAAAATTATCTCGTGGCCGTAAAAATGAGTCGGACGCGAGGCGGTGTCGACCCAGCGACCTCGAGGTCCAGACACCAGCGCCTGAAGCCGCTCGGCTAAAGCTGTTTCGTATAAGGGACCGTGCAGGTGCTTCATGTGCCGCAGCAATCATGACAGCGAGTTTGTCATTACTGCAGAGTCTTCTTTAGAGGAATGGTACGCCCAGACTGATATATGATAGTAAGGAGTATTGTCTAGATTACAGACAGATGCCATACCTTGGAGCATCATCTGCCAGCCACTGTTTCCCTTACTTAATGTATGTTTTAACACTTGGATGTCAGCGGCACAGTTTTGCTGCAGAAGAGGAGGCACACAAACGTTACCTGATACGAAACCGCTTCGGCCGAGCGGCTTCAGGCGCTGGTTTCTGGACTTCGAGGTCGCCGGATCGACACCGCCTCGTGTCCGTCTAATTTTTGCGGACAAGAGATAATTTTGTCGTTTTTTTTACGTATTTTTTGTCCTGAAAAGTCCCGGTTTTACTGGCAAAAAACGTCAAACTGACGCCGAAACTACGGCAACCCGATTTCACTTTCTATTGCCGTTTCTTTGGCGTACTTTTGGCGTACGCTTGTTCTATGTTTGTCGTATTTTTGACGTTTCCAAACGTCAAAAATACTACAAAAATACCCCATCGACAGCCATACGGGGTGCTCCTTTAGATTGAAGCCAAGGCCAGTAGTGGGCTGGAATTTCTCAAGGTCCTGTGTAGCAGTAGGCAACCCAACTGGAAGAGCCCAAAGAACTTAGGGTGACGCGTGTAAATCGTCCGACCAGCTGACCAGCTTAGCTAGCTGCCCGCTCGGCGTGAACCGTATCGGTATGGGCTGCGACAAGAGCCATCGCTCATGTGCAGTGGCGGATCTAGAGCCAGCCTTGGGGCAAAGTAGTACTTTCTGCCTACTTACAGGGGCAAAGTATTACTTCTTGCCTACCTTTCAGGCGGCTACCAAGGAGCCATTGCAAAAGGCCTGTCTGGCTCCGTGCATGCTCATGTGTGTGCCCAACCCCCGGGGCTATTTTGAGGGTTGTCCGGGGCAGGGTGGGCCGGCCAGGGTTCAGGGTCCTGTATCACTTCACAGCTTCTGCGGCCACTCCCACACCGCACCCATCGATCGGCCGCGGGGAGGTGTCACCGCCCAGCCACGCCCTGCTACCACGGCCAACTCTACCCAGTCCCAAAAAACCATGGAGGATCCCATAGTGCATGGAACATCATGGTACTCCATGGGAATCGATTCCCCATGGTGTTGAATTTCCCTCTGATTTTTGGCCATTTTTTCATGATGAAAATATCCCTATGGTTACTGTGCATGGAATGCCCCATAGTGGAATCAAGCCCATGGAGAAAGCAAACCATGCGGAAGACCATGGTAAATCTTACGGAAAAAAGACAGTGAGCAAGTCCAAAATTAACCTTGAGGAACAGAACGAAACATGATTCTAGGGTGTTGAAAGCAAGGCAGAGCCGAATCCGTGCACTGTTAAAAAATTTTGGTGAGATTTTACGGGTAAAGTCTTGGCATAGTTAGTGCCAAGACTTTTCCCGTAAAATTACTATAGTCTGTAAAATTACAGAAACATGTAAAAGTTTATACTGCAAATGTATGGAAAAATATGTCTTCACTTTACCCGGAAAATTTTTTACAGACTTTTACTTGTAAAATTTTAGAACAGAAGGATCACCAAAACCAATAAATTTTTAGACGGTTCTACGCTTCCTGTCTAATCCACCTTGAGACAATTTCTTCCTTCGGAAGAAATTTCTTTAGTCTTGCTGGTATTGAACCCTAGACCTTCGGGTTGGGAAGCAGGTGCCTTATCCACTGCGCTGCGAGGCGACTCGTGCAGGAATGCCGGCTCGCACTCGATCACTTTCTCTTGGCGACTCGGGGGGCTTTTCTCGGGCTTTTCAATCTACTTCCTGCTTTTTTCTAGAAGTTTTTATGTTTTGTTTGACTATGAAACAGAATTTTATTTGGTACGTTATGTGATAACAAACAGGTGTTCAACATTGAACAAAATATGTTACTGGACTCATTTGTCTGGAAAATTACCGAAATTTTCTGTACTGTACTTCACAGAAAATCTGTAATTTTACTGAACACTGTAAAATTACATGAAAATGGGTGTCATTTTACAGAATGTGGTAAATTTAACTATACTTTTTCCTGTAAAATGACAATATTTTTGTAATTTTACTAAAACTTGTAATTTTACAACATATTACCCGTAATATTGACATACCCAGGAAAATTACAAGACAATTTCTGTATCGGATTACAGACATTGTCTTGTAAATTTACAAATATTTTTAACAGTCTATTTTTACCTAGGCCAAGCCGTTTTCAAGTTACCAGAAAAATATACTCAGATGTCAATGAAACTAAAATGGCACTACTAAAATTCGCTAAATATGCCACATACCAAGTTTCAGGTCGATATTTGAATATATTCCGATTTTAAAGCGTTTCATGGGAAATTCAAGCCTCCATGGGATAATTTTAACACCATGGGAGAAGACACACCATGACAGTATTGAGTATTGTGCATCGCGTTTCGTGGCTCAATGGTGTTGCGAACCCCGGGCCATGGTGTTGCAAATCCCATGCCATGGTGTTACAAATCCCATGCCACGGTGTTGTAAGACCCATGGTGTTCTAGTAATTCTCCGTGGCTGTTAAAATCATTTTTACATGGAGAGTCATCCATGGGATCCCATGGATCCCATGTTTTTTTAGAACTGATTAGCCCCGGGTATCATTAAAATTTTATCGGACAACTCCATCTCTGTCTTCCATCTGAGGCGAGAGAGAGAGAACCTCTCCAAAATCAAGGCACAGAAAAAAAATTATTAAAACTTTCACGGAATATATGTTACCTAACATTTTATGGTTTCCTTAGGGGTACCTCGGCGAATTATCGTCCCTTGGACCAAAATTCCGTCCGTTTCGCTATATCTCTAACCGTTTCGGCGCTACAGCCACAGCAAACATCTAAATATCAGAAAACATCATGATGGGTGTCGTGACATGGGTTTAGCGTAATTTTGCGGCCCCTTGGGCCAAATTTTAGTCTGTTTTGCTCTATATCTTGCCGTTGTGAAGCTACAGCCACATCGACGACCCAAATATCATAAAACATCATGTTGAGTGTCCTGTCATGGGTTTCGCGAAATTATGCGGCCCTTTGGACCAAATTTCGTCCGTTTCGCTCTATCTCTAACCGTTTCGGCGCTACAGCCACATCAAAGACCCAAATATCATAAAACATCATGTTGGGTGTGGCAAGCTCGCTGTTATTATAGAAGGTGTTGCATATATTATGTGGTGTTTGTTGTAAGGTAAAGTTTCCGTTTTGAATCCCATTGTGTACTTCTCTTAGTAGATAACTTACACCTCTGTCACTTTTATTGACATTATCAATAATGTAGCACGCAGCTCCATATGCATCAAATACAAATTGTATGTTGACATTGCTCCTCATTAGTTGAAGAATCTTCGGTGAAAATGGACTAACAAACATGTCACATGAATGTCTTCGAAAAAAAAAAGCTGTGCTTTTTTCAATGTTGAGCGTATAGCTTTGACGTATATATTATGATTAATGCCAATTCTCTTCAGAAATTGTGAGTTAGTCAATTTTAAAGAACTTGATTTTTGTTTTGGACTATGCCAATTTTTTTTAAAGATTCTCCTAAATACCTTTTTATTTATCTTTGAAGCTTTGATAGATAGAGGCTTCAATATTCTTGTTTTTTAGCCCGCCCTTCTGCTTCGAAAAAGCTTCAGAGCGTGCTTATGTAAACGACCTTGTGTCTGTCTGTCTGTCTGTGTGTGTGGTAGTTAGTCTGTCTGTTCCACTCGATGGAGTTGAGCTAGAGAGTTGAAACTTTTAAGGGATCATAGGGGTCACTCCTGGACAACGAAACGCTTGGTGCAAATTCTGCCAACCCTCATTAAGGCACTGAAAAAAAAATTAAAGTTTTCAAGTGATAAACAAAAACTAATTTGCTACATAAAATTTTATGACTTTCTTATTCGGGGTATCTCAACGAAAGAGCCTCCTTAGAACCAAAATTTCGTCCGTTTCGCTTTATCTCTTGCCGTTTTGAAGCTACAGCCACACCGACGACCCAAATAACATAAAACATCATGTTGGGTATCGTTTCATGGGTTGCCGTCATTTTGAGGTCCAATTGGCCAAAAAATCGTTCGTTTCACTCTATCCCCTACCGCTTCGGCGCTACAGCCACATCGAAGACCCAAATATCATAAAACATCATGTATAGGGTATCGTTTCATGGGTTTTGCGTAATTTTGCGTTCCTACAGACCAAAATTTCGTCCGTTTCGCTACATCTCTTACCATTTCAGCGCTACAGACACATCGAAGACCCAAATATCTGAAATCGTCATGTTGGGTATCCTGTCATTTCTTTAATCACAGAATTGATCGCTCCGAACCATTACTCCCTCTCACTCTCCACTCGTTTTCGGACGCCATGTCATCGCCGCCCGCCTGGTGCAGGGCTCTGATCTTCATTGATTGGCATAATAAAAGAAAATAAGATTTGGAAATTTACCTTCTTTAGAGGGATATTACAGCTACAGCAGGGTTCGAGTGCTTGCAACTTGCAACGCACCCTACCGGCGGTTGTGGTAAACAGGGAAACCTCAGGTCACCACCAAGTCACGGAGGAATCACGAATACGCAAACCCTGTTCAATGCTTAAAATTCATTCCGCATCTTTATAGTACAGCAGAACCAGTATTTTCAAGTAGTGTTTAAATTTAGTTTTAAATTTCGAAATTTGACAGATTCACGATGTAGTTATCTGAAGGTCACGAAATTAGCGGAGTCACAAAGTGACTTAAAATTGTCATTATGACGTCACCGTGAAGTCACAGTGACCATTTTGCGTTACTTTATGTAGTAGGCAGGCGCAGATGCAGCCTACTTTACTGTTCTGTGTTAGGGCGACTTATTGCCTACTTTTCTGGCAGCACTAGCGCCAACAACTCCATCCTCGCATTCTGTATGCAAGGGCTGATTTACACTGGAAAAACAAACGTCGCATCCGCTACACCAATTGGTGTGTTCTATGGCAACATTTCAGTTTTTGTGGAATATTAACCAACCGAGACTTTAAGTTTCATTTCTGATGCGCCTATCAGATTCCCCATGAAATTCCTATTCGAACGAGCCTACATGTGATGGGGTTCAGATGCATAGTTCATTCAACATGTGTCCAATTCCCCATTTTCGACAAATCCTATTGAAAGTCGTAGTATTTAGGCTCGCAACCCCATTGCATGTAGGCTTGTTCGAACGGGAATTTCGAGAGGAACCTGATGGACTCGTCGAAAATAAAACATGAAGTCTCACTTGGTTAATATTCCACTAAAACTCAAATGGTGCCACAGAACACACCGGATCCATGGCAAATCGTCCCCTATTTTTTCGTCCCTATGACAATTCGTCCCCACCTCTTTCGTCCTCGGGTATTTTGCTCAAAATTGTAATGTCCCGAGTAGGGACGACTCGAACTGAGGCGCTACCTGAGTTTCATATACCTGCGGGCCGGGGGCCGGTCAATAAGCGACCAGCCGCGCCCCGTCTGAGGCGCTGGAACTGAGGCGCGGGCCTTGCCTGTCCTCAGCCCGCCCGAACCACCCAAACTGAGGCACTCGAGCGCGGCGGGTTGCCTACATCGCAAGCGCTCTTTGCTCTGAGCTGGCATGATAACTAAACAACGTATATGCTGCAAAAAAATTAAAAGAAATGAATATAGACCAGCTATAAGTGTGCTGTCATACAAATATTTACAGTAAAAATTGAAATGCACAGAGTAGTACCAAATATGTCAAATGATGTACAGTACAGTTTCAATTTAAAGAAGTACCAAGAATTTGGCACAGTTTGGAAAAAGTCAAATTTCAAATTACATAAACATACACATAAATGTACTGTACAAAACCAACAGTCAACTTAGTACATTGTTCTAATGTGTACTACAAAGCCCGCATTAAGAAATGAATGTTGGATTGTAAATTGTAAAATTAAATTTGTCAGCAATGTGATATTGAACTTGAAAACATGCGCCAATTTGTATGATTTGGGGACAAAACATTAGGACATCACGGATGGGGTCATTCTGACACGGGACGACAGAGCTGGGGACGAATTGTCTTAGGGACGATTTTCATGGGGACGTAAGAGCCTGTTCCCGAACACACCGATTGGTGTAGCGGATGCGACGTTTGTTTTTCCAGTGTATGTCAGTATTAATATTGACGAATATCAATGAATATTCATGAATATGGATGAATACTATTGAATAGTAATTTTTATAGCTGAATATTGATAAATATAGGCGAATACATGTGAATATTTTGAATTCAATTGAAGATGGCTGAGTATTGTGAGTACAATAGAAGATGTGTGAATATTGTGAATACCATTAAAGATGTTTGAATATTGTGAATATTAGCTGAATAACAAAATTTTGTACAATGAATATTCGAAGTTATGGACCCCTCGATTTGGGTCTTCGATGTGGCTGTAGCCCCGAAACTGTAAGAGGTGTAGCGAAACGGACGAAATGTTGGTCTTTAGGATCGCAACATTACGCAAAACCCATGAAACGATACCCAACATGATGTTTTAGGATATTTGCGTCGTCGATGTGGCTGTAGCACCAAAACGGTGAAAGATAGAGCGAAACGGACGAAATTTTGGCTAAAAGGGCCAAAAATTGACGCAAAACCCTGCATTTTTGCTCCACGCCGGGACTTGCGCCTGGCAGGACGTTTAAAGCCAAGGGTCGCCGGTCGCCTCGCACCCGGCGCCCCTAACACGACACCCAACATGATGTTTTACGATAATTAGGTCTTTTGTGTGGATGTAGAGCCGAAACGGTAAGAGATAGAGCGAAACGGACCAAATGTTGGCCCAAAGGATCACAAAACTACGCAAAACCCATGACACGATACCCAACATGATGTTGTAGGATATTTGTGTACGTCGATTCGGCAGTAGCGCCGAAACGGTAAGAGGTAGAGCGAAACGCACGAAATTTTGGCCGAGAGAGTCCCAATTCGTCGAGATACCTTTTAGCCCATGGCGGACAGGACCCAAACGACGGACCCAAAAATTTGGGTCCTTTTCACGCACCCAAAAATATGGGTCCGGACCCAAATGTTTGGGTTCGAACCCAAATGTTTGGGTCCTGAACCAAACATGGGGTTATTATCCTAGACGTTTGTTACTAACGTACAAGACAACTTAATCACAGTGAACTTTTGAGGGAAACTTTTGACGCTGAGTGCAATGGTGGTGTCCCCGTTCCCTTAACTCTGGTAGTTTACACGATACCCTCAATGGGTGTTTAACGGTTTTGCCTACCTCTTTTAACTACAATTATGCCTACCTAGCAGGGGTCATAGAGCGGACCCAAAGATTTGGGTCCGGAACCCAAACGTTTGGGTCCGGACCCATACGTTTGGGTCCGGACCCAAGTTGGGATCCAAATGTTTGGGTCCGGACCCAAGTATGGACCCAAAAATTTGGGTTCAGACCCTAATTTTTGGGCCCCATATTTTTGGGTCCGGAACCTATATATGTGGGTTCCGACCCCAAAAGTCATTTGGGTCCTGTTTGTCGGTCTGCGAAACTTTATGTGCAAAGTGGTGACGGGGGAAAGGGAAAACGTCTTCGGTTATCTTACTGCCAAAAAAGAAGAAAAGTATTTTGCTGGATATGCCGTTGTTTTGTTCATAGACCCCAAAGTGCTTTTGCGACCGGCGGTTGGGGAAGCGAATCAGAATGGAAAAGTCAACATGGGCATATTTACAAGGCAGCGGAAAAGCATGAAAGTAGCACAGAACATGCAAATGCGGTGTATGCATTTTTCGCATTCTCAAAGAATGCCAATATCCGCCAGCACTTTATTTCTGAGAAATGTATTTCACTCAACAGGAAACAGATTGCAGAGCGGCGAGAAGTCGTTCTGAGAATAATAAATATTATTCTCTATCTTGCGAAGCAGGGATCTGTTTTCAGAGGTGGCAGTCAGGAAGCTGCTTACCACCTGTTTTCCCCGTGCAATCACGGTAATTTTCTTGAAGAAGTGAAAAGTAGGGCTGTTTATGACCCTATTTTGAAGGCTCATCTTGAAAAGTCTGTGGCGGACAGTGCAGCTAGGCACGAGAAACATTCCACGAGGGGAAGGGGCTCTCTTGTACATTTTTTGAGTCCAACCTCATTTAAAAAATTATTACATATTATTTCTTCCATGGTTCTTGAGGTTATTGTTGGTAGGATTCGAGAAAATGGAGGAAGATACAGTATTTCTTTAGACGGCTGCCAAGATATCTCTGTGAAGGAAATGCTTGCTCTCGTTTGCCGTTATGTAGATGAATTTGGCCCCGTCGAAGTCCTTCTCAAGATCTCACCACCTGAAAAAGACACATCAGCGGAATCTCTTTTGGCTCATATTTTGAAGATATTACAGAAGTTAGACTTACCCTTGGGGCATTTCACACCAACTCACCGCCGTAGGAGTGCTTTACCAGAAGATTTTTGCTTTGTCGGGGCCAGTTTCTGACTACTTACAAAGCAAACAGCTAGACCACGTCCAGGCAGCAAGACTTACTTCCGCTCTTATCCCAGCCATTGCCGAAATTGACATTGATAATGTCTTAGAAGAAGCAAAGCTGTTGGTGGAGGAAAGTAATTTAAAAATTGAAGAGCTTTGCTCAGATTCTAAATTTCAAATTGAGTCTCGAATCGAAGATGAATGCCCCCGCAGACGTGTCTCCGTCGTACCACGCAGACATGGGGAAAAAGCAAGTACGTACCAGCTAAATTCGTATCTGACTGCTTAAAACTTCGATAAGACATTATTTAAATTAACTTTACACTTTTTTTTCTGTTTAAGGTGACGAGATAAGGGATTTGGCGGCACGTGAATCCTCAAACTGGCCATTAAAAGTTCAGGCTCTGATTCCCATTAAGGACAATTGCCTCCGCCTGTTAAGAGAGCGTTTCGGGGACGAGTCAGGCAGTCTTGACATTTTTAAGTCGTGCAGTTTTTTAAATCCTGACAGGTTCCCAGAAGTCACTAAAAGTGGAATTTCCAGTGGCTCTTTAGACGACCTGTGTGGCTTGGCACGGGTTGACCCCGTCGCAGTAATTCAAGAACTAAAGGTCTTTGCTGCTGCCTATAAAAATCTCAAGAATGATATTCAAGCTGATTTTAAGCCATCGATAAATTTACAAGACTTCGATGTAGACTTCCAGGTTTGACGATTTATCGTTCATGCATTTTTTTCTGTTTCTGTTCGCGTGCATTTGCTTATTAATTACAATTTTTAACTCAACACGGAGCTAAATATTAGCTATATATAGATAGGTATTTTTTTTAGCTATGCAGCTAAAATTTAGCTGTACTACTAAATTTTTTCGTTGCACAGCAAAACTATATAGCTAATCTTTAGCTACATAGCTCCGAAGGTTAGCTGTCCATATACAGCTAATCTTTTTTCTCCGTGTGGAAGAGATGAGAGCCACAAAAAGCGAACCAGCCAATCTCTTGCTTCGTGTACAACGAAGAGACCGTTTGCGTCGGTCAGTGTTGGCTCACTGTACACGTTCTTCAACGTGGGACAGCTCTGAATATGGCGGAAAAGCGACTGTGAGTGGTGGAATTTACAGCCCTTCGTCCCACACTGCAGCACTGCTCGAGCAGCCTTGTGGGCTGCAGTTTCAAAGTCAATGAAGATGCAGTCAGGTTTCAAATCCACTGGTAATTTTTCCTTTAAAAATTCAAACATTTTTGTGTACCTGAAACAACAACAAAAAATAAAAAAAATAGTAAAAACAAAGACTTAAAATAGTATTCAGCGTCTACAGATGTGTACACATACGTTGTCTCTTTCTTGCCAGGCAGTGGAAAAAAAGCCAAAGGTATATTGTGGCCATAAATACAGCCATGGATGGTACACGGCAAATCTGAAGTCTGGGATTCCCAGGTACTTTTTGCCGTTTCCAGACTCGAGTCTTGAAACGGCAAATTATTTCCAGACTTCTCCTGGGCGCGCGGCCCTTGTCCCAGGCAAAGCCTGGGAAGCGGCTCTTTTCCAGACTTTACCTGGGAAAGAATTACCGTTTCCAGCCTCTCGCCTGGGAAGCCGTGGGCAAGTTTCGGAGTCTGGGAAAGAGCCGCTTGCCCACTGCTTCCCAGGTGAGGGGCTGGAAACGGTGATTCTTTCCCAGGTAAAGTCTGGAAAAGAGGCGCTTCCCAGGTTTTGCCTGGGAAAAGGGCCGCGCGCCCAGGAGAAGTCTGGAAATAATTTCCCGTTTCCAGACTCGAGTCTGGAAACGCCCAAAAGTACGTACCTGGGAATCCCAGACTTCAGATTTGCCGTGTATACAGCTGGTAAAAATAATTAAGTAAACGGTCGAATGTTCCATCCGCTAGCCAGGTTAAACATTTCCCCAAAAGCCTGAAAAGATTCAAAAAGTGAGAGTAAGAGAAGAAAAGAGGGAGGGGGGCGAGCGGGCAGGCGTTTGTGCAGAAACTTACTTTAAATTGCTCTCAGTCGTCAGCATGATAAAACCGTCCTCTTTAATGTACACAAATTTCTCTCCCTTGTTCGTTAAAAGATTTTCTTGCACCTTGAACAGATAGGCTGTAGTCTCCGCACGTGAGCGAGGAATAGCCGGGACGACTTTCTGCCTCTGCCTGTACATACTACGTCGAACCTAAAACAAAACAAGAGTTAAGGAATGTGCCGCAATGAGGTATTCCTGCGGTTAGAAGAAAAAGAAGAAGTTCCAAGATAGCCGCCGCGGACCACAACAAACCTTCAACTGTTTTCCGGAAAGCGGCTGCTAGCAGCCGACCGCGCTCGGGAGTTCGTTTTCAACACATCTTTCATTATATCGCGTTTCAGAGAGTCGAGCTTGGTATCGTTGAAATCAGAAAAGCGGGGAGAATACGGACTAAACGTTTAAAGCGGTGTGTGTGGGATATCTAAGTGCGAAATATTGGGAAATAGTTGTTCTGATGGGTTTTGTGTACGCGAAAGAGAGGTTTAGTCGCCGGTGACTGGCCTTCTTGACCACAGAGGATCACAATTCAAAACAAGGTTTATTGTTATAATGAATTTAGTATAAATCAAAGACAAAACTAAAAACCTTGTCGCACAACATACTGCGTCATAGATAAATCCATCCCTCAACAGCACTGATTCGTAACCTAGACAAACAAACAGGTAATCAGCGATACTAAAAAATGCTTGAGAGAACACTGTCATTATGGTTTTGTACCGGATATATGTAAAACTTGTTTTGAAATGTAATCCACTGTGGTCAAGAAGACGAGTCACCGGCGACTAAACCTCTTTCGCGTACGCAAACACCATCAGAAAAACTATTTTGCAATATTTCGCACTTAAATATTCCCCACAAACCACTTTAAACGTCTTCTCCGAATTCTCCCCGCTTTTCTGATTTCAACGATACCAAGCTCGCCTCTCTTAGACGCGATATAACGAAAGATGTGTTGAAAACGAACTCCCGAGCCGGTCGGCTGCTAGCAGCCGCTTCCCGGAAAACAGTTGAAGGTTTGTTGTGGTCCGCGGCGGCTATCTTGGAACTTCTTCTTTTTCTTCTAACCGCAGGAATACCTACCTCATTCATTCCTCAATTACACGAAGTCTTTCACGAGTCTTACCAATCTAATGTCAGACGCCTGCAAATTTTCAAAAGAAGAGGCACGTAACTCCTTTCGGATTATTTTCATGGGCCGACAATTCAAGGATTCATCCGCTTTCCTTTTAAATGATACCCTGCAGGCATTTCTCTCGGTCTCCCTCTCAGTCAACTTCTTGCAGAAATCAATGTGCTGCCCAATTATTTCTATGAGAGTTTTCTCTTTGTCCAGCACGGCCCGGCACTTGCACAACTTATTAGTACAGCTGGAAAAAGGCATGTAAACGTAAACTACTTTGACGCATTGACTCACTCTGTTTACAAAACAAACACATTCAGACTCTTACCACCAAACTGGACTGTTCTCTCGCTCGCCCTTTTTTACTAGGAGAGACGGCGTGCCCTTGCGAGTCTCCACAAATTGTACTTCAGCTTCCATCTCAACACACACACACACACACACACACACACACACACACACACACACACACACACACACACACACACACACACACACACGCGACACGATCACAAAACCACACACACACAAAACCAAACAAATCCACACGCACCTGCTGTCAATGCTGACTGACTGACCCGGGCAGATCGGGGGCCGGCCGGGCCGGGCCGGGCCGGCAGAGCTAGCGCCTTGCTCCGGCGCATGCGCCGCTCATCAGTGTCAGGTCAGTGCGAGAAAGACAGACAGCTGGTCGCCCTGTCGCTCTCGCCCCCGCTGGGGCGTGTGGCACCATCGCCCTCCAGGTAGGCAACACTTCGCGCCTGACCGGAGATGCCCGCTTGCGACAATTTCCCTTTTCTCCCGCGTAATCCTCTCTTTTCCCTCCGATGCCCGCTAACGACAATCCGACCCTTTCTACCTGAGGTCCATGCCCGCTAGCGACATACCCTCGCCTCTCCCTAGACAAAAATAATCCGTGCAGACCTGCGCCTTCCCCGGGCAGACGCGTGCCTTTTGCGTGCGTAATTGTGGCTTTCCCGCGCGTCTCCCGTGCATTTCCCGTGCAATTCCCGTTCATAACTGTGCTTTTCCCGTGCCTTTCCCGTGCGATCGAGTCTCTTCTTGAGTCTTTCCGTGCGGATTTGTGTTCTAGGAGCATTCCGTGGTGGAGGGGAGAGGCGTACAGCGCCCACAGCAGCTCGCAGCTCGTACCTCTTGTACGTGGCGCCTGACACTGTCGGTTAGGCACCTCGTATGACAGGGGAGTGCCGCGGGTCACCGTCTTGAAGTAGACCACCCTGAAGCAGCAAAACGAAAAATGAACCATACAGATCGTTTGTAGATCATTAGTAGACGTTTGTAGACATAAAATTGCTGCCCTCAAAGTTGTCCACCCCTGTTTTATAAAACATCATTTTGGGCGGCTAGCTTCACGTGGAAAATAGCCACCTCAATCCAAAAAAAGGCAATAAAAGAAGCTAACGATTAATAAACCCTGTAAATCGATGTTAGTACACGTTTGTAGAGTAGGTTATAACGTTTTTAAACCATAAACCTTAAGAGTCAGAGACCTAAGGTTAATGTCGTGGGTGGCTAGTTTCACTTTCTCACAATTTCTGTCCGATTCCTCAAAAGTCACACTTAACTAGATCGTTACCGTTAGTAGACGTTTTTAGAGAGGTCTATGACCACTGTACGCCACTTCCACTAACATTCCCACTGATAACGTTGAGTGTGGCCACTTTCCACTTTCCACTATTTCTAACAAATTTCATCGAAGTATCGCTTTTTGCACTCTTTAGCGTTAGTAGACGTTTGTAGAGTGGTCTATGACCTTCGCAGACCACCTCTGCAAACACAGCGCCCTACTGATAGAGAGAGAGAGAGAGAGAGAGAGAGAGAGAGAGAGAGAGAGAGAGAGAGAGAGAGAGAGAGAGAGAGAGAGAGAGACTCTCTCTCTCTCTCTCTCTCTCTCTCTCTCTCTCTCTCTCTCTCTCTCCTCCTCCTCCTCCTCCTCCTCCTCCTCCTCCTCCTCCTCCTCCTCCTAACGCAGTGTGTGGTCACTTTCGACTTTTCACCATTTCTGTCTACTTTCACAAAAGTCATGCTTGTTGTACTCTTCAGTGTTAGTAGACGTTTGTAGAGTGGTCTATGACCTTCGTAGACCACCTCTGCAGACACAGCGCCCTACTGATAACGCAGAGGCTGGCCACATCCCACTTTCCACTTTTTCTAACAAATTAATTCGAAGTATCTCTTTTTGCACGCTTTAGCGTTAGTAGACGTTTGTAGAGTGGTCCATGACCTTTGTAGACCACTTCTATTAGCACAGGCTCCCACTGATAACGCTGAGGGTGGCCACTTTCGACTTTCCACTATTTCTTACGAATTTCATCGAAGTATCGCTTTTTGCACTCTTTAGCGTTGGTAGACGTTTGTAGAGTGGTCTATGACCTTTGTAGACCACCTCTTCAAACACAGCGCCCTACTGATAACGCAGAGGGTGGCCACATTCCACTTTTCACCTTTCCTCACAAATTTAATAGAAGTATTGCTTTTTGCACGCTTTAGTATTAGTAGACGTTTGTAGAGTGGTCTATGACCTTTGTAGACCACTTCTATTAACACAGGCTCCCAATGATAACGCTGAAGGTAGCCACTTTCGACATTCCACTATTTCTGTCTAATTTCACAAAAGTCATGATTATCGAATCTTATCAGCTCTAGTAGAAGTTTGTAGAGTGGTCTTTGACCTTTGTAGGTCACCTTTGCTATCACTGGGCCCTTCTGATAACGCTGAGGGTGGCCACTTTCGACTTTTCACCATTTTGGTCTATATTTCACAACAGTAATGCTTTTTCTACTCTTTAGCGTTAGTATAAGTTTGTAGAGCGGTCTATGACCTTTATCCACCACTTTTATTAGCACAGGCTACCACTGATAACGCTGAGGGTGGCCACATTCCACTTTTCACCTTTTCTCACAAATTTAATCGAAGTATTGCTTTTTGCACGCTTTAGCATTAGGAGACGTTTGTAGAGTGGTTTTTGACCTTTGTAGACCACTTCTGCAAACACAGGTCCCTACTGATAACGCAGTGGGTGGCCACTTTCGACATTTCACTATTTCTGTCTAATGTCACAAAAGTCATGATTATCGTACCTTATCAGCTTTAGTAGATGTTTGTAGAGTGGTCTATGACCTTTGTAGGTCACCTTTGCTATCACTGGGCCCTACTGGTAACGCAGAGGGTGGCCGGTTTCGACTTTTCACAATTTTTGTCTTATTTCACCATGGTCGTGCTTTTCGTACTTATCAGAGTAAGTAGACGTTTGTAGAGGGGTCTATGACGTACGATTACATGGATGATGTAATCGATTAACAATCAAACAAGCACCAAATTCAAGGGTACCCAGCTGAAGTCATAAATATGCTGGATGTACAGTAGGCACCAGTGTAAGTAATTTTTACTCGTTCTTTACCTCCATCTCTCATCATCCATTTCTGGAGGTGGAAGTACGAGTATTGTGCTCAGTACAGTAGAATTTAGTCCCCACTTTCAGCGCTAAATTTACAACACGTACAACTCACCGAATAGTACAAACCTATAGGTTCTGCTCTAGTAATGAATCAATAATAGAGGTTTTTTCGATTGTGTAGGTAAAATTTCGCTAAAAAAAATCGTTTTTAATTTCCATCTAGTCAAGTCATGGTCAGCGCCCGCGGATAGAAAGTTCCAAGTCCAATAACTTTATTCTGGAATCATCCTATATACTATGAAAAACGACGTAGCAATAAAACAAAATACTCTTATTAATTTCCAAAAAAATTAACCAATTTTAACATTGATTTAACTAAAATAAACAAAGCTAGAAGTGTTGGAAAACAATGTGTGTTTGCAATCATAATATATACACGATACGCATGCGTAGATCGCCGCCATCTAGCGGGATAGCAGCGAACTTCTTCAAGGCGAAAAATGAAGGAGAAACAGAAGAATTTGGTTCCAAGACAACCGCGAATAATTGGATGTCCATGTATACGAGTTACACAGTTTAAAATTTGTGTGCCTTCAAGCAAAATTCTGTATGATTACAGAAATACTTTTCTCGTCAACCAGTTTGATTCGTTAATACTGATTCTGATAAAGAAATATAACGGGTGTCCAAGAGAACACACGGCAGTGTTGCGGGTCTGCCTACCCACTCCGGCCGTAAGGCACCATAGCCCCTGCAGCTCTGGAGAGTATGCAATCCCGCAACACTGCCGTGTGTTCTCTGGGACACCCGGTACCACCATACTGAGCACAATACGTTAGAGATAATACGTAAAGAACGAGTTTACCCTTCATGTATCAAATTAATTTGATACACTGAGATTCTCTCTTGTTATTCTTTGATAGTATTATTATCACATATCTCAAAAACTTATGTATTCCCCTTCTTTAGTTCTAACATTAAAAAAAAAAATAGACCTCAGACACCTGTTTTGCCAAACATTAAAATCAAATTATTATTTTTTCATCTATTCAACGACGTCTTCATACTTTTTAAAATCATTTTTAAAGTCTAGTCAGGACAAAGTACAAAATGTACCAAAGCTCAATGCTCTGATAATAAAAGAGTGTACAATGTACACTGATTAATCAGTGTACATGGATGCTTGCTGATTTATCAGTGTACATTGAAATGCTTGCTGATTAATCAGTGTACATGCCATGTACACTGATATATCAGTGTATTGATGTACACGTTTTGGCCTTCTGCTTCTCATTATTCCCCTGCACAAAATTGATTCAAAATGGGTAACATTTCCATATTCCTTGTTAAAAGAGCTTTAAAACGAGCTACCACATCATAGGGTTTATTTCATATAACAACGGTCTAATCAGCGGGTGGAAACGGCCGGGCTGCGGCGGGGGCTATGCGCGAGCCCTCGGGAGCGCGCCAAGCCAGCGTCCAAATCGGGTGCGCAACCCGAGTCGGATCACGATTTTGAAGTAAATGACGACTGAGCAGAGTACAACCATGATATTTGTGTATAGCGAAGAAAGGAAATAGACTGGGGAGCACGCTAGTACCGATGCATTGAACTTGGTTTCGATTTTGGTCACTTATTCTAAAAATGTTTAGTCTACGGACCGGGTCCCGGGAGCGTATCGGTTCAGGATACAAGTGAAAAGACCTATAATTCTTTATCGTAGGTGTATACATCATTCGGCACGAACTTTTGTACTCTGTCAATTCAAATGTATACATTGTATACTTTAATTAAAGTATACATGGCATGTATACTTTAAATAATGTATACATACCATGTATGCATCAAGAAATGTGTACATGCCGATGTATACTTTGGAAAGAATACACATTTTGCCCTCAGTTTACATACCATGCACACTTTGGAAAAATGTAAACATGGACATGTATACACTTATTAAAGTATACATAGACATGTATACATTTATCAAAGTATACATGGTAATGTTTACTTTTATTAAAGTGTACATGGCAGGTATACATTATTTAAAGTGTACAATGTACACATTTGTGTTGACAGAGTAGTAAAACAGGCTAATGCATAGCGTGCTTGGTTTTTCGTCATGTGCCCTTTGGTAAGAATGCCGATAAAACAAAGTCAACGGGCTAGAACCGTCCAGGTTAGGTTATGTACACTCTAGTCGATTTTTTTACAACTTGACGGCCAAGTTTACAAAATCGGGCGACGCTATGCAGAGGTAAAATTTTCGCTCTATCGCCCTGTCGATAGGGTTTTGCAGTGTTGATCCGATTTCTTAATCTCGACTTTACAAGTAAGCTATTCCGAAAACCACCCGCTTCACGTCTCCAACTGTACACAGTTTTGTAAAAGAAGTCGGGCACGTATCACAAAATGACGCACAGAAAAAGAAAGAGCGAATCTTTTACCGTGCATTAGTCACTTACCTGAAACCGTAGGCCACATCCGCAATTAACACAAATTAAATATCCTGCCGATGTCAAGAATCCCGGTGAACCGGCCGCGTCGTCTGCCGAGCTACTTCCGACTGTTAAATTTAATTTGTGTGAACTGTGGATTTGCCGGACGGTTACAGGTAAGTGACTAATGCACGGTGAAAAAATCGCTCTTTTTATTTATGTGCGTCATTTTGTGATACGTGCCCGACTTCTTTTACAAAACTGTGTACAGTTGGAGACGTGAAGCGGGTGGTTTTCGGGATAGCTTACTTGTAAAGTTGAGATTAAGAAATCGGATCAGTACACTGCAAAACCCTATCGACAGGGCGATAGAGCAAAAATTTTACCTCTGCATAGCGTCGCCCGATTTTGTAAACTTGGCCGTCAAGTTGTAAAAAAAATCGAGTAGAGTGTACATAACCTAACCTGGACGGTTCTAGCCCGTTGACTTTGTTTTATCGGCATTCTTACCATAGGGCACATAACGAAAAACCAAGCACGCTATGCATTAGCCTGTTTTACTACAAAAGTTCGTGCCGAATGATGTATACACCTCCCTGGTCAGAGAGTCGGTAGGTTGATGTCAGAAAGGTGATGTCACTCTAGTGACAATTGGCCACTTATCCGAAGGATGATATCAGTAACAAAACTCTGATGTCAGAAATCAGATGTACACGTTGGTGATATCAATAATCTGACATCTATCATATAGAAAATACCAAAACCAGTTTAAAGAAAAGTTGTGTTTTCTATCGTTTGAAACATCAAACAACGAGATGGAACATGTTTTCCCGGTGTTCGGACCGAGGCGGAGCCGAATTTGATATCCGTTTCCACCTAGCTTCAGCCGTTTACGAGATAGCACAAAAAAAATTCTCCAAATTCGATGAAATTAAAATGGCCCAACTAAAATTGAGTAAAGGTGCTACAAACCAAATTTCAGCTCAATATTCCAATAACTATAGATTTTACAGAATGCTGAATTCGACTGGTACGTAGACTGATATCATATCTGGTTACATCAGTTCTGGTGACTACGATGTCAGATGTATGACTTTGTGTAATGGTCTTCTGATCATGATATGAGCAGTATCATTTTGTTGATCAGAAGACTGACAAATGTCAGTATTCTATGCTAGCCTTAAGATATCAGTGCTCCTAAATGATGTCAGTAACTGATATAAAATCAGGAGACTGACAAACGTTAGTAATATATGTCAGCTTTCTGATATCAAAGCCCCTTAACGATATCAGTTACTGATATCAAAGTCACAATACTTATATCACTAAGACCACCGACATCATTCATGTGATTCTGAAATCAGCCTTCTGACTCTCTGACCAAGGCTACGACAAAGAATTATAGGTCTTTTCACTTGTATTCTGAACCGATACGCTCCCGGGACCCGGTCCGTAGACTAAACATTTTTAGAATAAGTGACCAAAATCGAAACCAAGTTCAATGCATCGGTACTAGCGTGCTCCCCAGTCTATTTCCTTTCTTCGCTATACACAAATATCATGGTTGTACTCTGCTCAGTCGTCATTTACTTCAAAATCCTGATCCGACTCGGGTTGCACACCCGATTTGGACGCTGGCTTGGCACGCTCCCGAGGGCTCGCGCATAGCTCCCGCCGCAGCCCGGCCGTTTCCACCCGCTGGTCTAATGGGTGTTAATGGATGATCACGTGAGCACGTGCTCACGTTTTGGTTTATTTCTACTTCAACCCATCTGTACAGAATTCCTGTGCTACGAACCCCATCACAAGGTAGCTCGTTTTAAAGCTCTTTTAACAAGGAATATGGAAATGTTACCCATTTTGAATCAATTTTGTGCTGGGCAATAATGATAATCAAAAGGCCAAAACGTGTACATCAATGTACACTGATATATCAGTGTACATTGCATGTACACTGATTAATCAGCAAGCATTCCAATGTACACTGATAAATCAGCAAGCATCCATGTACACTGATTAATCAGTGTACATTGTACACTCTTTTATTATCAGAGTAGTAGGGTTGTCCAATCGGGTTAAATTTTGAATGTTTCTTATTAGGACTACACTGGTAAAACTAATGTTTAGTTTCTAAACATCATAGTGTTTAGTGGCAATTCTATACATGACATGATGTATAGCAGGAACTAAACATGACAAGATGTTTAACAACTAAACACTTCGTAAATGTTTTGAGGCTAAACATTTTGTGATGCATAGAAGTAAACACTTTGGCGAGGCTACACATGGAGAAGCATAGGGATACCACGCTGCACCAAGTGTTTAGCCAACTGCACACGTGCACACTTGCAAAGTGTTTAAAAATTAAACATCTTCTGGTGCAAAGTTTGAACTAAACATGATAAAGTGTTTAAATATTAAACATTAGCACTTCAACATCATTTGATGTTTAGAACTAAACATTTGTTTTATCAGTGTATGACCGGAAAGTATGAAAAAAAATATGAGTGAAATCTGAGCTGAGGTGATCGATGTTGCCCCTTGCTTTTCTTAAATGATTCTGCTCTGTGGTAACGGTACAATAATAGTCCTGTAAAATTACAGAACTATGGTAATTCACATTTCTGTAATTTTCTGTAATATTTTTCCACTTTTTACTGGGATAATTTTTACAGACATTTCCTTTGAAATATTTGTTACACTCAGTATGCACTTGTACACCAAAATCATAAATTTATTTGCAATAAGTGGGCTGCTTGTTCTAACAACTTTCTTCTTACTAAAGAAAATGCTCCGACTCTCCGAGAATTCGAACCTCGGAATTTTGCTTCAGGAAGCGAATGCTTTACCATTGTGAAGGGAGTCTGCTCGTACTCGATCCCTATGTCTATGTGAAACTGACGATTCTCCTCTGAAGCCCGTGTCTCTTCTGCAGCGGCGTAGGAAGTGGGGTGCAGAGGGTGCTCGGAGCACCCCCTAGAATCTGGTAGAGGGTGCTGAGTACCCCCCAGAATACCTGCGCGCCAAAAGGTCGTCAACTCCGCTTGACCGTGAACGGAGGAATATGGAATAGTACAGGTACTATTGGTAATATTACACCAGTTTTACAGTACTTACGTCATAATCCTGGGAAAATGGGTAATATCAACGTAATTTGACCTGTAATATGGGTAATATGAAAGTAATATTTGAGAAAGTATCTTCTCATGTACGGAGGAATATATGAGTGGACGAGCCTTTGCCGCGCGCACACCTTCAAGCAGTACTTCCCGTTTTTATGAGTTGTGGAGTGAATTTTACTTTTTCTTTGTCTTCGGGAAGATACAGTTTTCCATTCTGACAAATAATGCAACTACGATGTGACCGCAAAAAAATTTGCGCTCGCTTTGATCCCGATATATTTCTTACGCATACGGCAGCGGCTAAATTATGGGCGCTGAAATGCGCCATCACCACAAACCAGTTTTTTGTTGTCTCTAGGCCCTAGGGCCTAAGGAGGGAAACGCATTTTTGCACCATATGAAGTGCATTACTGACTACCTTGCGTAGCTAGCTCCCTTTTTTTCGAGCTTGCTTCATCGCGACCTTGACTCACTGAAAATCTACGTGTCATTATTCTCGCCCCCATACGAGTGAGAATTTGAGGGCAATTTTATTACTCTCTGGAGAGTAAGAATTTTTTTCCTCGCCCTTTTTGACAAAGAATTCTGAGACCTCGCCCAAATAAAGTGACAATTCGTGCTCAAATTAAGTGAGGTTAAAAAATCCTTACTCAAATAGAGCGAGGCTCAGAAAAATCTCGCTCGAAAAGAGTGAGGTTAAAAATTCTCACTCTAATTTAGTATGGAAAAGTGTCCTCTCCCATTTTGGGTGAGAAATTGGATTCCAGGGTTTGCAGTGCTGACTCTCTAAATGCTTTGATTTGCTCGCCCACCGAAACGTCGGGGTAAAATTGTTCTTTCACCCTCGAATTCACGAACATGTGGAAGTTAAGGGGATTGGGTCGAGGTGAATGGCTGAGCACTCCCCATCGCGGGACACTTCGTACGCCGCTGTAAATGTGTATGATTTTTCCTTTACGCTACGCTGAATTTAGTATTACTTGCTTCCTGACGGATCAGTGTTCAGTCATGTAATTTTGACATATTCTGTAAAATTACCATACAGTTTCGGTACCAGGATACAGGAAAATTCTGTAAAAATACTATTTTTCTTAACAGTGCTCCCAGCCCAGTGCGATAGCGTTCCGCTTCCCTGCGGCCGGCGACGTGTAGGAAGCAACATCTACCATACGTATCATGTGCTTTCGAGTAGTGTTCTTAAAAAACCGGTTTTTTTCGTTGACGGAAAAAAACCATCGAAACATACCGGTTCTTTTCCGTTCGAAACGGAAAAAGAACGGAAAAATTAAAAAAAATCCCAGAAATGTAAGGAGTGAATGTTATAAATTCATCGTGACAAAAAAGGAAAAAGTGACCATTTGGATGGGTCATGGGTAGAAAAGACGCTTAATTCCATCACTTTTTATCAATTTAGTTTTGTTCAAAATTAAATAAGGACAACACAAGAACATTGAACATTCATAAAATTTAAGCTTTGCTATCTTCCAATTAAATAAATGGTGGATTTAGAGTGAGTGAGGCCACTGCCCGATTGTCACTTGTTATGAGGCTGCCGGGTCCGCGGGTCCGCGACTCTCCCCTCTCGAGCGGGGTGAACTATTCGAGTTGACCCGAGGACACAGTGAAGTGACCGCGGAGGACCGTGGGGGCCTTCGCGAGTGTGTCGTCGCTCGTATGGGGGTGAGTCGCGAGTGTCCCCGCGAGTCACCCCCGCGGGGATGTCGCGGCATCGCGGTACGCGGTATGTCACTTCGCGGGGCGCTCGCGGGGGAGCAGCTTCGCGGGATCCGCGAGTCTTGCGCTCTCCGCCCAGCCTCACGCATTTAGGAACGGACACGGCAGCCTCAAAACAAAAGACAATCGGGCAGCGGCCTCAGTCACACTATCCACCAAATATGTCTTTCGATAACATTTGAGTATTGAAACAGACTACACTGAAACTTTAAAAAGTAACAGGTACATTCCGTAGCGTCTTTAAAGATAAAACTTCGACTTCGTCAGGGAGGTCAGGGTCAGACTATGGTGAAGAAATGGAGATGTCTACTGCTACATCCTCTTCCTTTTCACTGCCCTCCTCTCAACGTTAGTGCTTATTTGGTATAAAATGTGTCAAATTCACTCTTAGCTACTTGCAAAAACCTTTTATTTCTATTAAATTGACATTGTTGTGAAAATACGCATCTGAAACAATAAAAACGTTTTTTTCCGTTTAAAACATGGTTTTCTTAGGCCGCGGAAAAAAACCGTTCGAAACGTTCGAAACATCGGAAAAAACCGGTTTTTTTCCAGGCTGTCCGAACACTACTTTCGAGTTCCGGCCCTCTGGAACTTTTGGTCAGGGTCGCGTGGTCTGTTTTTTTCCCTTTACCGCGTGCTGTGCTGTCGAGAACGTGCGTCTGGTCAGCAGGGCACCGACCGGCGCAGAGCAGAGTGGGACGGGATCAGAAGAGGAATGTCAATTTCTCGTGTTGGTCCTCTGAGCTACCAGCGCGCCCCAGGTAGCACAAACGTATCCAAGCCATATCGCCAAGTTATCGCTGGCGATAAAAAAAATCGCCGCGATATCGTGGGCGATAACCTCCAGATATGAGATTTGGCACAAAAAGCCCTGTCGCTCAGATATCGCCGAGATTTAAAGAACGAATGTCGCCGCGGGATCATATCCCTGAAGGTATAGCCAGAACAACTTCTGAGGTTGAACTATAGACACAAAAATGAACGGCTCTTAAAATACGTCAATATCCTGTGGACATCTTTGGATGGTTATAATTTTAAAGATGTTCTCGCGATAATTAGAAGAATGCCTCTCCCGCTATATTCTTGTCAAGAAATCTATTATATATCCATATGACGTATGAAATGTGGCAAAAAGCGACGGATGAGTGACACGACATCGTCAAGTTATCGCGTCGGGGTTATCGCTGAGATGATATCTTTATTCTAAGCTGGCGACTTCCAACTCGAACGCGGTTGCGGTCCCCCCGATATCCCCTGCTTAACGCTGTTCTCTCCAGGACGGATTGTCGCCGTGGCAAGAATTTCATTATATGTTAGCACTGAAATAAGTAACTATGAAATACCTTACCGGATGAAGAGTTAAACCTCGGACTTGTTGGTTGGACTCCCATCACGCTGACCACTGGACCGTCGGGACGTGATAGGTGACTAGCCTCAGAGTCCTCGGGTCATCCTACAGCCGCGCGCCCTCGCCACGCCACCCGCCGCTGGGACATTCCCAGAGGGGCAGCGGGCAGGGAGGGTAGCCGGTTACGGCGTGCTACTATCTAAGGGATTTCCGATGTTCTCATTTTGTTTTTTTATTTATTTCCGTTCTAGCCCTTCCTTTAATTTACTTTTTATCAAAACATTTGATACCCGCATTGAAAACCCTAAGGGCATGAAGCCGCGGGAAATAGCTTCTGGACCACATGAGTGTATGCAACGCACGGTAAAAATAGTTTCTTGTATTTCAAGATCTTTCTTGGATGGAGAATACCAATGGACATCCAAGACAGATCTTGAAATACAAGACGCTATTTTTACCGTGCGGGTTGGAATTTGCTTGTACAGCATGTAACAGTAGTTTGTAATATGTGTACTTATAAATCCTAAATTTACTATAACATTGAAGAAAATTTTCAACATACAAATAGTGTACCGGCCTCCAGAACGTGTGGGCGGGTTGTGGGGCGGGCGGGCTTGACTATTATTTATCAATGAATTTACAGCGCCTTGTCATCGAAGTTGTGGCACCCTAGCGACGTCACATGACACACATCTCAGCGATGTTTTTAGGGGGACTAGTGAATTCATCGATTTCCTCACGTCAGGAAGATGATTCGTGCCTCTCGCCGGGGCGGGAACCCTGTAAGACTATCGCGGCGTTGAGCTGAACCGACAGACTGGCGACGTCGGGAGCAGGATTTCCATATAATCCCGGACAGTTCTCCAGAAATACATGAAAACCAATTGGCGTAGCGATGATATCGCCCGGCCATGCGTCCTGAGATAGGGCCTTGATTATATCGCCATTTCATCGTGGCTTTAATTTCTTGTTAATCTGTCGTCTCTGTCAAAGTGCGGAGAAAATATCAGCTTATACTGATGAATCATCTCCTATATGCCATCGCCAATTTTTCCGAGCGAGATGATTCTTTATACTTTTACCGAAAATACAATCAGTGGACAATTATCGCCTCGCCTACAAAGCAGCGATATCGGTAGCCTCACCGTTTTGTGTTGGTGAGGTGTGGTTGGTGCCTCAGCTGGTGGTCATCACTCCGTAGTTTACTATTTGGGCCACAGACTTGCACCCTGTAATTGTTAGATAACCATTTCAACATAAACGGGCGATATCCACTTTGCATCGATGGGGCTACATATTTCTACCGATATCGATGTGAAATGTTCAATCACCAAGTTACGGTTAAATATCTGAAGATATTGAGTAGTTGGCGGAGAGGTTTCGCGCCCGCGACATCACAGTACGTACATCTCAGCGATAGTGTAAGAGCGATAAGTGAATTCGTCGCATTCCCTCATGTAGGTAAGATAAATCGTGCTTCTCGGCAGGGCGAAAACCCTGTAAGACTATCGCGGCGTTGAACCGAAACGACAGCCAAGCGACATCGTAAACAGGGTGTCTACACAATTTCGGATAGTTATCAACCAAAATTTGAACTTGAGTAAAAATCAGAAAGAAATCGCCTCACTATTCATACGTCGACAGGGCTTGAATTTTATCGCCAAACTATCGCGGCACCGAATACCAGGCGAGTCATCATCGCCGGATATCGCCGTGTTACCTGGGGCCGCAGGGCAGGACGTGCGTGGGTGTGGAGGTGGCGTTGGGTGAGGGGGCCAGCGTGCGGGTGAGCTCCTTGGGGGTCAGCGGCAGACGACAACGCGTCCGGCCGCTCTGACGGATCCTGACCCCACCCCAACTCTACCCACCCCATGCTTCACCACGCCACACCTCACCCCACACTGTTAAATCCAGGCGAACAAAAAGTTCCTATAACAAACGAAATAGTTCGTGAGTTGCGAAGGATTTGGCTGCTTCGCAATTGCGAATAATTTCTGCGCAGCCTACAAACTTTTTAGTGCCCAAAGGCGTAAAAAGTTCGTGAGCTGGCGAAGCGTTGCGAAGTATTTTCTTTGTAATATGTACTTTGTCGCCGCAATGCGAAGCATCATATTCCTTTGCAAACAGTGGAAAAACAAAGGTAGGACTCGAAGGGGTTTAATGCCTTTACGAAGGCATTAAAAATTAGCACCCCTGCAAAGGCATTAAAACTGCCCCAAAGGTGTTAAATTTTAATGCCTTTGGACAATTTCGTGCCTTTGCAAAGGCATTAAAATTTCATACCCCTAGAAAGGCATTAAGTCCTGCCTTTGTTTTTCCTGTGAATATTGTTCGCGAGGTTTCCACAGTGAGCCCGCCTCATCCCGTCCCGCCCGGCCCTGCCCTAGCCCACCCCATAACACTGAATAACGAGGAGCGATATTTATCGCTCGTGGGGGGGCGATTTTGTGAATATGATTTCATTACTCCTGCAGGAGGAGTAACTTTCACGAAAACCACTCGTTTAGAGTCATTTTGCGTCGTTTTCGGTTAAAAAAATGACTCAATGAGAGTGATATGTGGTTATACCAAATGACTCCATCAGAGTGATTTTCGAGAATATCGCTCCAGTTGAACGATAAGGATATGGGTCGCTCTGTTCGAGCGAGGAGAATCGCTCCTTGCTTTACAGTGCACGCCCAACCACACTCCGCCCAACTCCACCCCATCAGATATTGTGAGTACGACGCCACAGTGAGCTGCTTGCTCCTGGCTAGGCCCGACCGGGTTCCATCAGGGATAGGGGTGGCTCAGCCGGTGCGCCGCGCGGACCAGTGACATAGTATTGGCAGGTAGGAGCAGCTCTCTCTCCGTTGTTGGCCTTGCAGGTGAAAGGGGAGTGGGGAAGGGTCTGATGATACAGACAGGTTGAGTATGGAGCACATAAATAATTTGTCCTTCTGATCGAACGTAGCCGAGGCCATGGTATCCCTTAGTCCCTGCTGATGGCAAACCCCGCACTGTTATAGTCTTACAAACACACCCTTCGTAACTTACAGTGAATTCCTTACCCATGTATTACCCCGGGGTAAAATTCCCATGATGCCCATAGGGATCGAAGCTCTCCTCCCATGGGCAGGAGCCCTCTTCCCATTGGCAGAGCTCAAACCTATGGACAGTACCCATAGCCACATCATGGGGACATCATGCCCATAGGCAGTTCCTATAGCCTCCTCATGGGGATATCATGCCCATGGGTATAATCAGCCTGTAGGCGGGCTTTTTCCTATGGGCAACGTGCCCATGGGTAGTAACTCCCATGGGAAGCACACTATTCCCATAGGAACTTGCCCATGGGTAGTAACTCCCATGGGAAGCCCACCATTCCCATAGGAACATGTCCATAGGAAGAGGTCTCCAATGGGCTTTACTTAGATAGGAACCCGGGTCATATATAACATAGATGTCTAGGTAGCGGAGTTGGCTAAGCGACAAACTCATAACACAAAGGTCGTGGGTTCAAATACCAAAAAATGTCCATGGGAAAGTACCCATAGGAAAGTGCCCATAGGAAGAAAATGCCTATGGGCACACACTCCCGGCTTATGTACTTTTTTGTACGTAGCTATGTAATTCTATGTGCATGCATAACTTACGTAAAAATTTCTTACGTAGTTACGCATAAAAAGGCTCACTTTTTACGTAATTACGAAAGAATTTTTGCATAATTATGTAATAAATTTTACGTAAGCTACGCATGCGCATAGATTTACATAGCTACGTACAAAAAAGTACATAAGCCGGTAGTGTGCACACTTTTCCTATGGGTATGCATTGTTCCCATGGAAGACCATTCCCATAGGAAAAGTCTCATGGGTTCCGATGGGCCATAATTACATGGTAACAGACCCTATGGGCATCCCTATGGGTGCCTATGGGAGAGCAGTGCCTATAGGAGAAGCCATGGGAATTTTACCCCGGGACAAACACGGTTTTGTTTGTAAGACAAACAAATCTTTTTGGAATACAAACATCTGTGTTCGTATTACAAACAAATATCGTGTTTAACTACAAAGAAACAAGCTAGGCCCGCCCTTCCGCCAAACGTCGTTGCCAGCTCCGCTTCGCTGCGCTGGCAACTCTGTTCGGCCGGGGGCAGCCTACCTCGGCCTGCCGGCGGCGTCATGGACGTGCCTTCGGCCCACTTAATTATTGTCGCAGTCGTACAAAACAATTCGAGCGTTCGGCCCGATAATACTTTTCATTTTTTAATTTTATTTTATTTTATTTTATTTTATTTTATTTTATTTTTTAGATGTAAATTACTGCTTTAAATAACGGGCCTTCGGCCTGCTAACCTATTGTCGAGTCTCGCGGTGACAGGGTACATTTGGGCCTTCGGTCGGATCATCCTTTTATTTATTTTTACAGATTATGCCTGTTTATTTTTTACATACCAGTGTAGTTGGTTTGCCTATCCTAGGAGTTACGGCGCCTTACGTGCAGATCGGGTAGGCACACCCGCAACAGTGGTGTGTATTTGACTTGACAGAACACAGTGTTATTTAATATTACAAACGATTTTTAATATGTTCGTTTATCATGAGTATATACATGAAAAAAGGAGTACATTTCCAGTAACTGTGCACCATTTGAACGACATGCAAAGCTTTGGAAAGCGGAGAAAAAGTACTATAAATTAGTTTGAAACGCACAGTATTTTAGGCGTGAAAATATTTGAGGTAGCGGTGTATCACCGTGACTGCAGCCCACCCTTCTGCTTTGAAACGCAGTGGTTATATGTCTGTTGCTTGCGCCTATATCATAATTTCTGTGATTAAAGAAATGACAGGATACCCAACATGATGATTTCGGATCAGAGTTCTGCAATGGGCGGTCCGGCTCCGCCCGCCGCCTGAGGTGTGCGAGAGAGAGCGACAGTGCATGGGCGGTTCTGCGGTGCTGTGGCATGGAGTGGCGGCAGCAGTCACCGGCCGGACAGCCGAACAGTGCCGAAGTCACCTGTGCGGGGGTCCGGGCGGGTCGGCGCTGGCCGATGCCTATGCTCAGCTACTCCACGCCACGCCAAAAAGTGCCGAACGCAGCGGGCGGAGCTTCTACCCGTCTCCGCACTCGGTCCGGGCGCTCACCCGGCCCGTTGACGAAGAGACGGTCCGGTCCGGGCGCTTTGGCTACGACGGCTCGGTGGCTGCCGGGCGGAGCCCGACCACCCATTGCAGAACTCTGTTTCGGATATTTCGGTCTTCGATGTGGCTGTAGCCCCGAAACTGTAAGAGATGTAGCGAAACGGACGAAAGTTTGGTGAATAGGATCGCAAACTTACGCTAAACCCATGAAACGATACATGCTGCTTTGTGATATTTGGGTCTTCGATGTGGCTGTAGCGCCAAAACGGCAAGAGATAGAGAAAAACGGACGAAATTTTGGTCCAAAGGACCGCAAAATTACTCAAAACCCGTGCCGAGACACCCATCATGTTGTTTTGTGATATTTGGGTGTTTGCTGTGGCTGTAGCGCCGAAACGGTTAGAGATAGAGCGAAACGGATAAAATTTTGGTCAGAAGGGCGCTAATTCGTCGAGATACCCCTGCGGAAACCATAAACTTTTACGTAACAAATTATTATTTTTTACTCTGTGAAAACTTTAATAAATTTTTTTCAGTGCCTTAATGAGGTTTGGCAGGATTTTCACTGTCCGTTTCGGAGTCCAGGAGGGCTCCCCAAGATACCCTAAAAATTTCAAATCTCTAGCTCATCTCCATCTAGTGGCACAGACAGACAGACAGACAGACAGACAGACAGACAGACAGACAGACAGACAGACAGACACCGCATCGATTGCAAAAGCCCGCTCTAAAGCTTTTTCAAAGCAGAAGGGCGGGCTAAAAATAATTTGTTTGTAATACGAACACAGATGTTTGTAGTACAATCAGATTTGTTTGTATTACAAACAAAACCGTGTTTGTAATACATTGCTGCGGAATTCACTGCAAGTTACGAAGGGCGTGTTTTTAAGACTTTTACAGTGCGCGAACAACTCTTCACCCCTCCCCCTCCCTATCTTCCCCCCTACAGAGAAGCGTGCCCAATTAAGCCATGAATTTTTTACTCGCTCAAAACAGGAGAGAAAGTCTCCTTAAGCTCTTCCTGTCTCTCTCGTGCATATTTTATTTTTCATTTCATTTCGCACGGCGTCTCATTTTCCCTGTGCGAGTGCTGTCGGTCACGTAGAGGCGAGGTCGGAAAGGGAGCAGGGAATGAGATCTGTTGGTGCTCTGCGCTAGTATCCACAAATGCTAACAACATCGAACAGCACTGTTAGTTTTCACCTGGCAAAACCGCAACGCCTTAGACCATTGCGGGGTTGGTGCTTATTTGAACCAATTTCTATCTATATATTAATATTGCTGCCAACAGTGGAGTTCTATCATCTCAGGACAAGTGAAGAACACCTTCAAAGAGCGAGGCACACGCATGTTCCAGAACCCTTTTCCGTTCTCTCTCCTCTCTCTCTCTCTCTCTCTCTCTCTCTCTCTCTCTCTCTCTCTCTCTCTCTCTCTCTCTCTCTCTCTCTCTCTCTCTCCCTCTGGTCAAGGCTGGCTTTTATTGTGGCTGGTGCCGGGTTGTGTTCACCACAGGCGCGCGTAAAGTGCAGCCCGGCCGGCGCCAGCAGACACTTGATGGCAAACAACGCTTCCCAATTGTGACTTTCACAAACGACATAGGCCTACCATATCGCGGTCAAGCTTTTGAGTTTGTTTCAGAGAAGTGCAATGCCTAAACGGCGGGATCGGTATAGTCTACACGTCAAATAATTTCCTGATCACGCAAATTGACAGTCGAAGGAAAAAGAAATATATTAAACCTACAATTTTTAGACAGTCTCTTGTGGCTGGCTTTACCCGTAGGTAAAGATTCCCGTTCAATGACAGCCAGCCAGCTTAGCCAGCACAGCCTTGCCAAAATATAGTGGAGCCCGCGCGTTCTGACACATTCCCGCGTTCTTGTACTTTCCCGCGTTCTTACACTTTCTGCGTTCTGGATAAAAAAAGGACTCCCCGCCAGTCGTAAACTAGACCGTTAAAAGTAAACACCCGCCACTCCAGGACCCCCCACTCCATCCGCGAACGGCCAGTCAAGCCGCCGGCTCAGCCCTGCCCGTCCCGCCCGCCCAGCACGCCCCATAGCTCCTCCGCCCTACCCGAGCGGGCTCAAGTGCCTCGCTCCGCGGGTCAATCCACTTGGCAATTAAGACCCAGTCCCCAAATTTTCAATTCGAACCAAAGAAGCATCCAAATACGCTTCTTCTCATCGGATTTTTATTACCAATTCCGCGAAACTTGAATAGCGGTTGTAGTACGACTCCTTCAAAAGTTAGAACTCAACCTCCCCAACACCATAGCATAGCCCGAGCCCCAGCCTAGTTTTAAATTTGAACCACAGCTGTTACAGACGTAAAAATGCGCGAACTGTCTTTGGATTTTAACTGCCAATTCAATGAAATTTGAATGGAGGTTGTACACTGAGAGAAAAAACTACAATTTCACTGTTATCTGAAGAGCGATAAATATCGTACAATTTGCTGCGATAATTACTCAAAGCGATACACACAAAAGATCACTCCGAGGAGAGCAATAAGAGAGTTATTGCTCGAAAAGTGCATTAGTAAATGGATTTTTATGCAATCATGATTGCTCAAAATAAGCAATAATTTGCGTTTAATACAGCAAACGAGCGATAATTCATTTAATGCTGCAAATGGTATGAGAATTATCACTCTTGAGAGTAATATTAAATACGAATAAAGGAGCAATAAATATTTATTGCACTCCAATCGTAGTTTTTATTGCATTAAGAATTACAGTGTTAACTACAATTTTTTACCGTTATTTCGAAGTACAATAAAATATTGTACTACACTGGAAAAACAAAGGTGCTATATAGCACCCTTTTTGGGGTGCTATTGCACGGTAAAAACGGTTCCTTGGTGTCCAAGGACCATCGGACCGATTCAAGGACGGAGATAGGAAGATTTCATGCAGCCGTCCTTGAATCGGTCCGATGCGACGTGTCCTAAGAACAAAGTCCGATCTGTATGCGTGACGCTCAACAAGGTCCGATCTGTTTGCGCGACGTTCAACAAAGTCCGATCTGTTTGCGTGCGTTTTAACAAAGTCCGATCTGCTTTCGGTCGCGCTCGGGGTGGTGGATGTTAAGATCTCTGTGACAGTTCTGTTACTGTATCTTTGCCTATCATTTTTTGTATCAGCTTTTCTTTAATCTTTTAGGATCACGTTGCATCCATTACTTTTTTTCTCTTCTGCTAATATTAACGAACATATAAATAAAATAAGCCAGCGCTGCAGAGCGCGGCTGAAAGCAGATCGGACTTTGTTGAAACGCACGCAAACAGATCGGACTTTGTTGAACGTCGCGCAAACAGATCGGACCTTGTTGAGCGTCGCGCATACAGATCGGACTTTGTTCTTAGGACGCGTCGGATGGTCCTTGGACACCAAGGAACCGTTTTTACCGAGTGCATTTTTTGGGGTGTTACTGCACTAATAAATGCCTTTGTAAAGGCACGATTAGGGCCAAAAATAGCACCTTTTGGAGGCGATAGCGCCTTTCTAAAGGCACTATTTCACTAACGCCTTTAAAAGGCATTAGATAGCACCTTTGTTTTTCCAGTGTAAAATTGTACCCGGTATAGGGTAAATTAGTGATGTACGGCAACAAAAACCGTAAACCATAAATTCAAAACCGTTGTTTAGTTGTATGAGGTACGGTTTTTCTCACAGTGTAGCACAACCTGTTCAAAAGTTAGTTTTGGACCACCGAGAGCCCCAAAGCCTAGCTTCTACCACCGGGCACAGTCTCAGCCTCAGCCGCTGCTCAATTTTTAAAAACTTATTATGTTTGGTAGCAAGTTAAAATATCTGAAATCCATTCTGATTTGTGGTTTCTAGACCTTCTGTCTGTCTGTCTGTCTGTCTGTCTGTCTGTCTGTCTGTCTGTCTGTCTGTCTGTCTGTCTGTCTGTCTGTCTGTGTGTTCCACTCGAAGGAGTTGAGCTAGAGAGTTGAAAATTTTACGGTCCGATTGGTGCAAATCCTGCCAACCCTCATTAAGGCACTGAATAAAATTACTAAAGTTTGCACGCAATAAAAAGAAACAATTTGTTTCATACAGTTTTATGGTCTACTAAAAGGTATTTTGACGAATAAGGCCCCTCCGAACTAAAATTTCGTCCGTTTCGCTCTATCTCTAACCGTTTCGGCGCTACAGCCACATCAAAGACCCAAATATCATGAGACATCATGTTGGGTGTCGTGGCATGGGTTCTGCGAAATTTTGCGACCCTTAGATCCAAAATTTCGTCCGTTTTGCTCTATCTCTTACCGTTTCGGCGCTACAGCCACATCAAAGACCCAAATATCATAAAACATCATGTTGGGTATCGTTTTATGGGTTTTAGGTAATTTTGAGGCGTAATGGGACAAAAATTCGTCCGTTTCACTCCATCTCCTACCGCTTTGGCGCTACAGCCACATCGAGGACCCAACACTGTAAAAAATATACTCGTAAATTTACGACATTTTTTGTAATTTTGATTTACGAAATATGTCGTAAATTTACGACAGCCCTTTCTTGCTCGTCGGTCAGTTCCAAGTCGATGTGGAGTGCTTGTAAATTTACAATTTCAAATCGTAATTTTACGACTTTTATCATGGAAAATTTTCCCGTAACCCTTACGAGTATTTTTCACAGTGAAATATCACAAAGCAGCATGTATCGTTTCATGGGTTTAGCGTAATTTTGCGATCCTATTCACCAAAATTTCGTCCGTTTCGCTACATCTCTTACCGTTGCAGCGCTACAGCCACATCGAAGACCCAAATATCCGAAATCATCATGTTGGGTATCCTGCTGTCATTATTTTAATCACAGAAGTTATGATATAAGTGCTACCAAGAGACATACACTGGTGAGCAAAATTAGCGGTCCACTTTTCCCTCCGCTCATAATTTCTTGTACTCTGCAAACTCAAGTGTGAGACAGTATCACACTTTTTACTGCAGTACCACTGTGTCTCACACTTTCAAAAACTATTTTCTGTCGTTGAATAGCAACCATGTTTTTGAGAACAGCATCAGCTTTGGTTCAAAATCCCGGTTAAAACGAGCTACCATGTGATGGGGTTTGGAACAACAATTCATTAAATAATCGTAAATTAATGGTTTCGAAAATTTATAGGAACGTTGTTGTTTGCGATCAGAACCCCATCACATGATAGCTCGTTTTAACCGGGATTTTGAACCAAAGCTGATGCTGTTCTCTTAAACGTGATCGCTATTCAACGACAGAAAATAGTTTTTAAAAGTGTGAGACTCAGTGGTACTACAGTAAAAAGTGTGATACTGTCTCACACTTGAGTTTGCAGAGTAAAATTGAGCTATAGAAACTTGAAATAAGAAGGAGAGATGGTCCAAAGTGTTGTTGAAACGTCCCTAAGGTCACAACAATCAAATTTTCGACGCTCCCTACGAAGAAGCGGCTATCTTTCTATGCGCTGTAGACACTAAGCTATCTTCTCAGGGCTGGTAGACAGACGGCTATCTTCCCGAGCGCGGTAGACACTAGGCTATCTATATAGCCGCGGCCTAGCAGATAGCCTAGTGTCTACACTGTAAAAAATAGTTGTCAGGAGACAAGAGGTTTCACGACGAGCACCTTGTTCTCGAACAAAGGAGTTGTTTGTAGTATTCCACTTAAAAATATCCGTATGTTCTTACCATATGGCCCCATACAAGAAACTGATGTGTATGGAACGGTATGGATGTGTTGTAACGTGACAACAAAATTGTTGTTAACTTTTTAACTAACACATTTTGTCGGAGAACAGTGAAGTTTGTAATTAATAACCTTTCTGCGCAGTAATGAGACCAAAACCCTTTTTTTTGAAAAATAGAAATTTTTTGAACTCTTGACTTTTGACAAAAAGTTTGTTTTTTAACAACAAATGTTGTTTAAAAAGTTAACAACACTTTTGCTGTTAATCAACAACAAAAATTTTTACAGTGTACCGCACTCGGGAAGACAGCCGTCTGTCTACCAGCCCTGAGAAGATAGCTTAGTGTCTACAGCGCTTAGAAAGATAGCCGCTTCTTCGTAGGGAGCGTCGAAATCCATCCCCTTCATTTTTTTCCACCCCTCGCGTAAGACACTGTCAATTTTTGACACTTTCGCCGGGGCAAAAGTGTCCTTCCAGGTGTCGCAGAGGTTTGAAACTATCATGTCCGACTCAGTTTTGTCTCCTCTTTCGATTGATACCGGAGCCACCCCCGTCGGACGAACCGTTCCGGAGCCACACAAAAAACCACCCCTAAGTAGGGGTGATTTTTTTCGGATTCTTTTCCAGAGTTGGGCGCGGTACCAGGAGGTCCCCTGGACACGACAAAAGTGTCCCCATGTCCGTCGCACCCTCCAGGGGGTGTCCAGCCCCGAAACACTGACACCCCAAATCTTGTTTTTTCACTAAAATCACAAAAAATGCCCAAAAAATGGTCAAAATCACGTTGCACAATTGATTTCAGCCGTCTGGATCGACACCCGGAGTGACAAACTCAAGGGGTCCACCACAGCGAAAAATCACTGTACACTCTGCAAATTCAAGTGTGAGACAGTATCACACTTTTTACTGCAGTACCACTGTGTCTCACACTTTCAAAAACTATTTTCTGTCGTTGAATAGCAATCACGTTTTAGAGATCAGCACTAGCTTCGGTTGAAAATCCCGGTTAAAACGAGCTATCATGTGATGGGGTTTGGGACAACAATACATTAAATAATCGTAAATTAATGGTTTCGAAAATTTATAGGAACGTTGTTGTTTGCGATCAGAACCCCATCACATGGTAACTCGTTTTAACCGAGATTTTGAACCAAAGCTGATGCTGTTCTCCATTACGTGATAGCTTTTCAACGACAGAAAACAGTTTTTGAAAGTGTGAGACACAAAGGTACTGCAGTAAAAAGTGTGATACTGTCTCACACTTGAGTTTGCAGAGCACTTCCAAAAACAATCACAATTTCAATCAAATCAATTACTGTAAATCATTGTGAATCGTTGTGAATCATTGTCAATCATTTTCAATCATTTTCAATCATTTTCAGTCGCTTTCAATCATTTTCAATCATTTTCAATCGCTTTCAATCATTTTCAATCACTTGAATCACATTTAATCACTCAAAATCACTCCATTTAAACAACTAATCCTCTTCTCCTGGTGGCCGTGAGTTTTGAATTGCGCGGGCCTGGCGACACTGTAAATAGGGAAATGATGCATGTCGATCACGAGAGGATAAACGCACGTAATTATGTGGTTTTTGTGAAATATTATTTGAGTGAACTTTTGAAATTTATTTTCGATGACACCATTAGATTCCTCGTAAAATTTCCTTTTAAACGAGCATGCATGTCATGGGGCTCCAACCTATAGTTTCGTGGCACGTCATTCCTGTAAGTGTCTCTTTCCGGGCTCGAAACCCCATGACATGTATACTCGTTTGAACGGAAATTTTACGAGTAATCCGATGGTGTCATCGAAAATAAATTTCAGATGTTTGCTTCAATGATATTCCACAAAAACCGCATAATAACGCGTGATATCGTCTTGTGATCGACATGCATCATTCCCCCGTTTTCAGTGGATCATAGCCAGCTCCGGCTCTTCGGCTCGTCAGCTCTTCGGCCTCGCGTTCGTAAAGTTCGGCTCTCGAGGCTCTCGGCTCGTTTCTGATGGTGGCTTGGTACTACTGTCTGCGAGCGCGTGAAGTGGCTCGGGGCAGCTCTGCACTGAAAATCTTCGAGTCATAATTTCTCGCCCCATACGAGTGAGAATTTGAGGGCAATTTTATTACTCTCTGGAGAGTAAGAATTTTTGTCCTCGCCCTTTATGAAAAAGAATTTTGAGACCTCGCCCAAATAAAGTGAGAATTCGTGCTCAAATTAAGTGAGGTTAAAAAATCCTTACTCAAATAGAGCGAGGCTCACAAATATCTCGCTCGAAAAGAGTGAGGTAAAAAATTCTCACCCTAATTTAGTATGGAAAAGTGTCCTCTCCCATTCCGAGTGAGAAATTGGATTCCAGGGTTTGCAGTGTGGGAATATGACTTTGATTTGGAAGCATTTAGGTGCGTATCTAGTATTTTCCGAACACCTCAGTTGTGCTACTGAATGATAGAAATTTTTAAAAAATCCCCTTTTATAATGATGTCAAGCCATCAATCAATACGCTTCATTCAGTTTTCCTTCGTACCTAAAACCCAATAGGCACTGAGCACTGAGCAGGTTATGGAGCTGTTGAGCATTAGCTAAAATTAAAGTTATACCTTACCGAAACATTTTATTATAAATCCATTATTATGAAATGTAACTTTATTATTAACAAAAGTGTTAAGAGATAGCTGAAATCTTTTAAGTTCTATGAACCTTATCACAGGAAAATCAATTGACATCAGCTTTCCCTTTACTGTCTCGCAGAGGCGAGGGTAGGCCACCAACTCTACGCCTTGTGTGACCAGCGCACAATTGCCTACCTTACCTAGCAGGCGTTCTGACACTCAAAATCTCAATCATTTTGTGAGAAACAATCATTAAAAATCAATTTCAATCAAAAACAATCAATTTCAATCAAAAACAATCCATTTCAATCAAAAACAATCAATTTCAATCAAAAACAATCATTAAAACTCAAAAACAATCGAAATAAATCATTAGCATTCAATTTCAATCAAGGCCAATCATTTTAAATAATCTGAATCATTTCACAATCACCTACAATCACTCAATCATTTCTGACTCATTTCAATCAATTTTGAATCATGTCAATAATTTTCAAGCAGTTATGATTTAAATCAGTGTACACGATTTTTTGAAGTGGTGGACCCCTCGGACAAACTGCAGACCGGACGGTAAAGCCATTTTCGTGGGGGTTGCAACCCCTAACTTTCCAACCCCTAGAGCAGGGGATGGAGGGCCGCCCCACTGACATCCGTTTTGTGATACTTTTACTCAATTTTTGCGATAACAGGTGTTTTGCGATTCCCACGCTAATGCGCATGATAACCCCCAAAAAATATGATAAAAGTATCATATTATTGTGATAAAATCATCACAAAAACTGTAATAAAATAATTTCTGTGATGAATTTATCAGAATAATGTGATACTTTTATCACGATTTTGGGGGTTATCATGCTCTTTAGCGTGGGAATCGCAAAACACAAGTTATCGCATGGGTTTGTGTTAAAAGTATCGCAAAACCAGCCTCAGTGCCGCGGGTCGCTGCGGTCACGGTACGATGTGTGAGCCTCTCAGGCACCTCCACACCAATTTTGAAGTGATTCGGTCCATTCGTTACCTTCCAGGATCAAAAAATGCAAAATCGTGTAAGTTTCAACCCCTTAGTTTGCTCCCCTTTTTCTCCCAGCCAGGAGGGGCACAACATCCACTCAGGTGCGCGAAGGAGCGC
Source organism: Frankliniella fusca (assembly GCA_029379305.1). Taxonomy (NCBI): domain Eukaryota; kingdom Metazoa; phylum Arthropoda; class Insecta; order Thysanoptera; family Thripidae; genus Frankliniella; species Frankliniella fusca. The sequence goes on from JAHWGI010001388.1 coordinate 91,325, forward strand.
ACATTCAACTTTTACCAGGGTGCAAACGCGCAAATCCCTGCGATCATCGTGTCGGCTGCGAGAGCCATGCGAGTGAGCAGACAAAATGACCGGGGTCGGTGTGCTCGTGAGTTTGGATGTGCCATCGAAGCAAAGTCGATCTCAAAAAACATCAATAGCAGTCTAAGAACTTAACAAAATGAAGCTACGCAACCAAGAAAGTCTCAAAAAAGACTGGAGGCCTATGAGAGGTCACCGATGTGGCAGCCAGGCCACTTCATGGCACTCATGTGAAACCACAGAAACGATTCAACAATGAAAAGGGAAAGAACTCTGCTCTTTCGCGTGGCTCTCGCAGCCGACACGTTGATCGCAGGGTTTGGCGCGTTTGCACCCTGGTAAAGGTTGAATGTGTGCTCCTTCGCGCACCTGAGCGAATGTTGTGCCCCTCCTGACTGAGGAGAAAAAGGGGTGCAAACTTACAGGTTGAAATTTACACGGTTTTGCATTTTTTTAATTCTGGAATGTAACGAATGGACCGAATCACTTCAAAATGGGTGTGGAGGTGGAGGTGCCTGAGAGGCTCACACATCGTACCGTGACCGCGGCGACCCGCCGGTGGCCCTCCATCCCCTGCTCTGCACTCTAAAAAATAATACAAAATTTTGTATCAAATATGATACAAAATTCTATATCAGGCTTTTGCGTTACGGGAAAGTGTAACATGGATACAAAATTCTGTAATCAGCTCAAAATGTTACAAAATTCTGTATCCGTTACGAAATTTTGTAACAGATACAAGGCATTGCAACATGCAGTACAATTTTCTGTATCCCTGGATACAAAATTATGGAAGGAGGTCGGGAAAGTCCCCGAAAGACCTGGCACCATGACACCCGGTTCCAGCTCGACGACCGCCAGGCAACATTGGTAGCCGCGCGGTTAAAGGCGCGACTTCCTAATCCACAGGTCTGAGGTTCAACTCGCGGAAAGGTAAGGTAATTTACTTCAAACTTAAGCAGGATTTGTACGTTCAAGAGGAAATGAATGTTAATGAGGAGAGAGCGAAACATTGCGTTCAGGATTTCTCTTTTCAAATGCCACATGAGTTTTGTATCACGTGATACAGATTTTTGTATCCGGTTACAGAAAAAAATTGTATCATTTCTGTAACATTTGTTGTACAAATTACTGCGTAACAATGTTACAGAATTCTGTACTGATTTTTTTTAGAGTGTGGGGGTTGGAAAGCTAGAGGTTGCAACCCCCACGAAAACGGCTTTACCTTCCGGTCTGCAGTTAGTCAGTCCTGGCGTCGATCCAGACGGATGAAATCAATTGTGCAACGTGATTTTGACCATTTTTGGCCATTTTTTGTGATTTTAGTGAAAAAACAAGATTTGGGGTGTCAGTGTTTCGGGGCTGGACACGCCCTGGAGGGTGCGACGGACATGGGGACACTTTTGTCGTGTCCAGGGGACCTCCTGGTACCGCGCCCAACTCTGGAAAAAAATCCGAAAAAATCACCCCTACTTAGGGGTGGTTTTTTGTGTGGCTCCGGAACGGTTCGTCCGACGGGGGTGGCTCCGGTATCAATCGAAAGAGGAGACAAAACTGAGTCGGACACGATAGTTTCAAACCTCTGCGACACCTGGAAGGACACTTTTGCCCCGGCGCACAGTGGGACAGAATCCCGAAAAAAGTGACAAAAATAATTTTCAATAGATCTTTCTGTTGGATTATGGTGCTTTTACTATCTTAAGGGTTTACGAACATGCGCTTTCCGATTTTGAAGTCAATTTTGAGGTGACAGGTGCGGATCCAGGTAAAAAAGGGGGGTAAAATTTAAAATTTCAAGATAAAATTCTCAATTTCTGGCCTTAGAACCAAAAATTGGCCCTCTTTTCATATCTGAAGTCCGTTTTGATATGCAATGGCTAGATTTGATATAAAAAATTGCTAAAGTCTGCTAATTGTATCAAAAGACAAAAGAACAGCCTTTTGTTTTTTGCAGATTTACGGTTACTTTCTGGTCTTTTGCGGAATACTATAGTTATCGGATTTGCGCTTTCTGTTTTTGAAGTAAATAATTTTGAGGTGAAAGGTGCGGATCCAGGTAAAAAGGGGCCACCATGACGAGAGCTGGCTGGCCCGCCGCACCCGCCTGGGTAGATTGTTAGCGCCGCCAGCGGCCTGTTCGCATGTTTACGCAAAAGGGGTCGATTGGGTATCATAGAGTAGGTCGTCCCCTACAGTTTGGTACCAGGAAGACCGCATGAAACCACAGGAATCGAACTGTAGCCCAAAAAAAACGATTTGACTGAGATGAGTGACAAGGTTATGGAAGTACACTATTTTACGGTGCTTGGAAGTGAAAGAGGGGGGTCTAAGTGCAAGGAATATGTAGAGCAGGGTCCAATCTTTCAATTTATGCGCACATGCACCAAATAACTTCGCCCGGAGGCTCACAGAAATTGTTTGAAATCGGAACAGAAAAGGCGCGCTGACGTGGGCGCTCCAAGCGGCAACTTCCGGAGCTTCCCTAGGGAAGGGCGACCATCACAAAAAATTTTGGAGACTGGTTTCTGATAGTTCAGACATTGGTCTATCCGACTGTGATGTCGAAATCGCTCTGCTGCACTGTTCAAAAATTTGATTTTTGTCACTTTTTTCGGGATTCTGTCCCACTGTGCGGCGAAAGTGTCAAAAATTGACAGTGTCTTACGCGAGGGGTTGAAAAAAATGAAGGGGGTGGATTTGATTGTTGCGACTTTAGGGACGTTTCAACAACACTTTGGACCACCTCTCCTCCAAATTTTAAGTTTCTAGCTTAATGAAGGGGGTGGATTTGATTGTTGCGACTTTAGGGACGTTTCAACAACACTTTGGACCACCTCTCCTCCAAATTTTAAGTTTCTAGCTTAATTTTATAAGAAATTGTGAGCGGAGGAAAAAGTGGACCGCTAATTTTGCTCACCAGTGTATACACACCACTGTTGCGGGTTAGGGGCCGTTCATATACCACGTGGACACTTTTTAGTCACTTTTTGCCCCCTTACCCCCTCCTTGTGGACAACCGTGGAAAATGATCCGATACCCCACTCCCCCCCCACTGTCCACGAGGAAAATGGAATTTCACCTTTTTCGCTGTTTTTGACTCGCGCTACAAATTTCTTGAAGTGTCATGAAATTTTCAAATATTTCGGCATTAAAGAAGAGTTGGCGATACTTGGAGAGGCTAGCAGACAGCCCAGCTCCAGTCTAGCCCGCTGTTTTACGTTAAAAAAAAGGAATTAAAAAATCCTCGTGGACAGGGCGTTACACCCCCCCTCCCCCTCCCATGGACATTCGTGGACTTTTCTGGTCTCCCCCCCTCCCCCCAAAGTGTCCACGTGGTATATGAACGGCCCCTTAGTCTACTCGATCTGCACGTAAGGCGCCATAACTCCTAGAATAGGCAGACCCACATCACTGATATATATTAAATAAACAGGCATAATCTGTCAAAATAAGTAAAAGGATGATCAGACCGAAGGCAAAATTGTACCCTATGACCGCGAGAGGCGAAAGGGCGGGCCTAGCTTGTTGATTAAAATTTAACACCTTTGGCCAGTTTTAATGCCTTTGCAGGGGATGCTAATTTTTAATGCCTTAGTAAAGGCATTAAAACCCTTCTCGTCCTACCTTTGTTTTTCCAGTCCCAGCTGAAAATTCCAGACGGAAAACCATGTGGGATTTTGAAGTTTTCCGCATGGGAATTTTAAGAAAACCCATGTGGAAAATTTTCCATGTGTAAAGTGGTGACTTCCCATTTTGAAAACCCCACATGGGAAAAAACCCACATGGTACCGTATGGGTTTAGAATTCCACGAGGGTTGTAAGATCCCACATCCCACATGGGATACCAGACACATGTCTCCTGACACCCATGTACATCAAAACACACTTTTTAGAACAACGTTGCAAAGTGTAATTTCGCCAAAAACGCCGAAAATGCTGTCAAATTGACGATATGACTCCTCGTTTGTAACCTAACCTAATCTAACCCAAAGCTGAATTTTTCGGAGGGTGCTGAATCGCCTAGGGATTGTAGATAAGTGACCTGGAGAGGGCGGGATTGGACCCGGATAGGGTGGTCTAGGTAGGTGCAGTGAAGAAATGGCCGGTACGAAAATGTCCCGGCAAGTAACGGCCCGAAGGTGGGATTGTCCTTCGTTTTTTGAGTCCTTTATTTTATGGTCCGATATATTCTAAGTCCTTTATTTTATGGTCCGATATATTCTAAGTCCTTTATTTTTATGGTCCAATATATTCTAAGGCCCCTACAAATCCATTTTGAAAAAAAAAATAAAAATGGAAGGTGATTTCACTGGTTTATTTCTCATGTTGTACTTGTACACACTGGTAAAACAAATGTATAGTTCTAAACATCGAATGATGTTTAACTGCTAATGTTTAATACTTAAACACTATATCATGTTTAGTTCATACTATACATCAGCAGATGTTTATTTTCTAAACACTTTGCAAGTGTTCAGTTGGCTATACACTTGGCGCAGAGTGGTGTCCCTATGCCTTTCCATGTGAAGCCTCGCCCAAGTGTATACTTCTATACATCACAAAATGTTTAACCTCTAAACATTTGCGAAGTGTATAGGTGTTAAACATCTTGTCATGTTTAGTTCCTGCTATACATCATGTCATGTATAGAATTGCCAACTATACACCATGATGTATAGAAACTAAACACTTGTTTTATCAGTGCATGCGCATTTACTCAGGCTTTTTTAAGGATTTACTCAGGCTGAATTTTCAAGTTGTATGCTACTGCTTCTAAGTATGTGAATATTTCCCCCCTCTCCTTGTATTCCTCATACGTCTCTGCAAGGCGATGAAGCCTACGCTGACACATTTCATACTTTTTGTTGACAGGCTGTTTTACATTAATGTGCCCGGCACGAATTTGAGCGAGTATCTGGTGAAAATCGTGTTCCTCAGAACGAATTTCATCCAGAAATTTCCACACATTTGCATGATGAACGACCAGGAGCTTCTGAAACTTAGAATGGTACGCCTCAACAACATTGTTCGTCCTGTGCGTGTTCTCAACGGCCTGCTCGTGCACGTTCCACAAAGCAACGGGAAACATTGGCGCCCCTGCCCCTGCCGCCGGGTGAACGCGCAGGCCCAACAATGCCAGCAAGTAGTGCTGTTACCATCTGGTAATGAGGCCATCTAAATGGCAGGCCATCTAAATGGGAGGCCTATGATTGCTGGGACATTTTGTATGGGCCATTCTATCATGTGACAAAAAAAACTTGGACAAATATGGGAAGGACATTTTGTACCGGCCATTTCTTCCTGGAAACTCTAGGTAGGACCCCACCAGTACTTGGATGGCGTCCGAATAGCAGCGTATCGTGTCCGCGCTTGGCTAAGCAGGTGCAGGTAGGGGCCTCGGTCCACTCTAAATCAGAGTGATCTTTCCGTCCCTGATCTAGACTCGGATGCCGCCAAGATAGCACCCGGTATAGAGCTCACCCGGGTGCTATCCGGGTACCGATCGGGCGAGGGTCAAGAAAATCAAGGAAGGGGTCCGCCTTCCCTAACATGAGGCAACTGTATCCACCCGTAACCGACCTGGACCTCAATGCTTGCCCTATAAACACAAGGGTATGAGCTCTGCTGGGCCCTATCTGGGTCTTGATCGGGCAGGGGTCGGGCAGGGATTGAGCAAATGGAGTAGCCGTGCTCGATCTGGATACCCAAAGAGGCGCGGTATACGTGGATTCAACGTTGATTCTACGTGCATTCGTGGATATCTCGTGGAGGTTGAATATCCACGCTATTTCAACTTATTGTCCTCCTGGACTTTTCCTCTTTTTATTGCTTTTGAAAAACTACCGATAACATATTTTACTTAGATATGAAACTAATTTTGCATGTTTTTAAATATTTGTTACTTTTGAACCTGTTCGTAGATATCATGTGGATTCCACGATTTTTCCCCTACTGGGCAGCAAACATTCACTACGAAGGCAGAGGATGCAAGGCGGGTCTTCAATGCTGTACTTAGATATAATTTGCCATTTTCGCAAATAGATGCATGTTGTTCTGGTTTTGAGCGTATCATTTGACGCTGTGGTGATGACGTGGAATCCACGTGGTTTCCACGTTACCGCCTAGTGAGTTAAGCGTTATAAACGTTAAAAATAGAGTTAGAATTTGTGCTTATGTTCTTGAAGAATGTTTATAATTCGTCATTGACAAATTAAACTATCAAATAATCGGGTTATTTTTATTGACATGTAACGCACAACGCACTAAAAGAGAGTAGTCTAAAAGTCGACTGAGTCGAGCTTTGGAATGGGATAGGTAGCTGACGTTGCCCTGTCAACTGTCTTGCGGTAGGGTTATGGGTACGGTACGAGACTTCTATCTCCAAGGTTCCAGGTTCAACACCACACAAGGTGAAAAAAAAAAATTGTTGAAGGAACGTTGAATCCACGCAAATTCCACGTTGAAACTTCGAGGAAAAAGGAATCAAATCCACGTGGCTAGAATGTGGATACTCGTCGTAGACACCACGTAACAAGTCCACGTAGAATACACGTTCCTTCCACTAAAATTCCTCTTTGGGATACGGATGAGGCCCGGAACAAAGCCACCAGAGGAAGACAATTCCTTTTTTTCCCACATCTTAACTTCCTGTCGCTGCACAGTGAGCAGGCAGGGGTTCGGCTGCCCGTTAGTTTGACTGTACAACTCTGCACGCGTGCGGGCGAGTTGCCTACTCGCTCGAGCCGTAAGGCGCCGAGGTCAGAGCCGGTGGGTAGAACTCGCGGCTCTGGCTGCGACAGCGCGCTTGTGGAACCTGTGGAGGCTAAAGTTCGGCAGCGACCGGTTGTATCTTTGTGTGATGTTGACTCTCTCACTCAGACCGGCGTCGCGTGGATTTCGTCTTGCGCAGACGCCTGGTGGATATGCATGCCTGTTGGACACGACTGTCAGGCGGGGAGGCCTACCTCGGATCTGGCAGGCGCTCACCTGGACTGCATCTCAATCCTGATTTCGGGTCGGTTGGTCTGGAACAGCCGGTTGGTGCGAGAAAGGAATTACCCCTTCACCCAACCATTCAATCTGCCCAATTGGTGAATATTTCAATCCATGGGCGTAGGAAGCGGGGGGTCACGGGGTCAGCTGACCCCCCAAGTTTCAGGTTGGGGGGTCACTGACCCCCAAACTTTGGGACCATGAAGGTTAAGAAAACATAGGCCCACACTCTAAATGACAAAGTACAATTTTGTCCCTAATTTTGTACAATTTTGTCTCTGGAATGGATGCGTTCTTACGCGCATCTTTTATCGTACAATTTTGTCCTAAAACTACGTACAATATTGTACGCACTCTAAGAAGGACAATATTGCATCTTATTAAGGACAAATTAGTCTTATATTCTAGGTACAAATTTGTGCAACTTTAAGGACAAATTTGTTTTTGTCGATAAGGGGTGAAATAATAGGGCCTGATGGACCGTACTCATGAATTCCTTCGAATTCCCCCACAGAACAACAGTAACAGATACCGATACATTATTATTTTTCTCTTTCCACACATCATTTTGTCACACAATGCTATTTATTCACAAGGACTATTCAATATGAATTACAACAGTATCACTGTTGTATAATAAAATGTCAAAACCATTAAAATTCATTACCTCGTAATTTTGACACTTATTTCAAGTTCATCAATGTTCATTATATACTGCAGAAAATTACACTCAAACCCTCATAGTTATGACATTGTATTAGGTGTTTGGTTAGTAAACAAACTTTCAACAAAGACTGGACCACAGATTGCACTTTAAGATATGTAGAAAGATATAGTGTGTTTGCAGTATTAAAGGCTCGGCTGTCTTATGCAACAACTTATCTAGGAACCAGCTAGTTAATTTCATTGTTCCACTGAGTTAGGCAGAGAGAAGAATACATTCCGAGCTCCTTACCTTAACCTCATCACACATATTTTTGCTAGGTGCTGTAACACATTCCCAACTGCACTACATTGCAGTCTTTCAAAGCAACTGAAGCAGAACAAGTAAGATATCATAATCCTGTAGTAGCTTCAACTGACATCAAATTTTCGCACAAACATTTTTCATTTGAGGAAAGACAGGCTTAGGGGCCAGGCGAAGTAATACTACTGCCTGGCTACTGCAAATAACTTGTTTGTTTATAAAGCCTGCCGCCTGGCCTGGCCATAGTGCCAGTATCGTCTGTTGTCTGGCTCTTTTGTCGTCGCAGGAACAAGAGCCTATTGTCGTGCGATATCAAGCCAAAATTCACTGGCGAAGAAACTCTAAAAGTTGTTTTCTACGTTACCAGAGATGTATGTGAAGGAACTTTGTTTTTTGTTCAGATGTGGGATCGACGATCCCGGATCGTAAGGCCTTTAAAGTAACAGTATTTTTAGTGGGTGTTTCGAGAAAGCCCACAGAGGCCCGTCAGTTGTTTTCATTAAACGTAAACTTGTGCTTTTTCCTGTTACTTACTCTATCCCACAGTATTTTTCATTTTTTTGGTTTGCTCAGTTTCCACTTTGAACTATTTTGCTGTCATGCTGTGGTTGTGGTCCAATAAGTTTTTTGCTTCCTTGATCATAACCTAACCTATTTTGGGTCATGGACTTCATGCTCAGATTAGACTGGTTGTTGCTTTTGGGAAATGACCATCCCAGATTAAGATTAAAAATGAAACATATTTCATAAAGACTAGATTCGGCAGAAAATTTCAAGTGTGTATCTTCGTGTTACACACTTTTGAGTAGGTTATTGATAGTCCGTAGTATTACATACTATACTTGGAGTTTATCTCTACTAATTATTTGATCTGAAAATAGAGGAGCCTAAATTTTTTGTACTTTATCTCTGGAAACGCAAGTGTGTACTTGAATGCAGTATTTCCTGCATACCTACATGTATTCAGGAAATAACGTGTACTTAGTCAAGTATGCAGGAAATAAAGTGTACCTGGCCAAGTATGCAGGAAATCATGTGTACTTGACCAGGTACACACTAAATCTCCCTCATAAATGTATGGAGGTTTTAGTGAGTACCTGGTCAAGTACACAGGATTTCCTGCATACTTGGCCAAGTACACACTATTTCCTGCATACTTGACTAAGTACACATTATTTCCTGAATACATGTAGGTATGCAGGAAATCCTGCATTCAAGTACACACTTGCGTTTCCAGAGATGACAGGTGAGTCTATTTATATGGACAAATGTAATGCTCACTACATACTTACTCTAAATTTTCTTGTTTCTTTCCAGTAAATGCTAAAAGCCGCTCTTTGATTTCAAATCGTCCCAAATTCTAAAAGAGCGGATCTGAACTAGTACTCTGGAGTGTAATATCTAGTTCAGGTTAATTGGTGGCCAAATTCAAAAGCACTGAAATCTTTTAATGCAAATGTGAAATGCTTTTTTTCTTCTTCTTTTATTAGCAGGGCATGGTGGAATTTAAGTCTGGAGATACGTATTATATGAATTTTATATTTCCACCACATTTGACTCTTTGCTCGTACCTTTTTGCAAAGTAAAGTGAATGTAGACTACATATCTTTGTTGGAACTGTAATATTTTCAACTTTTTGACGTTACATTATGAATGAACATTCACTGCTAGACTTTACCCCTTGCCTCAATAGCTTGGGATATTGTTTTCTTATTATGATAGCAAGGAAATCTCTATTTTCAGCAGCTCCTGTTTACAATACTTTTAGTGCTAAATAAACCTCAACCACTTACCTTAGACCTAAAACTTTCTCTTTCTCTGTTAAAAGATAAATAAACCTCAACCACTTACCTCACTAGAGATGGAAATTTTCCGGAAACTTTCAAAGTGTCCGAAAAAAACCGGAAAAATAGAAAAAAACGGAAAAATACCGGAAAAATTGGAAAAATTGGTTTTTAAGTCCTGTAGTGGGATATGGACATAAAACCGACTACTTTCGTATTTCATTAGGTCTTTTATTCCACTGGCAACTCTAGATGACCAACAGGAATCACAAAAAACGCACGAGAAGGAAATGTAAAAGGGTATAAATAGGATGAGTGCACTGAGAAGCGTCTTCACATAGTGATGAAGATATGCTTTTTGCCTATTTCCAGGCGAAAAGTCGTGCTTTTTGCCTATTTTGCAGGATGAATCTTTCCAATTTTTCCGAGGCTAGAGAAAAAAACGGAAGAAAACAGTGTTTTTTTCCAATCTTTCCGGAAACTTTCCGGGCATTTTCATCCCTATACCTCACACCATGAACATTCAAAGACCTAACACAACAGCTCCAAAATCATGTTAGAGATGAGACTATCTTGTTTCCCTTTCCGTCAGTTCAATGTCCAGAGTACTTTCTGATATTAGAAAACTTTGTATTACTTATGAATAGAGGAGGTCTTCAATAAAATTTTAGGGAATATAACATTACTTGTTGACTTGATTATACTCATCCCATTTTCAAAACTTTAGTTCAAATTTTCTGTTTGTAGTCATTTGCTCATAAAAGATAGAACAAATGACGGAGTTGCCTAAACTTTTGATCGATTAATGTGGGTGCCATCTGAGGGTAAATGCTATGTATTGATTAGGTTTTGAACACAACAATATCTGTACCTACTTTTGAAAGTAAAATAGATACAGTATCATTGCATAGTAGAAAAGTCATGTCTAGACGGCTAGACAGTAAAATAAAACATTGCTCACAACACTGCGCACAACGCTTTCTATATTATTGTACAGGACTCCATTTTTTTCATACCATATCATGTCTGAAACTAGAAAACTTAGGTTTTATCTCTAAAACACAAGTCCAAAATAATACTTACATTTTAATTTTCACTTATTTGGTCATTTCCACCACCCCTTTCAGCAGGCATTTGAGAAACCTCAGTCTCCCTTATCAAAATAGTGTTGAGTTCGTGACAAAGCTGTCAACCTGGTGATACAGTCAAAGTTCCTAATTCCGGACACGCACTCTAATTTCGGACAAAACTGCGTCTTTTGCTTTAACTGCTCAGAAATCAGATACTTTTTTAACTAATGTCAACTTTATGGGTATCAATCGATTCGTAAAAGAGCCCTCTTTGACATCAGATAGGTTGGATTTTAATCAGACTTCGTTCCCTTGAACAGCGCGCGCTCAAAGTTAAAAAAACACCACAAACGAGTGACAACAAAAAAAATCATGCTCAACTTAACGTTCTCGGTACGGAGGTGCCGAGAGGGGCGCGAGTCTGGATTCTTTTATATGATATACTGCAATAGTTTCTTAGTCTATGTACTTCTTTAGATTTTCGATGCGAAGCGCCCTTTGGTTTCTGTAAGCAGATTATAAAGTGTCTACAATTCCGGACACTTTTTACATGGTGCCTATACCGAACGAATTTTCCCAATATTCTTTGTGCGGTCGGCAGAAACTCACTCTTTCCGTCTGAAGCCTCCCCTCCCGGCGTGTTGCGATGGTCGGGCCTGCGCGGCACCGTGGCACGGCGTGGCACGGCGTGGCGCGGCGTGGCGCTGCCGCCCGCCACCGCCGGGCCGAAGCTGCGCCGAGCCCTTTGTTTCAGCACAGGGCTGCCAGCTCGTCTAGGCGGTGTCTCTGACACGGCGTGGCGTGGCATGCAGTGATGGCCCAAACATGAAGGAGGGCTAATGGAGTCGGCACGGACCGTCCCTGGACCTTCCCCGCACTCAATATAGTGACGGATTTCTTCTAAACCGGTAGACACCTGGCGCTCACACGACGGCTACCACTTAAGTAGGGTCTAATCTACTGAATAGAAGCTCAGTAGACTTTTCCGTTTCCGTACCGGACAGCAATTTCGAAAAAAATTGGACCTGAAGGCTTTCGCCAACGATCGGGCTGGCTTGGCACCGCCCTCCATAACCGCTAAGTAACAACCTTTTGAGAATTGTTTTAAATTTTGAGTTTTATTGCCGTTTAGGCATAGAAATCAAGTAACAAGCAGGCCCGCCCTTCCGCCAAACGTCGTTGCCAGCTCCGCTTTGCTACGCTGGCAACTCCGTTCGGCAGGGTGCGTGCCTGCTTGGCCTGCCGGCGGCGTTCGGTCGGGCCTTCGGCCCGACCCCTTAGTCACACAGAACGTCCTCTTAGCTTGTAAATGATGGGGCCTGCGGCCCGTAAAGGCATTCTCTTCGGAAAGAGGCAGTTTGTAACGGTGAACCACCGAAACTACAGCCCTCCCTTCTGCTTTGAAACGTGCCGATAGTGACTAAACGGAAAAACGGTCAGTTATTCGGCAAAAAAGGGGAGTCAGAAATCTCGAAAAATGTCGAAATACGTGAGTTCGGCCTCAGATGGAACGGTCGAACTCGGACTTTATTTGGCAGCAGTTGGCAACACTGAATTACGCTCGTCGAAACGATTTTAACGATATAGGCGTCAAGGGGTGTCGAAAATTTCAAAAATTATCGAAATATGTCGAAAATTGTCGAATTATGTAGACGTCAAAAATGTCGAAAAATCTCGAAATATCTTAAAAATGTTGAGATATATCGAAAAATATGGATAATATCGAAAAACATCGAAAAACATCGAAAAATGAGGGATAATGTCGAAAAATGTCGAAGAATAACAAAAATTGTCAAAAATGTTTACAAACATCGAAATATGTCGGAATATGTCAACAATGTCGAAAAATATCAAAAATGTCATAAAATATCAAAAATTTTCGAAAATTATCGAAAATTATCGAACAATATCGAAAATTATCGAAAATGTCGAAAAATATCGAAAAATACCGCAAATGTCGAACAATATCAAAAAATATCGAAAAACAACGAAAAATGTCGAAAATATCGAAAAATATCGGAAAATATCGAGAAATGTCGAAAATAATCGAAATGTTTGAGTTTTGACGATTGGCAACACTGAATTGAAAAACGGTGGGCACCACTGAATTGCGCTCGAAAAGACTTTTCTAGAGAGGTGCGGATGGGGTTCGTAAAAGTTGAAAAGTGGGTCAATTTTGGGTGCTTTTTACAGTGTAGTAGCGAGTTGGGTCCTTTTTATCGAAAAACGGTGGGCGCCATTGAACTGGACGCGAAAAGACGCTTCCGGGGAGGAACGGGTCGACGGGGTTGAGAAAAGTTGAAAACTGAACCAATTACGGGTGCTTTTTACAGTGTAGTCGCGAGCTGGGTCCACTTTTTCGTAAAACGGTGTGCACCATTGAACTAGACGCGAAAAGACGCTTCCGGAGAGGTACGGGTCGACGGGGTTAGAAAAAGTTGAAAAAAATTTGTTTTTCGTTTATTCCGTGAAAACTTTAATAATTTTTTCCAGTGCCTTAATGAGGGTTCGCAGGATTTGCACCAGGCGTTTCGTTGTCCAGAAGTGACCCTTAAGATACCCTAAAAATTTCAACTCTCTAGCTCAACTCTTTCGAGTGGAACAGACAGACAGACAGACAAACAGACAGACAGACAGACAGACACCAGATCGATTGCATAAGCCCGCTCTGAAGCTTTTTCAAAGCAGAAGGGCGGGCTAAAAATGCCTTCCAATAACAAAATAGGATTTTAGAAGCCATATTGCAGTCACGAATGCGAACTTACCGCGTTTTCGGAATTCGAGTGTTTGTTGTTGTGCTAGCAGCCGACGCTGGGGTTATGGTCACCATTGTAGAGTTTAGACGTTTAGACATGGTTTAGAATTGTTAACGTCTGTCGCTGCAATGACGGAAGAGGTTGCTGAAATTGTGATCGGGGAAATTCGGTCTCCCAAGAAAAAGCGAAAGACTGTTTCTGGTCGTAAACGACTTACAAAATTCAAAAGAAGAGGGCAGTACAGAGCAATAAAAAGGTCTCCAACTAAAGGTCTCCTCGATATCTTTGAGGTAAGGGGTAAAGTAATTTCTAATACCTGAATCTCTGTAGGATTTGCTTCGAATTTAATCTTTACTGTTTATGATTTATTTCTTCTAGGTTTCTGACTTGGCTCCAATCGTTGAAGTTGTACCACCAGCTTCGCCAGAGATCACACCTGACAGTTCAGATGGAGTGGTAACGCATCATGAACTGTCCATTATATTTGCTGCGAAATTATTCTTTGCTGTTTTCCTTTACTGTTTATGGTGTGTTTTTTCTAGCTTTATGACTTGACTCCCATCACGGAATTGGTACCACCAGCTTCGCCAGAGATTAATAAAGATACGTCAGACAGTTCAGATGGAGAGGTACTACATGAACTTTACACTTTTGAACCAAGTCTCTGTTATTTCAAATCTAATGTTTTACATTTATTCCAGAGTGTTCCTTGCTCAAATGCAACTGGTGAGCATTCTTATGCCAAAAGTGAGGCGATAAACATCTCAGGTCACTTTGAGGATGAGGGAACCGCTGCTGCAAATTTTAATGTTCCAGAAGAATGTTCTGGAGACAGTGAAAAGGTAACAATTCATGAAGGGTTTGCACTCCTTAAATGGTGGGATGTGGAATATCAGAATTCTTTATAATCTGAAAATTTTTTCCCAGGTTGTATTTATTCCACCCTCAACACAATTAATTGGCGAGGCCCTAAATGCAGCCCAGCAGCTGGTCCCTGATAATTATATTGTAATAGCTGACAGGAAGGGGTTTCACTACCTTTTCTTTGCCTCATCTGACATTAAAATTGTTCAAAGAGATATATTTGTCCAATATGATGGAACAATTAAAATATTTATCCATTGCAAGCCACTTCCACAAGATAATGAGATTGTAAAGAAGGTAACAACAAATGGACAATTCTCTGCTGACAACTATTAACAGTTTCTACAAAATGGACTTGTTATGTGCTGGGCAATGACTCAGTACCAGGTGTGTGCTGGTGCTGCATTTGAAGCAGGAAAAAATTTGTGGAATGATATTCCTAATTCATACATAGACCTTAATCCCTACCTCGAGTCATCGTATGTTTCTACATGTAGAGCCACCAATTGTAATTTATTAATACCACTCAGACTTGGATCATCTAGATGTCAATCATGCAGCAAAATTTTAAGATCTTTAAAAGGAAGATACAAAACTAGTAATGAAAGTGAATATAATGAAAACACAAGAAATGATTTATTAAGTAAAAGTCAGACTAAAGCCAAGCTGAAAGATAAACAGGAAAAAAATAGAGCAGCACAGAAGAGGAATAAATATTTAGAGAAAAAAATCAAGAAAATGGAAGAGATGCTTGATAAAGAAGGGGTTGATTTAGAAGAAAACCTTAGTATAGAATTTTCCAACATTTTACAAACTGCTCCGCTTTCTGAAATGCAACAGTTGTTTTTAGATCAGCAAATGAAGTATGCTGCTGTCAAAGATAAAAGACAACACCGATGGCACCCAGCTATGATAAGACTGGCTATTAAAATAAGGAATACTTCTGCTGCTGCTTATGAAATTATGAGAGATTCTGGAGCTGTGAATCTACCGCATTCTGGGACACTTTTTGATTATACTCACTCAATTGAAGCACAGGTAGGGGTAAATTCAGGTCTAGTTGAAATGTTTTCTAAACAAGTAAAGCAACTGTCTGTGGAAGAAAGCAGAGAACTCTATCATGTTTTAATTTTTGATGAGATGTATATATCACAGAATCTTGTATATAGAAAGTCAGATGGAGCTCTCATAGGATATGCTCATTATGATGATACGGACAAGGAAGTTCAAAGGTTTGAAGCCTATTTCGAAGGAAATATCAAAGAACCTAAACCTGATATGGCGGTAACCATGTTAGGATTTATGGTGAAGGGCATAACTAGCAATCAAAAGTGTGTTGTTGCAGCCTACCCATGCAAGAGTCTAAACAAATTCATGATATATTCCAGAGCTTGGGAGGTAGTGTCACATTGTGAAGGTGCAGGAATTAAAATTTTGGCTATGGTCTGTGATGGAGGAGCAAACAACAGGTCCTTCTTTAAATTGCACACTCCTATTCATCGAACAGAATCTGGTATAGTCTATGATACTCCAAACATGTATGCTGGTGAAGAACGGCCAATGTTCTTTATATCAGATGTTGCTCATCTCCTCAAGTGCATACGGAACTGTTTATACAACTCAAGAGAGGGAGCAGGAGACCAGTATAGACGGATGGAAAGAAATGGACAGCCATTGTTATGGAAGGTCATTGTGAAGTTGTATTATGAATTCAAGGGAGACACGCTTCGTGAGGGCTTCAAGCTTAATGCTCAAAATGTTTTTCCAAACAGCTACAGTGTCATGAGAGTAAAATATGCTGCTCAGGTCCTTAGCCAAACTGTAGCCAATCTATTAAAAGAACTGAAATGGGAAAACACAGAAGAGCTCATAGAGTTCATCGAAAAAATGAACAAATTTTTTGATGTCATGAATGGAGCGCACAGTTCCCAAAGCAAAAGCACCAAACAGCTAAATCCTGATCTTGCTCCTTACACTGATCCTGGTGACGAACGCCTCAAATGGCTTCTTGAGGATTTTTGGGAGAACTACATCCTGCACTGGAAAAATGACAATGACAAGAAATTTGCTGGCCTTGATGCTTAACACCGGGAGAAGTCCTATCTCAGTCGCCCAGTAATCGAGGGCTTGGAAATTGCAATAAGAGGCTTTATTGGTGCTGTGCAATGGCTTCTGAGTAATGAAAATCCCAGGGCAAAGTTTGTCATGGCAAGGGCATTTTCACAAGATCCTCTAGAGCAACACTACAGCCAACAAAGGGGCAATTTGGGTGGAAGCTCTCATCCGAATTCTCAGCAGTTCCTGAGAACTCAAGTCACGAATGCTATGCAAGGCCAGTTAAGAAGCAAACGACGCAAAGCAAATGTTGAAGATGATGATGGACCTACTATTGTTAGCTCTGAGCCACTTCCAAAAAAGAAGAAGACCAGAAAGTGATTATTTGTTTCTGACATCTTCACTGTTGAAACTCTTGCTCTCAAATGTTAAAAATATTCTCTCTTTCTTTCGTTATATTTTATTCATTGTATGAGATGTATAATAGAATGTGATAACATAGAAAATTGAAACCCTTTAAATGTTTCAAATCCTTGTTAATTTAAACTTAAAATATCACTGGTTTACATTATAGTCACATTATAAAATTACTAGAAAATAACATATTTTAAGGATAGTCATCACAGTATTAGATAGATTACAATTAAAGAAAATGCTATCTATTTTGTAAATATATACTTTGGTAATAAACATATGATTACAATCAAATATACTGGCTAATAAATGAAAAGCAAATTTTACCTGTTTTGGAGCTATGACATGTTATATAAGAAGATAGAAGTATTACAGAAGCAAAAGTATCACACACAATCAAGTTTTGAAACATAAAAAATATCACATAAACAAACAAGTGTTGAAACATAAGAAAAAAAATATCACATTGGGTTCTGAAACATAAAAACAAAAATATCACATTGGGTTTTGAAGCTTTAAAAAAAAATATCACATTGGGTTTTGAACGTAAAACAAATATCACATTAACCATGAAGTTTCAAAATGTGAAAAATATCACATTAACTATCAAGATTTGAAAAGAAAATAAGTTCAACAAAAAACAAACAAGTAATCAATTAGCGAGCCAATAGGGCACGATGTGCTACATTATTTACTGGTTTCTCAATAGCTTCATTGATTCTCCTCTTCATTATCCCTCTGCTAATGCATCTGCAAATTATATCAACAATACATGATAGCCATTCCAAAGAAATCAATGCCTCACTTTCATCAGAGCAAATTAAAGCATCCCACATGTCAACAATTTTGTAATTTGATTTAACACTTTCATGAACTTTTTCCAAAATTAAAGAGCCATCATATTCTTCATGGGACAAAGTCAAGGTTATCAGTTCATAAAAAAAATCAAAAGCTTTCACATTGATAAACATTAGTCCTCCTCGGCTTTGTGTAGCAGTCCATGATTTTATGTCTTCTGTACAATGTGTTGAAGGGTCATCTTTATCTTCAACAAAATTTTGGAGGATGATTTCATGAAACAACATGAACTTCACTGATGACGGGTAATTTTTACTTCTCCTCTTGATACCCGCCACAGCTGACCCTCCAATGTAATGAACCAATCTCTTGAAACGCAATGAAGAAAAATCATCACTTCCCCTTTTTTCCATTGATGGAGCTTGAGAGGGCTGGTTTCTCATAGTTTCACTGACATAAACAAAAATTTTGGTGCTCAATGACATCACAAATTCAGTGATAAAAAAATTTGAAGACGATTCATCATGAAAAATCAAAACACTAGAAAATAGTTGACGCAGTTCTTCACGAAACTCTTGATCACATAATAATTTGTTTGTGTTTGTTATGAATTTCTCCCGTAGATGAGACACAAACACAACTGACTCCCAAGAGAAAACAGATTTGAATTTCACAGCCAAGTAGTCTAGTACATTTGTTCTATCCTTTTCTTTCACTGATTTGGCATATTCTACACAATTCAGGGCCAAATCTCCAACTTTAAACTTATTTGCAATGTCATTCAGAGTTTTTTCGCTTAATTCTTCCAGCTTTTCTCTTAACTGCTCCACATTTGGGGACCGCAATGCCATATCTGGAAGGAAAAAACACAGCTTAGAATGTTTTACTTACAATGGTTGTAAAGAGTGAATATAAAGTTAATTGATGTTACCTCTCATAGCAACACCATTCAGATGAGTTTTTAAAGTGTTCTCATTAGCATAGGTCTTCGTACAATGATGACAAGGCAACCGAGGCTTTGTAGGGTCAGCCTTTTTTCCTCCCTTCTTTTTGGACGACTGTTTTGATGTTGTAGGAGTGGCACTGTCAAAGGCAGCTCTACGTTCAGCATCACTATCATTGCGGTCCCAAATTTCATCCAGGATGGGATTATTATTGTCATCAGGAAGGCTGAAGAAAATGTCATCATCCAATTCCAGTTCTTCCCTAGAAACAAACAACACACATGTAATGCCATTCTCATCATGTTAACCTAGAATTCAATTTATTTTTAATACTCCAACTGTGAAAAACAAATGTTTTGAGTTTCACCAAGCATTTTATTAACAAAACAACATGGAATAAATCAACAAAAAGGTTATGTAAACTTTATTTCCATCTTATTTCTGCATTCTACAACCCATTATTGTAAATGAGTGTTTAAATGAATACCATATGATATAGGAGAATCATAAGTATACTAGAAGCTAGAAAGACCAGAAAATACTTACATTTTTTAGGATGACAGTCACCACTAAAGAACCAGTTACTTTATCAAATGGGATATAACGAATCGTTGTCATTTTCAAACTGAAAAAACCGTTTGAAGTTGGAGATTTTTGAAAGTCAACTCTAAGGGAACTCTGAAAAGAAACACATAACCATGTCTTAATAACACTCATGGTACTATTACGCTGTGATAAAAATGAGAGAATAAAGTCTACTTATCATGCAAAATCCATTGCAAATGATCATTACAGAAGGTATGGTGACACATTTTATTATAACTCAATAAATAAGCCTAGAGATAAAGTAGCTTAGGCAAGACCATGGTGACCATAACCCCAGCGTCGACTGCTAGCACAACAACAAACACTCGAATTCTGAAAACGCGGTAAGTTCGCATTCGTGACTGCAATATGGCTTCTAAAATCCTATTTTGTTATTGGAAGGCATTTTTACTTGATTTCTATGCCTAAACGGCAATAAAACTCAAAATTTAAAAAAATTCTCAAAAGGTTGTTACTGAGCGGTTATGGAGGGCGGTGCCAAGCCAGCCCGATCGGTGGGGAAGGCCTTCAGGTACTAATTTTCACGATATTACTGTCCCGTGCGGTAACGGAGAAGTCTACCGAGCTTCTATTAAGTAGATTAGACCCTACTGAACAGATAGCCGTCGTGTGCGCACCAGGTGTTTAGTGGTTTAGAAGAAATCTGTCACTATATTGTGTGCGGGGGATGTACCATACCGACTCCATTAGCCCTACTTTCATGGCCCAAACATGGCACGGCAAAGATCGAGCGGAGCCGCCCGGCCCAGGGCTGCCAGACCGTCTACCCCTGTGCGCATCGGTGCTAAACCGCGAGGGCCGCGAGGGCGCTATTTCCACACTCCGAGCTACCCGAAGCGGATGGAGAAGGCCGTGTTGGCTGTGCAGAGAGGGATGTCAGTGCGCCAAGCGGCCTACGTGTACAACGTCAGGAGATCAACGTTGAACGATAGGACCCTCAAACCTAGCCTGAGGCCGACAGCTGGAAGGCCCATTGTTTTATCGCACACCGTTGAGGAGGCCATAGTGGCGCATGTGTCAACACAAGCTGAGTGGGGATTCCCCCTGTGTAAGTTAGATCTCCAGCTTATTGTCAGAGACTATTTAAACGCACAGCAGATCGTGGAGAAGAGGTTTAAGGATAACACACCAGGAAACGCATGGCTCCGGTGCTTCTTTAAACGTCATCCCGAATTACGCGTTTCGAAGCCGAAACTGCTCTCTTCAAGTCGTGCCAAAGTAAACCCTGATCAGTTGAAAAAATATTTCCAAAATTTAAAAGAGTCACTGGAAGGCGTGCCGCCAGAAAATATTTATAATTATGATGAAACTAATTTGGCAGACGATCCCTCTCAGAAAACTGTGGAAGTTCGGAGGGACCAGAAATACCCTACCAAAGTGCTGACTTCCTCCAAGACCGCAACGTCTCTTATGATTGCGGGCACTGCTACTGGTGAACTGTTACCCCCCTATGTAGTGTACAGATCCAAGGAACTAAGTGAGACATGGGTCACCGGCGGGCCGCCAGGTACACGATACAACCGTTCGAGATCTGGCTGGTTCGATCGTGTAATTTTCACTGACTGGTTTAGAAACATCCTTGTGCCAAATGCTCGCCGTAAAGAAGGCACGAAGGTCGTGATCGGTGACAACCTCTCATCGCACTTTAGCGAAGAAGTGTTTAGCTTATGCAGAGAGCATAACATTCGCTTCGTTTGTCTGCCGGCTAACTCCACACACATTCTCCAGCCGTTAGACGTGGCATTCTTTGGACCTCTAAAAATGTCATGGCGATCTATTCTCGGTCAATGGAAAAGAAGTGCAAGACACCGTTCTTTAACCCTACCTAAACCAGAGTTCCCGGGTCTACTCAACAAGCTAATGGACTCCATTAAAGGTAAAATTATTTTAAAACTGTAACCAAATTTTTTTCACGCGTCTTTTTTTCTTTTCGTTTATATTTTTTTTTGTGTGTGTGTGTAAAATTTTCAGGCAGAGCTGAATGCAATCTGTTGTCTGCGTTCAGGGCTACAGGAATTAACCCGTTAGACCCTAACGAAGCTCTGAAAAGGGTTCCCGGAGGATTGCCATCCCCGACTCGGGAGGAGGTTTTCGGGAGAGTTTCTGACACATTTGTTGAAAACCTGCAAGAATTGAGGTACGGGACCCGTGCTGCCGTTCAGCGTGGCCGTCGGCTGGCAGTGTCGCCCGATAAGAGCTGGGTGCAGCCAGGCCAGGGTGCGAGTGCGAATGAAGTCAGTTCAGACGACCCCGACTCTCCTGATACTGGTAATAATTATAAGACCTTTTACGCTCTGATATTCGGTTGCTTTCACTTTTCGTAATTACAATTTTCGTTTTTGTCTTTAGAAGAAGGAGGAGAATCTGAACAGGCTTCTGAGCCAAACGTAGCGTTAGAGGAAAAAGGGCGACCAGTCGTCGTCTACATTTGGTGAGCGAGCCCGAAGAAGAGCCGAATGCCATCGAGCCGAAAACTGGTGACTGGGTTTTAGTTAAATTTGCGGGGAAGAGAAACGTAGAGTATGGAATAGCACAGGTTACAGGCACCGATGCCAATCTAGAATTGTTGTGCAAATTTTTGTCTCCCATTGACGTAGGGGTGTTTCAATGGCCAAAGAATGAAAATGTGTTACCGGTCGACTACAGCGAAGTGAGAAAATTCTGAATGAACCTCATGTATTCAACAAGAAAAATTCTAACGCTAACGCGTTAAACGGCCCCCTAGGTTTTAAAACTAGCCGCAGAATGAGAAAGAACTTAGGTCAGAACTATCTGTGGGAATCACATCACAAATTTTATCCGCTAAACAGAAGTCTTAAAAATTAAGCAATTATTTTTTTTCTTTTTTTCTTAATTTCTGGTTACGTAACTGAATATACCACGGTCCTCCTTCCTACCCTGCGCACCACGCGGAGGGGCAGAGGGGCCGAGCGCCCGAGCACCCAAGCCCCGAGAGCTAGCGACAATGCCGATTCGGCTTGGCTCGCTGGCACTCCTGGCCGCAGGGAAAACGTAGGCTAGACAATCGGCAGCCAGCTGGGGGAGGCGCCGCCGCCTTCGACAGGACGGAGCGCGTTTGAGGCGTGAGTGCCCAGTCCTGTCGTTTCTAGGTTCTAGGCTAGGACCTCCACTCAACAAAAGAAGGCCGGTGGCCCGGCTGGGGGAGGCGCCGCCGCCTCCGACAGAACGAGGCGCGTTTGAGGTGTGAGTGCCCAGTCCTGTCGCTTTTATGGTTCTAGGCTGGGACCTCCACTAACGCCCCGGCGACAATTTATTTAAACTGAAAAATATGTTAGACAGCCGAAATGAATGTGAAAGAGGCAGTTTCAGATATGCGGAAATCGTTTCCCAAAGTTTCAAGGAGGTTTAATCAGTAGGTAAAAAAATAAGGATTCGTAAAATTATTTACGTAAATACACGCCATTTCAACAGTTCTGTTCACCACATTGAAGTCAAACTTACCAAAACATTATCTGCACGCCCTGATGGGACTGTGGAGCCCATTCGGATATCCACATCGCATCTGAAATTCTGGATATGGATATCCATATCCAAAATTGTTTCAAATCGGATTCGTTACGGATGAACACCAACCACCCTACATCCCCAACACATCCGCAATCATTCGGAAAATATCCGTACGTATCCGTGAACCTACGGAATGCATCCTTAACATCCGGATTGCATCTACACATATCCAGATTGCATCCACACACGTCCGGATTACATCCACACACATCCGGATTGCATCCGCACATATCCGGACTGCTTCCACACACATCCGGATCCGGATTGCATCCGCACACTTCCGTATTGCATCCACACACATCTGGGTCGCATCCACATACATCCGGACTGCATCCGCTGTACATCCGCCACATCCGCAGTTCATCCGCAATATCCGCCACATCCGCAGTACATCCGCGACTCACTGCCGATCACTGTGAACGAGTCACGGATGTGGCGGATGTACTGCGGATGCGGCGGATGTATTTTGGATGATGCGGATGTATTTTGGATGTTGCGGATGTATTTTGGATGTTGCGGATGTATTTTGGATGTGGCGGATGTATTTTGGATGTGGCGGATGTACTGCGGATGCACTTCGGATGCACTGCGGATGTGGCGGACGCACTGTGGATGAATGATGTCTGTTTGGAAGAACTGCGGACGTTATCAGGAAAGAGCGGATGTCCGCAAAATCCGCCTTTGTTTCAAATCGGATGCGTTCCGGATATCCGCGCTACCTCCCGATCACGTCCGCATTTCATCCAAACAGACATCCGCAACTCATCCGCACCGGTTCCATCAGGGCGTGCAGAAACAATATTTACGCATTCAGTTCGACTTGTCAACGTTTTGATAACTTTATACAATGATTTAAAGTCGCGAGGTGGGAGCCTCAGCCCCCGGCCGTGACGGCTATGGGTGGGGAAGGCCGGCGCGGGGCCGGCGACACGGCGCCTCACGCGTCCACCTCAAACCAACCTAGAATATATTTGGCAAGTTTTTAATTTAATGACGACGTTAAGTTATGTTGCAGGCCTTTAGCACACAGCTATGGAAGCCACTACACATTCACAAGGAACACAGAGGCAGACACAGAGGCAAATCGTGAATTTTATCCGTCTCACATTTCCAACTCAAACATGGCGCCGAACGAGCCAGCTGTAAACAACGCGCTTGGCAACCACTAAATTCAACCACCAGGCATGAATTAAAGGGTTCTAGTTTCAAATTTGCCACACACTTACCATTAAATGAAATAGAAATTAAAGATATTAGGTCAAAACTCTCTGTGAGAGCCCAAATCGTGAATTTTATCCGCCTCATATTTAAGACACAAACATGGCGCCGAGCGGGCCAGCTCTAAACAACGCCGGCTTGGTGTCCACTCAAACCAACACAAAATATATTTTGCTAGTCTAAGATTGAGTAACTACGTAAAATGATGTTGCAGGCCTTTAGTAAACAACGGGGCAAGCCTCCACGCATTAACACGGAACTCACGGGTTGTCTTATTTGTATCTTTCAGTGAAAACATGAATTGAGGATTTACTCTGAGGTTGGCGGTCTTGTCACAAGCCCCGCCCACGGCGAAATTACAGTCCCAGCCAACAATCAGGAGCCGCGGCGGCTAGCGAGTGGTCACGTTTGAAAGTCTCCTGGTGGTGAACCCTTTTAGATGGCGTGAATCTGCAACGATTCTGACGTGACCACTCCTTGCGTTGACACTTTTGGATATCGAGGTACAAAGCAACAGGCGGACGTTTTTATTGGCTGGATTTTCGCGCGAAACATTTCTATTGGGCAGAGCATTTTGGAGGGTGTCGATTTTGGCTCGGCATAGGGTGCTCGGCTCGCAATTACCATAGAAACTGACGATGCAAACTGACTTTATGCAAAACTGGACAGACAGTTTGACATCAGACCTGTCTGAAAAATTTTCTAATTTTTCGTTGTATTTTTCATTGTAATTTTGTACGATTCGGCTCGGCACGATTGGCCGCGGCCATAAGGGGCCATCGTCAAGAATAAATAAAAATAAAAAACTCACGGGCGTGAGCAATAGGCACCCCTAACGGGGGCCTAAAAAAGGAAAAACTAACCCATCTAAATTTAAATTTGCAGACAATTTCAGTGAATTTGTAATGAAAAAAATGTAAATTGTGCTCCTTTTTCTATGTACTGCTTCAATTTTTTAAAAGAAATATGAATGTGAAAACTTTAAAACTTTTACTAGTCGCACCTCAAGTCGCACAATACTAATTTTAGTTTGTTTACTTTACCATTTCTCTACCAAAAACTGTACTTAGGTGTACTCTTATCTAATCTAGGTGTAGTATGTACCATTTTGCGACAAGACTGAGCTGTGATTTTCCCTGGTCATTTTCACTAGTCGCAACTTTATACTGTTTAGTATTTCAGAAATAAACAAATTAAAGAATATTCTCTCCATTTTTACCCGTCACTAACCCGACGTCTTCCAAAGTTTTAAGAATGACTGGTGAGACTGAGCCAAAGTGGATTCAGGATTTTGTTTACGTACGGGTGGGAGAGGCACCCGCCTGCCGCCGCCCCCCGCGCCCCGCTGTGCGTGTGTGTGCGGAGTGTGTGAGTGTACCTTGTCTCTAAGCAAAGAAATACTGACTTGGACATAATGGTGTGATCAAATAAACTTTAAGCTATGTTTATCGTAATGTTTAATAAATTCGCCTTGAGTTTGCGTCTTTATCCATAATGACAGTTTTGCGTGTATGAGTTGTATGTAACCAATATATTCAATAATTAAATATCTCAAAAGGAGTATCGTTTTTTCTTCGCTCAACACGGCACAGCAACACGCAGGGACGGACTGGCCCGGGGGGGCAAGGCGGGAAACCCCGCCCGGGCCCCCCCGGGGCCCGCGGGTCCGGGCCCCCTTTTGAGCTGCGAACTTGCCATCACAAGTGTAAGACATAAGACCAGGTATTAGCTCATTTACTGACAGAGAAGAGGACACAATGCTCTGCAAATGATGCGTTTTTCTTTTAAAAAAACCCTGTAATTGCCACTTTTCCGCGCCTGTGTGTTAGGCAACCCACATGGCTCCGGGCCCCCTGGAGGTCCAATCCCCGCCCGGGCCCCTGACGCCCCAGTCCGTCCCTGGCAACACGGTACACACACACACACACACACACACACACACACACACACACACACACACACACACACACACACACACACACACACACACACACACACACACACACACACACACGTGCAGCGGGGCGCGGGGGGCGACGGCAGGCGGAGGCTCGCTGGAGGGGGTAGGGGCGCGGCGCTGGCGCAGCGCTCCATGCGGCGGCCGCGCGCACTGTTGCAGCCGCCACGCTGCGCGTTCGACGCGCGACGGTTAAAGCGCGCTGCAGCGGCGCCCCCGTCACACCGAGTGCAAATCTGAGTGGATGGGGCCAATCCCTGGTCCTTCAGCTCTCGCGCTTCACCCAACTCGATAGGTGAAGTAGGGCCGGAGCTGTAGCGAGGAACTCGTCGCGCGGCAGGGGATTCGAGCGCTTTGGTTACCAGTCCAGTTACTGTTCTAGTCCATGGCTGAGCAATTCCCTCCTCACCCTCCCATCCACGCGACGAGTGTGCGGAATCTCCCTTTTGGCGAGCAGCGGTTGACGGGGCACGACCGGAGGCTCTTCAAGGCTTGTTTACCAGAGCGAGAGACACAGCATAGCCGGCGCCGACCGGTGCGACGACAAAAACGCGAGAGGCTCGCTTCGTTTGGCTGTCGCCTTGAGTAGCCGGTAGATGGCGCGATTGACCGTCACTATACTCTAAGATCGAGATCGAGAGACTGTTGCGGCAGTCTACCTACCCTCCCCTGCCTCCCCCACACCTTCGTCCGCCAGCTTGCCCTACGCTCGCTCTACGCAAGGCTATGCTGGTGCTGGGCCGTGCGCGGATAAAGGGGCACATACCTGATGGATTCGTGTTGATTTTGGTAATGCATGGTACTGATTCATGAAATTAAAATTAAATGAGAATGTTATAATAAAAATGTCAATTCATCGTTCTAAAGATCATTGCACAACCAGCCTACTGGTAAAAAAAGGAAGTTAATCGGACATTTCTTGAATGAGAAAAATACGATTTCAGGAAATCCTGGTAGGCACGAAGTTAATTAATGTTTCTGTTTCACTAAATTCTTCGGTAAAAGATGGTTTATATAGAAATTTTCTTTAAAAATTCTAGCCTTTTAGCTTTCTAGCTGAAACGTTTTAGAAGTTAGTCTCTCAGTAAAAAATGTGCTATCAGCTTGATTTTTGAACTGTAGGCTCGTGCAATTGGCATTCGAACACTGCTTGTACATTTTTATTCTAACATGTCGTTCGAAATTTTATTTTTTGAACTACTGTGCATGAGTAGATGCAACAAGTCCCCGGCCCCGCCGGTCCTCCTCCCCTGCGCGCCGCGCCGAGGGGTCGAGCAGCCGCGACAATGGCGACTCGGCTCGGCTCCCCTTTCCACGCTGTTTTCCCGTGACAAGCCGAGTATTACCATAGAAACAGAGATTTCAGATCGAAATTTCTCAAAATTGGCCACCAAGTTTGGGCTGGCATTTCAGCAGTGAACTAAGGAGATTGAGTTCTACCTCTCTGCCAAGTCTTATCAAAATCCCATAGAAAAATCAGGATTTAGGTAAGGGGCCGTGCTAATAAAAAAAAAATACGATTTCACGAAATCCTGGTAGGCACGAAGTTCGTTTATGTTTTTGTTTCACAAAATACTTCGGTGGATGATGGTTTATGTAGAAATTTTATTAAAAATTTCTAGCCTTATGAATCATGTCATTGAATTTGCTTTATCTCAGAGTCACTAGTACAGCGAGTCACATGCCAAATTTTAGATTTCTAGCTCAAACGATTTAGAAGTTAGTCTAGTCTTTCAGCAAAAATTGTCCGATCAGCTTGATTTTTGAACTGTAGGCTCGTTGTGCAATGAGCATTTGAACATTGCTTTAACATTTTTATTCTAACGTGTCGTTCGAAATTTTATTTTTTGAACTACCGTCCATGAGTTGAATCAACAGCCCCCTCCCCCCCCCCTTCCACCCAGCTACGTTTCTCCTCCCGTGCGCGCCGGGCAGGGCAGAGGGGCCGCGCGGGCCGAGGGGCCGAGCGGCCGAGCACCAGCGACAATGCCGATTCGGCTTGGCTCGCCATCGGGACTAGCTTTATTCGCAGTCGGCTGGAGGAGGCGTCGCCGCCTTATAGACAGAACGGGGAGGGGGGTTAGGTGGGTGGGTGTGCCCAGACCTCCCTTCTATAGTTCTAGGCTGGGACCTCCACTCAACAAAAGAAGGCTGGGGGAGGCGCCGCCGCCTCAAACAGAACGGAGCGCTTTTGAGGTGGGAGTGCCCAGTCCTATCCCTTTCGTGGTTCTAGGCTGGGCTGGGACCTCCGGGGACCTCGCTCAACTCAACAAAAGAAGGCTGTTGGCTCGGCGGCTCGCTCACGCGTCCTCCTCGCGACTTAACTCGCGTCCACTACCGAGAGATGGCGCCACTAGCGCACGAAACGAATTTAACTATTTATTTTACCCGAACGAAATGTTATACAGCCGAAATGACTGTGAAAACAGGAGTTTCAGACCCACGGAAATCGTTTCCCAAAGAAGTTCAATCAGTAGGTAAAAATATGGATTCGTAAAATTATTCACGTAAATTTACACCATTTCAAGAATTCTGCTCACCAGATTAAAGTCAAACTTCCTAAACAGTTTTCTGCAGGTGCAAAACCACTGTAAACGCATTCAGTTCGCCATGTCAACATTCCGATAACTTTACACAATGATTTAAAGTCGCGAGGTGGGACCCTCAGCCCCCGGCCGTGGCGGCCATGGTTGAAAGAGGGCCGGCGGGGCCGGCGACACGGCGCCTCACGCGTCCGCCTCAAACCAACCTAGAATATATTTGGCAAGTTTTTAATTTCGTGACGATCTTAAGTTATGTTGCAGTTCTTTAGCACACAGGTATGGGAGGCACTACACATTCACAAGGAACGCAGAGGCAGACTTGGTGAGAGCCAGCCCCCCAGCGGGCCAGCTATCAACAACCCGCCTTGACAACCACTAAATCGAACCACCAGCCAAGAATTAAAGGGTCCTAGTTTCACATCGCCACACACTTACCATTAAATGAAATAGAAAATTAAAATATTAGGTCAAAACTCTCTGTGAGAGCCCAAATCGTGAATTTTATGCGCCTCACATTTCCCACACAAACATGGCGCCGAGCGGGCCAGCTATAAACAACGCCGCCTTGGTGTCCACTCAAACCAACTCAAAATATATTTTGCTAGTTTTAGATTTAATAACAACGTAAAATGATGTTGCAGGCCTTTAGCAAAGAACTGTGGAAGCATCCACGCAATACCACGGAACACAAGAGTAAACTTATTTGTATCTTTTAATGAAAACATGAGCTGAGGAATCACTCTGAGGTTGGCGGTATTGTCACAAGCCCCGCCCAAAGCCAAATTACAGTCCCAGCCAACAATCAGGAGCCGCGGCGGCCAGCTAGTGGTCACGTTTGAAAGTCTCCTGGTGGTGAACCCTTTAACATGGCGTGAATCTTCAACGATTCTGACGTGACCACTCCTTGCGCTGACACTTTTGGATATCGAGGTACAAAGCAACAGGCGACCGTTTTCATTGGCTGGATTTTCGCGCGAAATAATGTTATTGGTCAGAGCCGACTCGGCTCCATGACGAGTCGAGTATTACCATAGAAACAGAGATTTTAGATCGAAATTTCTCAAAATTGGCCACTAAGTTTGGTCTGGCATTTCAGCAGTGAACTAAGGAGATTGAGTTCTACCTCTCTGCCAAGTCTTATGAAAATCGTATAGAAAAATCAGGATTTAGGTAAGGGGCCACACTGATAAAAAAAAAAATAATCGGATCCGCCGACAAAACCATAAGGCTTCTTCGTGCCTAAAAATCGGATCCTGAGACAAAACCATAGGGCTACTTCGTGCCCAAAAAAACAAATTACTACTCATGCGACAGGCCCATGTATCCATGTCTGCGCGGTTCTTGCAATGACCCTCGCAAGGACCCGACCCGTGGACATTTTCTGGGGATCTGTAAAGTTAAAGATGCGCATAGGCGCGCTGGGAATTCATTTAATTTATCTCACAGAGCCTTGATACCCGCATCAAAGTGAACCAACGTAGATATAGGCACATTCTGCAGTTAAAAATTCAAGACATGTTCTTACCGAGGTGAAAGACGTATACACTCTAAATGACCATGGATTTTTATTGTTACCAGCCCCTGGACTTTTTAGGCAACGGAGTTGCCTTCTAAAATCGCTTTGAAACGTCTGTCAATTGTTTTATATGGCCCCTTACGGGAGGAAAAAATCCGCTCCAACGATTTTTATAATATTACCTACAGTTATAGTATTTAAACTTGTATACTCACTCTGAAAGTTTAATAGAAATTTAAACTACAGATTTTCTGTAAATTTGAATTGAAATTTCAGTTGCTATGGTAATGCTCGACTTGTCAGCTGAAATCACCTGGAGAAGGGGATAGTTTTTCGTGGTGGGGCTAGGCGGAGTCGAGCCAACACGGAGCGAAAGAGAAACCTCTAAAGTCTGCGTTCAAACAAAGCTCTGCTTCAGTGAAACGCTCAAGAAAGAGATGACACCACTGAAATTCGCACGTGACCACCATACCGCCCTTTCGAAACCTACTTCATTTTTACCGAACGAACAGTCCACTGCGGCGCACTTCTGCCAACCTAAGATAATAATTTCAAATCGTAACGTAGGGGGATTAGTGATCCTTTTCATGTTTTCTAGGTTGGCACGTTGTGTAAACAAGGTTTGTTTGAGGTGGACGCGCGTGCGCTGTGTCGCCGGCCGTCTTTCAACCATGGCCGCCTCGGCCAGGAGCTGAGGCTGCCACCTCGCGACTTTAAATCATCGTATAAAGTTATCGAAACGTTGACAAGGCGAACTGAATGCGTAAATAGTACTTTTTTACCTGCAGAAAACGGTTTGGTAGGTTTGACTTCAATCTGGTGAGCAGAATTCATCGCGCGCTTGCCCGCGATGTCCTGGGCGTATCAGACGTATTAGTTAGGGCCAAGGTTAGGGCCCCGGTTCACCCCTTCAGTGCGCCCGGTGGAGGGGACGGTATTGTTGACGTTCCGCTCCGGCCGTGACCTCGCCGCCCATTTTTTGCCGTCAAAAGGAGAGCTTCTTTTCTCTCTTTTTCCTGGCGTTTAGATGACGGCCTAACTGCCGGAGAGTATTCATTGCCTGAAACCCGCCTCATCAAATCGAACTTATAATTATTTAGTCACTATCTTGACTATTGTAAACTAAACAAAACTACTGCGTTTTCTTACAGTCTTATTATACACTCACAATAATTTTACCATAGTTATAGAAACTCCGTTGTCTACCAGGATTTCGTGAAATCGTATTTTTTAAACATGCCTAGGCCGGATACAATATTGTGTGTAGTTAGTTACATTTTAGAAAATTTTGTAACTAGCTAGTAACAAAATTTTCAAAAATGTAACTAACTATACACAATATTGTATTCGGCTTAGGCATGTTTAAAAAAGTCCAGGGGCTGGTAACAATAAAAGTCCATGGTCATTTAGAGTGTACTTTCTTTCAATTTGTTTAAAATGAAGTGATACTTAGAACCAGAGTGAATCTACAACCAAAATTAGACTTAAAAATTTCTTAAAACTTCATGCTACTCCGTGACTCCCTAGACTTCAAATCATGAAATGTTTTTTGTGTGTGTGTGTGTGTGGTATT
Organism: Frankliniella fusca; assembly: GCA_029379305.1. NCBI lineage: Eukaryota > Metazoa > Arthropoda > Insecta > Thysanoptera > Thripidae > Frankliniella > Frankliniella fusca. Next base: position 122,950 of record JAHWGI010001388.1, read on the forward strand.
GCAGACCTTATTGAGCGAAAGCGTGTGGTATGAAGAAGCTGGTAAACTATTTGTATTGCACTGCCAAATAATAATAATAATACTAATAATAATAATAATACTAATAATAATAATAATAATAATAATAATAATAATAATAATAATAATATTAATAATAATAATAATAATAATAATAATAATAATAATAATAATAATAATAATAATAATAATAAGATTAATCGACCGTGACCAAAAGTTCCGGAGGGCCGGAACTTGAAAGCAGATGAAACGTATGGTAGATGTCCACACGCGTCGCCGGCCGCAGGAAAGCGGAGCGCTGTGGTGCTGGGCTAGGATGGGGGAGGCGCGGGGCAGGAGGGGGGACCGACCCGGCGGCTTGGCCCGGTAACTACAAGCAGGCTGCTACATTCGTATCATCTGCTATAAACGAGGGGGCCGCGACTCACGCAATCACGTGTTCACAATCGGTGCAATCTTTGCAATCAAAGTAGAAAAAACCTGCGTAGTTTTAGAGAATTACTTGATTGTAGAACATATTCTGAACGCACTTAGCCTAAATAGCTCAAAAACATACTTAAATACTAATTAATTCGAAAATAAAGTTGTGCAATCCAGCGCAATCGTGCAATCCGTGTTCACGCTTTGGTCGAGTCGCGCCCCCCTCGGCTAAAAATCATGAAATCACGAAAATATTAATTATTGGATTTAGTGTGGCCTCCAGGTTCTTCTCGACTTCCCCGTCTCTCCCAGCAGGCGCGTCACGAATTAATTTCGTGGCGTTTGGGTGACTACTTGGGAAGGAGGAGGGCGCGGCGTGTGGTGCGTGTGGTGGGGAGTAATTCAAGATGAAAGGGGCCGAGATCAGCCTGAGCTGCGCCAGTTCGAGGTGAGCCCCCAGCAGCATCACTAAGAGACCCACCCTGCCCCGCCTCGCCGCCCGCCCCGCTTTGCCTTGCCTTCGGTGACGAAAATAGGAAATTGACTGGTTATGGCCTTTCTCATCGCCCGCAGCAGGAGCGCTGAGCAGTGGCCCGGAATATTAGGGACGAGGACGAGGGGGAGTGAGGGGCGGGGGATAAGGGGCACTACCGGGCCATCTTCTCATAAAATGTACACTCTAAATAACCATGGACTTTTATTGTTACCAGCCCCTGGACTTTTTTAAACATCCCTAAGCCGAATACAATATTGTGTATAGTTAGTTACATTTTTTGAAAATTTTGTTACTAGCTAGTTACAAAATTTTATAAAATTTTTTTTTATTTTTTTTTATAAAATGTAACTAACTACACACAATATTGTATCCGGCTTAGGCAAGTTTAAAAAAGTCCAGGGGCTGGTAACAATAAAAGTCCATGGTCATTTAGAGTGTAACTACTGAGCTGTCGCAGCGATTTTAGCGACAGGCGTTACAGGGGCATAGCCTGCGAGCACGCCTGAACCGTGTCACCTCCTTTCAGCGCTGAAGTCCGGGAAGAGTACCTCGTCATTTTCCTTGATAACGGCGAGATTTATATGCAGCGCGGCTGGATAAGCTATGCGGGCCGCCGCCTCTAGCCACTCTGGGATCACGTATTTTCTACAACCCGCATTTCTACAACCAGGCTCTCCCGGCGCTCCACGTATATTGTTTGTTCAACCTCCTTTATCTTCAACCCGTCTTTTGTACAACCCATACTTTCTACAACCTCTATTTTCTACAACCTTATAATCAAAAATAGAGACAAGTGTACAGAGTGGGTGTTTTAAGCCTTGCTATTTCTGACATGCCATGAGCGCACTTGTGTACCTACAAAGGGACTAGCACATCGAAAAATTCTGAACAAGTATGATAACCACTGGTGATCAGTAGGATTTGTGATCACCAGATTAACACTGATTATCAATGATTATTGCTAATTACCAGCGATTGTTGCTGAATATCAATGATTATTGCTGATTATTATTGATTGATGATTGATGCCTATGATTAATGATTTTCCTGATTTTGACTGATTATTCGTGATTATCATTGGGGTAATTATTTGTAGAATCGTCAAGCTCGAAAACGCGACCCCCCACTGATCCGGGTGCAACTTATATGGATGATTGCCCACTTGACCCTTACTAAAAGTGACATTTGGTTTGGGCCTAACATCTTTTGTTATCGAGATATTAAAAGATATCGTTAAAAGCCGATGACTCCAAAATCGATCATAAAGTTGCCAATAACTCGAGAACCTTATGAGATATTCCAAGTCGCAAAAAAGCGTTGGAAAAAGGATAAAATTCTGCATCAATTACGAATTTTTCCGATTTTGAAAAGCGCAATATTGTCATAACTTTGACTAAAAGTTGAAAAATGCTGTAAAATGTTTCACCCTTGATCAAATTAGGCATACTATAGCTCAAAAAATACCCCAATCCTTCTTACAAACGAAAATACCAACCACAAAAAACATTTTGTTTCGTTCTCGAGATATCTCAATTCTCCTGAACCATTGCAAATAACGTGCTTGGCGTCGGGATAGGCAGACCCGCTCCTTAGGGGCGTTCGGCGGGACTGCCTACCCAACTGGAGCTTCCTCCCGCCTCTCCCTCCCGCTTCCCTGACTTGCCTCCCGAAGAACTGCCCCCCTCCTCTCACGCTTCATCTACCGCCCCCGCCCCCCGCCCCCGTCCTAACCAACCCGCCACTCCGAGACTTGACTTCGATTTCGTGGGCGTTGTGCTCCCTTTTATATTTCATTTAAATGAAAAAAACAGGTCTTTAACTGGTACGCCCAAGTGATGAGCTTGCAAGACAACCACTGTTCGAATCTGTTTTATTAATTTAACGATTTGCAGTTTTATTTTTTATTTTTTTGTTACATTAATTTCAGGTTGGGATACCCACCTGTTTGTTTGGTTAATCAACCATCATGTTTTGCACACTAGGCAAATACGAGGAACGAAACACTCGGGCTCATTCTTGTGAAGGGGAAATTACTTTAAGAGAGCATTTGAACCCAAAAGACATTCGACTGATAAGGCTTAGAAGTGAATGCAAGAAGCATATTAAGTCTGCGTGTTCTAGGCAGTATGCGGAAGCTTTGCTTCTACTTGTGCAACCAAGGGTTTTTGAAAAAGGACAAGTTTCTATGCTCCTTGCTAGCAAGGTGAAAAATATCCTCGTAAATTTACGATATTTTTTGTAATTTTGATTTACAAAAAGTGTCGTAAATTTACGACTGCCCATTCTGGCTCGTCGATTAATTCCAAGTCGAAAGGGAGTGCTCGTAAATTTACAATTTGAAATTGTAATTTTACGACTTTTATCATGGAAAATTTTCCCTTAACCCTTACGAGTATTTTTCACAGAGTGCTAAAGATTTGAAAGCTGCCGATGAGACATTTAAAGTTTGGAAAAGTAAACTTCATTTAATTTTTTTTTTTTTTAATTTCCTTACATGTTAGATGTTTACCATATTAAAAATAGGGAAAATAATTGTCAGCAATAAAAATTTACTGTTCAAACCACTTGGTAATGTATTAAAAATATTGAATACCAAAACAAACAAGAGGGTATCCTAATCTGAAACCAATGTAAACAAAAGGAATAAAAAAACTGCAAATCATTAAATTAATAAAACAGATTCGAACAGTGCACTGAAAATCTACGAGTCATAATTCTCGAAATCGAAGTCAAGTCTCGAAGTTGCGGGTTGGTTAGGACGGGGGGCGGGGCGGTAGGTGAAGCGTGGGGGTTGGGGGGGAGGAGGGGAGGGTGGCAGTTCTTCGGGAGGCAAGTCAGGGAAGCGGGGGGAAGAGGCGGGGAAGCTCCAGTTGGGTAGGCAGTCCCGCCGAACGCCCCTAAGGAGCGGGTCTGCCTATCCCGACGCCATCAGCACGTTTGCAATGGTTCAGGAGAATTGAGATATCTCGAGAACGAGAATGTTTTTTGTGATTGGTATTTTCGTTTGTAGGAAGGATTGGGGTATTTTTTGAGCTATAGTATGCCTAATTTGATCAAGGGTGAAAAAATTTACAGCATTTTTCAACTTTTAGTCAAAGTTATGACAATATTGCGTTTTTCAAAAAAAAAGAAAAAAAAATCGGAAAAATTCGTAATTGATGCCGACGATTTTCCAACGCTTTTTGGTGATTTGGAATATCTCAAAAGGTTCTCGAGTTATTGGCAACTTTATGATCGATTTTGGAGTCATCGGCTTTTAACGATATCTTTTAATATCTCGATAACGAAAGATGTTAGGCCTAAACCAAATGTCACTTCTTAGTATTGGTCAAGTGGGCAATCATCCATATAAGTTGCACCCGGATCGGTGGGGGTTGCGTACTCGAGTTTGACGGTTCTACAAATAATTACCCATTGATTATCGTGATTACCTTCTTGTCTGCTCGATTTTCTGATTTCGATTATGGAATGATTGTCAATGATTCTGAAATGATAATCAATGATTATAAAAAAGTTATAGTTTTCCCCTCGGTTTTTCTAATCAACTGCACTTCAGAAAAAAAGTAACACCTCAATTTTATCCAAACCTACACTGTAAAACCAATTGTGCAACTGCTAAACACCTGGAAAGGTGCAACTCAAAGTTTTCCATGTACAAGTGTTCGACCCACAGTTGAGCAATTCCGAGTATATAAGTCCCTAACTATAGAATTGAAAGTGTTTAACTCGACAGTTATACACTTGGAGGTGTTCAACGAAGAAAGGCTTGTCCGGAGCAGTTGAACACTTGCAAGTGCACAACTGCCTTGTCGAACACTAACAAGTGCACAGCCATGAAGTTGAGCAGTTGCAATCGCATGGCTATTGAGTTGAACACTGTAACGTGTTAAACACGGAGTTGCACACTTACAAGTGTTGAACAGTTGCATACTTGGTTTAACGGTGTATTCACTAGAGAGTAACTGCAGTCACACTGTAGTTTATGCACGTTTCTTCGTTGTGCAAGAAAGACCTTTAGTTTGATCAGAGGGTGAACTGTAGATTCTTCCATCCAGGACTTGGAGCTGGTCCTCGGCTCCGATGGGAATGCTGTACAGGATGAAAATACGGGTTGTAGAAGCAGTATAGATCCAGCGACTCTCTCTCTCTCTCTCTCTTTCTCTCTCTCTCTCTCTCTCTCTCTCCGCAAACAGCTTAGAATAAACTACAGCTTAAGAGCAACATCTGGAAGAGGAGAGAGAGAGAGAGAGAGAGAGAGAGAGAGAGAGAGAGGAGAGAGAGAGAGAGAGAGAGAGAGAAGGAGCGAGAGAGAAGGAGAGAGAGAGAGAGAGAGAGAGAGAGAGAGAGAGAGAGAGAGAGAGAGAGAGAGAGAGAGAGAGAGAGCACTTTGCACCACCCAGCCCTGCCATGTGCCCGCTGCGAGGCACTCGTGTACCGGACACCTGGCCCAGTGTCAGGGGCCTAGGGAGTGTCCCGCGATGGAGAGTGCTCAGCTACTTCCCCCTCCCTGAACCTTCCACACGTTCGTAAATTCGAGGAAGAAAGAACAATGTCGCTCCCCCCCACCCCCTCACCCCCAATGTGTCGGAGGGCGAGCAAAGCAAGCTCGAAAACAGGGGGCTACCTAATGAAGGTAGTCAATACTTAATATGGAGCAAATATGAGTCTTCCCTTTACGGAAAACAAAACTGGTTTGATGTGATGGGGCATTTCAGCGCCCTTAACTAAGCCGCTGCCGTATGCTTATGAAATATATAACAAGCGAAACGAGCGCAATTTTATTTTTCGGTTCCAACGAAGATGCATTATCTGTTAGAATAGATACCTTTATCTACCCGAAGACCAACAAAAAGTAAACTTCCCTCCACAACGTCCACAACCCATCATAACGAAAAGTATTGCTCGTATTTTGGGACCACGTGGCGTAGCCGAGCACTTGCAAAAAGTGTGTGCGGGGGCATTCTAGAAGGTGCTCAGCACCCCCTACCAGCTTGCAGAGGATGCTCCGAGCAGCCTCTGCACCCCACTTTCTACGCCCTTGCCGAGTGGGGCTTGGGTTAAACACCACCGTAGTCATGGAGATAGGGTATGGGGATAGCAAGATATCAAGAGAGAGGTGAGACGGAGAGCGAGGAGAGCCAGTAAGTAAAAGAGAGCGGGGATAGGGAGAGGAGGGTAGGGAGGGAGCAGGGCATCCTAATCGGAGCAACGATGGGCTATAAATCGTTGGCGAGTGGCAATCAGGGTCCCAGCCAGGTGGAAGCTCACAAGTGGTATTTATTCTCAAAGCTCCTATTGACGCACTGCCTTTTTTCTCGAATGATTTTGCTTTTATTCTATCATCTTTAGTGTTCAGCTTGGAAGGACCAAGGCGTAAAATTTTATTCCTAGTTTGACAAGAGAGTCGAGCAAGTCACGAGCCTTCACAACTTTTTGTGAAACGGTGGCCACCACGTTGTGCGGGCCTGCCTACCTGCTTCATAGCTCTCCTTTAGGGATCCCCGTGTCGTAGTATTTGCTTTGTCGCGCCCTCTCTCTCTCCCGTCCGGTCCAGCAGAGACCAGCTGCGACCGGACGTGATAGTAGTTCGGGCAGCTCCCACAGCGCCGGCCGCTGACCGGCACTTCTGTCCAGACACTCCACGAGAACCCGAGCATCCGTCAGTTCTCCAGGTGTCTGGCCACTGTGAAAAATAGTCGTAAGGTTACGGGAAAATTTTCCACGAAGTGCAGTTGTAAAAATACAATTGCAAATCGTAAAATTACAAGCACTACATATCGGCTTGAAATTCATTCACGAGCAAAAAAGGTCCGTCGTAAATTTACAACATATTTCGTAAATCACGATTTACAAAATTTGTCGTAAATCTACGGAGATATTTTTCACAGTGGCCAGCCACTCCGAGTGATATCTCATTGTGTGTGATAGCACCCAAAGAGAAATTTTGGTGGAAGGAACGTGGATTCCACGTAGAACGGTCACGTGGATCCCACGTTGACAGATGACGTGATTTCCACGTTGAAATGACTCTTCGCTCCACGTCGAATTTTCGTCGATTCGACGTGCTCACCACGTTCTTTAAGAACATTGTTTTGATGTGATTATAAAACGTTTTGACTCTTCCCCTTTCCCCGGGTGTCTTTTACTCAGGAATCGAGCTCATTGCTTTTTTTTTTTTGTTTACCTTACCTGGAGTTGAACCCGGGAGCTTCGGGTTGGAAGTCTCGCACTATATCCGTTAGCCTCTGGCACGGCTGATGAGGACGGAGCGTCAGCAACCGATCCCACTGTAAGGGTCAACTCACACAGCTCCTTGGCATGATCTTACCGATTTGTGCGTTTAATACGACCAAATTCGATTTCCTTTTGTTTGCGACAAATCGTAAATAATATTTTATTAGGACATGACAGTTTTCAAACGTCTCCAAAAAAATTAAGGTCTGACTGAATTCTGAACGTTCAACTATGAACTTCGTACAGTGGACTCCACGCGGATCCCACGTTATTTCCACAAAGTCTAAAATTTGAAAACTAAAATGCATAAATCGCCATTTCTCCAATGAATCAGGAACAGGAAAGTCGCTAACACAGTAATAAAGGGGCGATCAGTCAGTAGTCGAAAAATGGTGGATCTGTCCACGGTGGAGTAAAACACGTTGATTCCACGTTATTTCAACGTATTCCCATTAACGTAATAAACAAATCATAGAGCGTATATTTTATCTCATGAATCATGGAAAAGTGTGAAGGAAAGTCGACAACACAGAAATTCCATTCTGAAATAGTAAAGTAGTTGAAATATGGTGGACCAGTCCACGGTGGAAAAAATAACGAACATTCAACATTTTTTCAACGAAATGATGCAAATTCAGCTGCACTCTCAGACTTGAAATGGACTATTTTCACTATAAAGTGGAATATCCATAGGTTTGTGATGAAATTTGTCTTCAAAGGAAACTTTTTTGTTGACAGAGCTTATTTTCTAGTGAGAAAAAAGTCAGAGCTATACAGAAAAATGTCATCTAAATGGACAAAAATGTTTATTCTAGGGTAGTACAGTTCGATGGGTCCTAGCAAGAAAGTACGATCTGGCGGCGACGCGTCAGATCCGTACGATGTCGTAGCGCCGCTTCAGAAGCGTCCGATCTCGTGGTGACGCTTCAGAAACGTCCGATCTCACTTTTTGGGGTGTCTTGAGTTAAGCATCGGTTCTGATAGAAAAAACCATTCTGCTTCTTTTTGATTAAGTACTTTTTGATGAGAAATGAACAGAAATGCCTTTAATTGTTAAAAATCAATCTGTCCGATCTCCGTTTCGAGTCACAGCTCCACAAAGGAAAGTCCGAACTCCGTTCGGTGCTGCCGCTCCATGCAAGACTGTTCGATCTCAGCAGGCGGGCTCGAGCGTTTCGGCTGCGGCTGCTCGCTCAGCCGGCTGCCGCGCCCTGCGCGTTGAATCGTCCTTCGCGACGATCCATTTGACTCGCGCTACCGACAATGTTACACAAAAAAATGTAGACATTTTTACCGTCATACCCGATCGTCTTCTTTGTCTCTCGACACTCAACTGCATTTTTACAAAATTGTATGATGGTTTTAGGTACATCAGTCTCTTACACAGAGAGTCGTCTGCCACACAAACAATCGACTAGTCTTGCCAACGCGAGTTGGCTGAGTCGCGAGGGGTGGGGGAAGTTCGGCTCCGGATGAAGCCACCGAAGGCAAACGCGGGAAGTTTGAAAAGTCTGAAACATTGATTACTGTTGGGAAATCAATATTATCACCTCATTATCATCAGCATTGCTTCAGGAGAGTTAATACCATATTCCGTAGGCGAACAACAAAGTAAACTTGTAAAAAGTATAAGGGAAAATTATGTAATAACTCGTAGATGGGACAAAACGGGACAAAATCTAGTTGTTTTTTATACCATTGTGTTCAGAAAGGTGTGAAGAATCGATTACGGCTCTTACTTAATAACATTTCTCAGCCTCCGATTTGTTCTTTGACCTCAAACTTTCAAAACGCGTTTTCTCGGAACGGGCCGGGAGTGAGATCGGACGTTTCTGAAGCGTCACTGCGAGATCGGACGCTTCTGAAGCGGCGCTACGACATCGTACGGATCTGACGCGTCGCCGCCAGATCGTACTTTCTTGCTAGGACCCATCGAGTTTTCTTTATTTTAAAACAAGAAAACTGTACTACCCTAGAATAAACATTTTAGTCCATACATTACGTCATTTTAATTTATAGATCTTGACGTTTTTGTCTTTAGCTAAAAATGTCTAAAAACGAATATCTATCATCTGTAGACAAATTTCATTGTCCTTACACATTACAGTGAAAAAAGTCAGTTAGAGATCTGAGCGTGTGCCAAGCAGTTGTTTCACTAGTTATAATGGTCAAGCATGCTTGGGTGCACCACAGTTTCTTGCAAACATAAAGTTATGATGATATTTTATAATCGGGAAACCAGTTGAATTTTGGTGGATTCATCCACGTCCACGATAGATCCACGCATCCACGTGGAATCCACGTCGAATCCACGTCACGCTTCTCTTCACTCTAAATGTCTATGGACTTTTCCTGTGGACTTTTTTGTCCACAGTTTCAGTGACAAACACATTGTTACCAATAAGATGGTCTACAATTTTGTGAACAGCTAGAGACAAATTTGTTCATAGCTGTCAACAAAAAACCCTCTATGGACTTTTCTGCGTACATTTTGGACGCAATTTTGCAGACAGGCTGTCCATATTTCTGTGCGTTACCAAACTTATGGACAAATTTTATTTGTGTCCAGCTGTCTACAATTTGTTAAACATTATGGACAAATTTGTCGATAATCGTCAACAAATTTGTCACCAGCCTGGAAACGCTCAAATATATGTCCAACCTGTCCACAAAAAGGTCCATAGACATTTAGTGTGTTTGGGAGTGTAATCTGTAGTTTCTTAGTGCTTTTAAATGTACCAGCAGGTGGCTTACGGACGCCGGGCACTTTTTGCACACACTAAACCCTTATGCACAATTTTATACAACCATAGTTATGCACAAAATTTTATGCATAACTATATTACACATTGTGCAGAATTCTGCAAAAATTTGTGCATAAGGAACTGAGTTAAGCATAGTTATGCAGGAAAAATTGTGCATAACTATGGTTGTGTAAAATCCTGCAAGGCTTATGCACAAAAAAAGTGCATAAGGGTTTAGTGTGTACTATGTAACCCGCCCACCCCGCTCTATCCGGGACTGCATACCCATCAGGCGCTGGGGACCGGCTTCACGCGCGAACGCTCCGCTCCGCCTCTGTTGTTGCCGCGTAGGAATCTCGCGTACCGCGGATCCTCTGTGGGTCCTTCGCGGACTGCGAGCAACCCACACGCTAAATCTTATGAACTTTTTTTATACGCAGCTACCGATTTCTGTAAACATGCTCTATTTATGAATAATTTTGTGCCCAATTATGAAGAAAATGAGCCGACTATGAACAATTATCTTCATAATTGCGCACAAAATTATGCGTAAATAGAGCATGTTTACAGAAATCGGTGGCTGCGTATAAAAAAAGTTCATAAGAATTTAGTGTGCACGAGAAGGATCCGCGGACCTCGACCTTCCCCCACGGTGGATCCGCGGTTCGCGAGATACCCCCACGGAGCGACTCGCAGACCTCGAGCTTTCCCGGCGGACTCGCGGGTTACTCCCGAGAAACCGTGCCGGTAATGCCCCGCCGTAGACCGCGCGAACCGCGAGAGGGCCCTTTCGGGACGATGGCTGCAACAACAGTGGCGGAGCGGAGCGTCCAGGCTTGGAGCCGGTCTCCGGCGCCTGATGGGTATGCAGTCCCGGATGGAGCGGTGCAGGTGGGTTGCATAGTACAAAAATTCTAACGCTAACGCGTTAAATGGCCCCCTAGGTTTTAACAGTTATTTAAGAATGAAAAAGACTTTGATAATATTAATTAGAAACGCTGTCTGAAAACTAAACCATAAATTTCCTCCGCCACAAATTTGCCACTCACAATATTGCCGGCGTGTCAGCTATCAAATGCTGCCGCAAACAATC
>JAHWGI010001389.1:0-85601 GCA_029379305.1 Frankliniella fusca
ACTGTAACCTGTTGATTGCACTCTTTTAAAAACAAGGGGTACTGAAGAATGCAAAACTATGGCTGGACAATATTTGGTCATTTTGACACTTTATCAAGATGACGTCACTTGACATCATATTGATGTCAAGAAAAGATCTTTTTAGGGGCCTGGTTTGCTGTCATTTTCCTGTTCACTGGTTTGACCTTTCCTTGATGTCAATTGACATCAAAATGATGGTTTTGTGTTGTTTGGGAAGCGGCGAAGGACTGACTGTGTGCGTGAGGATATCCCAGCGGGCGCCTGCTGGCGTTGATGGGAGGGCGTGAGACGGTCTGCTGTCGTGTGATAGTCCGGACGGTGTTTGTCGAGTGTCGCCGAGGCGCGTCTTAGGCGACTCTAAGGCGAGCGGTCCGTGCTACTAGGGTGGGCTTCGCTCATCCACTACGTGCCTGCCGCACGTACTTCCCAAGTTACTACCAAACGCTTTTTTATTTTGTAGGCCCATGACGTTCTGTGAAATGAACTCTCGCTGTCAGGTGGACTTGATTGATATGCAAAGTTCCCCTGACGGCGAGTACCGCTTCATCGTGGTCTACCAGGACCACCTGACTAAATTGTCAGCTGCACTGTTAATACCTTGCGAGGAAATGCTTCGCATTACGAAGAATGTCGTTCGTAAGCTGCGAAGCATTTAGATGCTTTGTATTGCGAAGCATTTTCTTCGTAGTGTGTGAAGAAATTTCTTCGCAAGGCGGGGCTTGCGAAGAAAATACTCCGTATTGCAAAGCCTTACGAAGCAGCCCAATTCTTCGCAACGCTGCGAAGAATTTTCTTCGTAAGAATTTTACAGTGAGCGCGCCCTCAAGAGGAAGTCTGATCGACACCTTCTGCATCTTCGATGCCCCAACGACAACGGGCGGGGTTTCGTCAACGCATTCGAGAGGTGCAACCAGGATGTGGAGATCATCCTGGCCACTCTCCTTGAGGCTGAGCAGGCGTCGGACTGGGCCGCGCGACTCCGTCATGTACAGTACATGAAAAACACAGCGCTGCACCTGCACCGACTTTAGCCGTAACATAAGTACCAGCAGCTTGTACGGTCGTTCAGTTAAAACGTTGTCAGTTACAGTTGTCAAAGTAAAAGTTCGTTAAGCGTTCTTAAGTTAAAGCTGAAAAAGCAGTTCTTTACGTCTCCGCGACGTACGTCAAAAGTGCAACGTTAAAAGTGGACTGTGTCCGAGTGTGTCAGATTAGCGTTAACGTTTTTACCTACTGGTAGAGACAGCCACAAGGGTCCGTCTAGAAAAGGATCTTCTAGTGCGGTGCGAATCGTGGTTTTGGGACTGTTGAAAAACATGTGCTTAAACTTTTTGATTCGATGGCGAATCTTAGCTGATTCGAAATTTCAAACCTTCGATGCCGGATCATAACCGATTCGGAACCAAATCGAATCGAATCCACGCAGATTCGATTCTATTTCGAACCATTCGCAGAGCACTACTCGGCTCTTCCCATCCCCCTGGTACGCACCGGCCTGGCTAGGTTTGCCTCGCCCGGGCTCCGCGACAGCCCCCATGCCCCGCCCCGCGACGTCCAGAGGCAGATGGCAGATGCGAGATGCAGCAAGGCTCGCTTATGCCTCACGTGAAATGAAAAATCGAAAGGCTAATCGATGCAGCACCCGTGCCCGCTGGCATTCCTACGCACATACACGCGTGTCCTAATCGCGCGGCATTTGTCATTGAGGGGCGCGGCGCAGCGCGGAGTGAAGGGGCGGGGCGGGCGGGTAGGAGCGCCTTGTTATGTGTAGGAGGCGGTCTTTCGTTGGAGCAGCGGCACCAGCCCATCAACCGTCGGCTCAGCTCCGCCCGCTGCTGGAACTGCTGCTGCTGCTGGAGACGTCGCAGCAGCAGGTGCGTCCTTTTCATCTACTTCCATCGCTTCCATCGCATCGAGCGCATCGAGCGCGTCGATCGAGCTCGACGCGCCACCTTCGAAGATGGAACGTGTCCGCACGTCAGCAGAGGGCACCGACGTCCGGGAGCGGGAGTCGCGAGTTTGCTGCAGTTTGCTGTTGTTGGCGGGAAATCAGTGAAAATGGTCGTTCACCTCATTTTCGTCCTGTTTAACTCGTTTCGTGTTACGTCTTGCCTTGTGCAGTAGTGGAGGATGAATCTAAATCATCAAATCATAACGCCTTCGGGCACATTTAACTTTGTCGTTGACCAAAGTTCGGAAAAGTTTTTGAATAGTAGGGTAAAAGTACCAAACATGGATCATTTTTCGGAAAACCACAGTTTTGGGATCGATAAAGGTGTGATGAGCTTAATTTTTTTTCATCGGTGTGTAGTTTGAACCCCCAGGGAAGATATCCTGAGGGAATAAAGTTCCTAGCTCCAATACTTTCGGAGTTATAGGGAATTTCCATGACCTCCAATTTTGATCCATGTTTGGGTGGGGGTACCCAAACATGGATCACCAAGCTAGACTGTTGTCCTTCACATATGTGATACACAACAGTGTTAGGGGAAGGCAACTTTTTTTGTTTTATCCCAAAACAACCCCTTCCCCCTTTTAGGGGTTGTGATCCATGTTTGGACGCTGACCCAAACATGGATCAAAACTTAGGCTTGTTTGGATACGTTTTGCAGGCTCGTCTGTCTACGAAATAAATAGTTTCTCATACCAACGTGTTTCTCTCACTATTCTGCTCACGAAATTACAACTTGCTCCCGCCCATTTGCATCTTCGGGGCTGATATAGGGCCTGGGAAAGTGGCATTTCTTTAACGAGAAATTCGATTCTTTTCTATATATCCTAACTAACCACGTGACATAGACCCTCCGATTCGTGGTAGAAATGTTGCCTGAAACCTGTTCTATAAACTTAAAACATACGCTTTTGAAATTATTGTATTTTCTTGCTTAGTCACGTGATCCTTAAGGCGCTAAGAGTGGAAAGAGATCTGATGTGTGCGCCAGGTTGCCTACCCGGACCTCTCGTAAGGCGCAATGGAAGATGTAAACGCTTGTAAAAAGTTTCCTATTGGAAATTTGTGCTGTTTGTTTGCATCAATCCCTTTATTTTGGTCATATTTTGCCGTGTGCAAAGTGGCATCACGCATGAACGATTTCTATGACTGATATTGAGGCGCAAACTAAAGAAGTTACTTGAGGACGGTTCGAATTCTATGTTTTTACCCCTACCCGCATTTTCAAAATACTTAAGGTAAAGGATCAAAACCTTCAGAGTCTTAAAAGGCATATCTTAAAGTGTCTTCTCATCGAGTACCAAGTATTTCCTCCGGTTAGTTTTCTTACAAATAGTAAATAAGTAGAGCCATGTATCTTGCCTTGTTTTTTTTGCGCGCTTTGACGAGGTCTGTTGTGCAGACTGTTTTTCGGCGAGCTCCAGCGGGCAGAAAAGCGAGCAGACAATAAAATGTCACATACACATATTGTTGCATATGTAGTCGTCTACCTGAGGAACTTTGAAATTTTCAATTCAGTCGACCCAATCAGCCGTTAGAGCCCGCCAAACAGAAATGATCCAAGTTTGGTACCTGATCCATGTTTGGTACTTTTACCCTAAGGGAAAGTAACCTTGGTTAAATTTTGCTTGTCGTTGCCCTGAAAAATGCTCTGACTTTTGTCTTTTTCTGCTGTACTTTAATTGCAGTGAAATCTGTTTTGGAAAAGTTAACTAAAATGATAGTTTTTTTTTTCTAAATTCGACCCTCAAAGACATTACCTAAAGATTTCAATCTCAATATCTTAAACTGATACTGGTGCACAGATAGCTTGTGAGTTCCCGTGATATTACTGAATTGAATCATTATCTGTAAATTTCTGAATGAAACTGTGTTTCTCTGTGCCAGCTATAAATATTTTTCCTATGGTCCAAGTGTAGTTCTGTGCGAATGGTTCGAAATCGAATCGAATCGAATCTGCCTGGATTCGATTCAATTCGGTACCGAATCCCTTATGATTCGGCATCGAAAGGTTCGAAATTTCGAATCAGCTAAGATTCGCCACCGAATCTTAAAGTTTAAAAACATGCTTTTCAACAAGAAGAGGGTGGAAGCGCTCCTTTGAAAAGATGTGTGGGCCTACTAGACTTAATTTTAAGGCATTATTTTAATTTGTTTTAGTAAATCTAATTTGTAGGGGCTCAAAATTGGATTCGATTCGCTCGCGAATTAAGGAAGATTCGATTCGATTCGAAATTATTTGGTCGGATTCGATTTGATTCGATTCGAAGGAGATTTGAAGAAATTCGATTCGATTCGGACCCAAAAACCTCGATTCGCACAGCACTATCCAAGTGCCGTGTGGATTACTGAGCTCTGCCGACTTTTCTGAACCGAAGTAGGCAGAAAGTCAAAATGCCTGTTCTCGAGGGGGCCACCACTCGCGTAATCCTGTGTACGGGTGAGGGTGTAATCCCTATGTAATCCTTATGTATTCCGTGTAATACTTCACCAAATTGTAAACCATTATCACTAAATTTTACCTTATTGTCCAAATTTAATGGTTTTAGAGCCATAATTTTATTAAAATTCATGTGTAATCCCTTAAAATTCACGTGCAATCCATGTAATCACGTAATCCTGTGTACACCCTAAATTGTAGTGGTGGCCCCCTCGCCTGTTCTAAGCCTTTACAATTTAAGGAGACAGCAAATTTGGAAGTTTCTGCTGAACCTAAACCAAAGGAGGATGAAAGTCTTTCAGTCCGCACTGAACTGAGCGAGTCAAAGAAGTCTGTGTCGATGGAAGCTGAAGAAATGCCTTGGCACACATTTCAGGGGCCGGAGCATTGCTAAGATTTCAATAGCGGCAAGCTTCAAGTTGTTGACAATTATGAGGTCGTGACACTTAGAGAGACTACGACTAGTACTTTTAGCTGTCTCGGCTATTACTTCCAGGCATTGAGAGTGCAATAAGCACCACTCCAATTAAATCCCCGTTGAGGAAGAAGCAATGCATCAAGAAGATCCCTACTCGAAACACTGGAGAAATTTGCCGACGTTTAGCTCACACTCTCCCAAACTGCTCCAAAATTGTTGCAGTTGAATAACTACAGGACTTCTTACAACAAGTGAGTACTTCTAGATATTGTTACTGTGATCGTCAAAGCACACATATATGTACAACTTTAAATGTAATTAGTAAAAAAAAAAAATGCAGGATCACTTTAAGCATTTCTTAAACAGAACTGCTTGGAAACATTCATTCCTGCAGAAACAGCATGAGGCAGTGGTTGCTATCCTAGATTACGATGTGATGGAGAATACCTGTAAAGTGGAGGTGAGTTGCAGCATTCTTTTTCTGAAGGTCCTCTAAGTGCCTGTTAGTATTATACAAATTGTTTCTGTTTTAGTTTCAATCCTCAGAGCTGGCAGAGTCATTCTTGAGTTTAAGTCCCTTACTTTATGATGAGGAAGAAATAATTTTGAAACCCACATTTAAAGATCCACCTGCCAAAAACTACAATCTGCCAACTACTGTCATTATTGTTTAGGCCCTACAAGATTTTTTCCAACAAGTGTGGGTTCACTTGTCTTGAACTGAAGGAAAGCCCTGTTTCATGTTGGGATTTTGATAAATAAGCCAATTACTTTCTGTTTCTGGAACATTTTGTGAATAGAACTTGTTGGAAGTTTGAATTTATCAAACAATCTGAGAAGGCTGTTGTGAATATTTGTTATTACAACTAAGTTGAAAACACTAGCAAAGTAGAGGTAAGTGGAATCTGTGCGTCTTCTGAGTTTTAAGTTTGCATATTAGTCCAAGCAATCAATAACTTAAAGCAAATGACATTCGTTCTAGTTTAAATCACCAGAGCTGGCCCAATCCTTTATAAGCCCGAATCCCTTGAGGTATGATGATGAGGAGTTATTCATTGAGCTTTTGGGCAGTACACCTCATAATGAACCCTACGTTAGTCCCAGTCGCTCAAGAAGTCCTTCACTGGCCGAGCCTTTGGAAAGTGACGAAGGTATAAACATGTTCTATAATTAAACATTGATTTTTTTTTTGTTTATATTGAGCGTATATTCTCTTTCTCAAATTTTCAGAAGTTGTCCTTCCTCCAGGGGTAATTTTTCGGTTAGATTGGCCCAGATTTGAAAGCCTAAATGTGTTGCAACTCTGTCTTAAGTACAGAGATCTAGTAATGACGTAATGAGTCCAGCAACCAGGAAAAAGGGAGCAGGATACAGTAAAGTTCATAAGGAAATGATAAGGCAGCATCTGTATTACTCCATTTTCCAAGTCAAGAAGCACAGCAGAGGGATGCTGTTAGCCTATGACAGTGGGACCTCAGAATTCTCAACATTTATCTCTGAGCTGAAGGGTGATATACCTCCCAACTCATCCAATATTGAGGAGGCTCTGCGGCAGGCACTTTGTCAGTCATCAAACCCATCTGCTGCCACAAGAGCAAAAGCCAAATCAAAGAGTACAAATAAATATCGTTATGGGGTTCTTATATTGGAGGACTGTCTTGTTGTGGGTAAGTGATGGTACAATGCATATATTTTACTACTGAATTGAATTAAAATTGGGAAATGTACTAATTTAATGTATTATACAGTCAAGTGCCCTAATTCGACGGGTCCTATTAACGTTGTCCGATCTCCCAGCGACGCTTTAACGTTGTCCGATCTCCCAGCGACGCTTCAACGTTGTGCGATCTCCCAGCGACGCTTCAACGTTGTCCGATCTCCTTTTCGGTCTGAGCGTGCATTGGTTTACTAAAAGCTCATTTTGGAAGTCAAATCTTGATCAAATTTGAGGTGCTTTGGTAGCTTTTGATTTGTCAGAGACCAAGGAATAAGGATATCAGTTTATATTTTACAAAACTTGAAACACCGCGACGTGGTATGATGTTAAACTTCATGTTTACGCCGCGCGCCGAAAAGGACATAGGACAACGTTGAAGCGTCGCTGGGAGATCGCACAACGTTGAAGCGTCGCTGGGAGATCGGACAACGTTGAAGCGTCGCTGGGAGATCGGACAACGTTAATAGGACCCGTCGATTTGCGGACAGTTTGCAGAGAAGTGCTTATTTCAACCTATCTCGGTCACCTTTTGAGATATTCAGAATCCGAAGACGGCATCGTAAAGTTTGCAGTATAGGGTACCATATTTCGTCAAGTCAATTAAAGTACCTATACGATTTTACAGCACACGGGAATTTTAAGTTGAAAAGGCATATAGAACAAAATTGCTGTTTATAAGCTCCCCCAAAATCCGGGGCTCATGTAGGTGTGAGCTGCCCCATGGGTGGTCATTTCTCGAATGAATGTGTGGTATTTTGCCTACAGAACTACTTAAAAACATTTTTTTTAAAGTCAAACAGTTTTTTTGGCACGGAACGATTTTCGAAAGTGCTACAATTTCGGACAGTCCAATTCTGTGGCATAGAATGACATTTGTTTCGATGTTTGTGCGAAAGACTTATGTTTTCGCCACCAGGAAGAAGTGAAATTGTACTTTTGACTATCACCTTTACAACGCCGTTTCCGGATTTGCACTGTGAAAAATATTTCCGTAGATGTACAAAATATTTTGTAATTCACTATGTACAACATATCTCGTACATGTACGACTTTACACGTTACGACTTTGTTGGCTCACCAATCGATTCCGAGTTAATACGCATAGTCATAAAAAGTTTACATAATATGAATCGTAATTGTACAAGACCTCTCATGGAAAATTTTCTCGTACCGGTACAAGGATTTCTCACAGTGTGAGATACCTCAAAAACTGCTGAGATAGGAAGAATTTAGCACTCCTCTGAATTTTGTCCGAAGTTACAGCACATTGGTCCAGAGTTGAAGGGGTTCACAAAACCATCCCATTTTTCTGTCCAGTTTTCATCTCTCAGGGTTGAGTTAAAGAATCGATTTGGATGTCATTCAACGAATTGTGACCTAGGCTATCCTAAGTGAAAAGTAAACCTGCTAGGTTAGGCCAAAATGCATGCTTTTGTCCGAAATTAGAGAACGTGTCCGAAATTAAGGCACTTTCGTTCCTAATTTCGGACACTCTTCCCATGATTGCTGTAGCTTCCCATCTGTAGATTGAAATTCGGCATGGGTATCATCCGACGTGTCTCGAGCCACAGTATTTCCAATCGCAACAGATTTTTCCTATTTTATCATGCCTACACGTAAGAAAGGAAAAACCGCTCAATTCGTCCGTAATTAGGGCACTTGACTGTCCACATGTTAACATGAATTGAACAAGAATTCTTGTCATCTTTCTCAAATATGACAGGAACATTGCAAAATCAGGAAAACAGTTTTCAGGGTGCTGCCCCGGCCTGCACCGCACTTGGCACTTGACACACGCGCGGGGACGACTTCGTTCGCTACGTGCGTTATACGGTCGTGTTCCTCTCATGCTGACATCCGCGCGGGACAGTTATAATTGCCTGCGCTCAACTCGTGTTTGTTTCGCATCGAGCTGCGAGTAGGAGGAAGGGGGAAAGTGTGAGGATGGGGAGTCGGTTTGCCGTGATGCACGGCCGACGGGTGGACAACTTATCAACGAAAGTTGAGGGGATGAGGAGGGGGGAGGCGTTAATGCGGCGTTAAAGTGTTGTCGGCGTTGCGTCGCTGCTGCGGCGGTGACGGCCGGAGTGTTTTATGGCGGCGGTGCAGCGCCGCAGCCGAATCGTCCGCGATGTCTTGCTGAAGTACAAGCGCACAAGTTAACCAAGCTTAGCCTTGCCCAGCTCATCCCGGGCCGGCGCGGCGGCGGGGCGGAATGAGTCGGCGTCCCTCTGAACTGGGCGGGATGCTCCGGTCACTGATGCTTTAGTATTGTGTCATTCATGGAGAAAATGGACTCTTTTGTCTAAAAAGAAAACTGGCCTGCCAGCCGGTAACGAGACAGTCCAGCACCATTAGCAAACACAAAATATACTAGCGCAAAGGCAAATAATTAACTTCTATCTTCAATTTCAATAAGGAATCATAATAATGACGAAAAATAAAAACAACACAAATCAGAATGGCTTCCATATATTTTAACCTGCTACCAAACGTTTTATGTTTTTCAAAATTGAGCAGCAGCTGAGACTGGGGACTGGGGTTGAAGGTGGGCTTTGGGGCTCGGCGGTCAAAAACTAACTTTTGAACGCGGGTTTTGCTACAGCCTCCATTCAAATTTCATTGAATTGGCAGTTAAAATCCAAAGACAGCGCATTTTTATTTCCATAACAGCCGTGGTTCAAATTTAATATTATTAAAATTAGGCTGAGGCTTTGGCTGGGCTATGGTGCTGGGGCGGTCGAAAACTAACTTGTAATTGGGTCGTACTACAACTGCCATTCAGGTTTCGCTGAATAGGTGATAAAATTCCGATGAGAATGAGCGCATTTTGATGTTGCTGTGGTTCAAATTTGAAATTTGGAGACTGGGGCTTAATTTTCAAGTGGATTGGCCCGCGGAGCAAGGTACTTGAGCCGGCTCGGGTAGGGTGGGGCGGTGGGGGTGGGCGGGACGAGCAGCGCGGCGGGGTTGATGGTGCGTGGTGCTTTGTTCTTCATTCAGGTGCGTGAAGTGTGGCGCGCAGCGAGGGCTAGCATGGGCGTTGTTTATATACAAATAACAGAGCGATGACAGGAAACTGCTACCGAACAGCGCGCATCGCGCATCGCGCATCGGAACACCACATCCTCCCCCCTGTATAATACTAGCTGAGGCTTGGCTGGGCTGGCTGGGCTGCACGGGAATCTTCACCTACGAGTAAAGCCAGCCACAAGAGACCGTCTAAAAATGTTAGTTGTACCGACTAGGTTGTTATTTCTTGAGCGGCTCAAACAACTTCTTCATAGCTGACGGTACTACTCGTCATCTGCAGCATCAATTTTGTGTTGATGTGTTATCTGCAGCTATATTCTGATGCAACATACTGCTAGTGCTTTGTTCTAACATATGTGAATTACTTGGCAGAAGTGGGGGTTTGTCGGGTTTGTTACCAAAACTGACTGTGTTGTTTGGGGTACTGTAATGCTGGTTGAAACAAATAAGAGTTTTTGTTATCTGAACTGACAGTTGGTTGTGACTACTAGCATCGGGTACTCCGCGGCTCGGCCAGCCTGGAAACAGAAGAACAAAGTCTTCGGGCATTGTTGAGGAGCGGGGCTGAAAGAGATGTGTACCACCCGTCCCCGCTTCTCCCCATGCCCGAAGAGTTTTGTTCTTTTACTTCCGGGCTGGACGAGCCCCGGAGTACCCTATAAGAGCTGGAGACGCGATTTCCCCCCACTCCTGTCATATGCCGGCATGAGCCCAGAGTACTTCCACTGTGTGATGCAGAAGCGCAGCGGTTCTCAACGAGTCATCGGTGCGGCAATCCGGGATTCAACTCCCGTCCATAGTCGATCGGGTCTCCCTCACGAAGGGACAATGTGCAGAGTAATAAAGTATAGTGAGCTACCTAGGACCGTCGAGCCCTTCAGCTTTCTCAATTTTCAAAATTTCACCAGCAACGTGCTTGGATTAGCGCTACCAGCCTAAAGATGTTAGTTCTGGCAGCTAACTTGAATATAGCGACTTTTGTAAGCTCGCTTTGTTGTCGGAACTAACCTCCTCGTTCCGACAGCACATTACCGAAAAGCGGTGAGAGCAAAGTAAGTGCATGTCTGATGGCAACCAACATTTTAGTTCTCCCGACGGAATCCGCTTTTTAGCCCGCCCTTCTGCTTTGAAAAAGCTCTAGAGCGGGCTTATGCAAACGATGCGGTGTCTGTCTGTTTGTTTGTCTGTCTGTCTGTTCCACTCGAAGGAGTTGAGCTAGAGAGTTGAAATTTTTAGGGTATCTTAAGGGTCACTCCTGGACACCGAAACACCTGGTGCAAATCCTGCCAACCCTCATTAAGGCACTGAAAAAAATTATAAAAGTTTTTACGGAATTAAAAAAAAAATATATATTCAACTTTTTCCAACCCCGTCGACCCGTACCTCTCCGGAAGCGTCTTTTCGCGTTTAGTTCAATGGTGCACACCGTTTTACGAAAAAATGGACCCAGCTCGCGACTACACTGTAAAAAGCACCCGTAATTGGTCCAGTTTTCAACTTTTCTCAACCCCATCAAGCTGCACCTCCCCGGAAGCCTTTTTTTCGCGTCCAGTTCGATGGCGCCCACCGTTTTTCGATAAAAAGGACCCAACTCGCGACTACACTGTAAAAAGCACCCAAAATTGACCCAACTTTTCAACTTTTACGAACCCCATCGACCCGCACCTCTCTAGAACCGTCTTTTCGAGCGCAATTCAGTGGAGCCAACCGTTTTTCAACTTCCAGTGTTGCCAATCGTCAAAACTCAAACATTTCGATTATTTTCGACATTTCTCGATATTTTCCGATACTTTCGACATTTTTCGTTGTTTTTCGATACTTTTTGATATTATTCGACATTTGCGATATTTTCCGATATTTTTTGACATTTTTGATAATTTTCGATGTTTTTTGATATTTTTCGACATTTTTGACATATTCCGACATATTTCGTTATTTGTAAACATTTTGGACAATTTTTGATATTCTTCGACATTTTTCGACATTATCCATATTTTTCGATATATATCTCAACATTTTTGAGATATTTCGAGATTTTTCGACATTTTTTACGAATTTCTACATATTTCGACAATTTTCGACATATTTCGACAATTTTTGAAATTTTCGACACCCCTCGACGCCTATACTATTAAAATTGGTTCGACCAGCGTAATTCAGTGTTGCCAACTGCTGCCAAATAAAGTCCGAGTTCGACCGTTCCATCTGAGGCCGAACTCACGTATTTCGACATTTTTCGAGATATCCGACTCCCCTTTTTTGCCAAATAACTGACCGTTTAATCACTATCGGCACGTTATCAAAGCAGAAGGGAGGGCTGTAGTTTCGGTGGTTCACCGTTACAAAATGCCTCTTTCCGAAGAGAATGCCTTTACGGGCCGCAGGCCCGATCATTTACATTTACAAGCCAAGAGGACGTTCTGTGTGACTTAGAGGTCGGGCCGAAGGCCCGACCGAACGCCGCCGGCAGGCCAAGCAGGCACGCCCCCTGCCGAACGGAGTTGCCAGCGTAGCAAAGCGGAGCTGGCAACGACGTTTGGCGGAAGGGCGGGCCTGCTTGTTCCGTGTGGTTTATCCTGTCCATGGCAACCTAACCTGGAAATCAAATGGCCATACCGCCCGAAACCGTTTGCGTCCCTTGCGGTGTCCGTTCTAGTGACACCGATGGGTCTACTGAAGTAAATATTATAAATGTTGTTTCCCCTGTTCACTGCCTTGTATCTCTCAATAAAAAGGTTTTCTAGAGTCTACCCGTAAGACACATGCCAGATGATAAATCAGTTTACGGCGAAGTTTCAGACAGCTCTGTCAAAATTTATTACTAATTCCTTACATAGTGAAGATTTACAACATGGTGCAGTCGATTTGAAAAAGAACCAATGATTTAGCAAGTGCTTCTGAATTAGAGTGTATCATCATCAAATTGAAAGCAAGACTTTTAACCTCCTCAGTCACGTGGCCCCAACTTCTTGTAAGATATGGCTTTGGCAAGTAACGCAGCAAATATTCCTGCACCTCTCTCATTTGAAGGGGATGTGTCAGCCAGGTGGAAGAAATTCACAAGATCTTCAATATATACTTCGGGGTGACAGGAAGGAAGAAAGCCCAAGAAAAGGAAATAAAGATCAGGCAAGCTCATCAAATGACAGAATCTATCAGCTGATTGTTCCTGAGTGGTTATTTCAAGTCCAAGGAAATTATGTCACTAGAGGAGGTCGAGTTGTTAAACCAAGTAAAAGATTTGAGTCAACTTAATATTCAGTGTCACTTAAATTATGATTGTGAATAATAAAATGTATTTTAGTTCATCATTATCATCTATCACATCAACTGTCATTTTATATTAATGCTTTTATTGTTGTTTTTAAGGTCACCCAGGACCAGGACCGAAATGACTATCTCAGAAACAACTTAGGAAAAGATTTGTTCTGTTTGACTAGGCCTAGAAACCTTCTCACCCTCAATCCCCACTCTGCCTGTAGCTCAAAAGGTTCCTGAGTTATTGCCGTTTCTTCTCCCGTGCACTTCATTATATTGGCGCGGTCGCGCCGGTCCCATAGTTACTACTGTAGACTATGCGCGCGCATACGCCAACAGACTAAACCCTTGTGTACAATTTTATACACCCATAGTTATGCATAAAATTTTATGCATAACTATGTTTCACATTGCGCATAATTCTGCACAAATTTGTGCATAAGGAACAGAGTTAAGCATAGTTATGCAGGAAAAATTGTGCATAACTGTGGTTGTGTAAAATCCTGCAAGGCTTATGCACAAAAAAGTGCAAAAGGGTTTAGTGTGAAGGCTGTACCTCGCAAACTGATGTTGCAGGTTGCAGTGCATTGTTGCCTCTAGCCCAGGCGGTGACCGAACCTCGCGGAGGGGAGTTGGGGAAGGGGGCAGTCAGAGGGGGCGAACAGGATAGGCTCGTAAGGGGCAGGCCTTGTTCTTGTTTTTGCTGTTGTTGTGGCGTCACTACCTCAGATGTCGTCGGGCCACTACACCAACAATGAAGTTTCGCTGTCTTCCGCATTTTCCCTGCACAATATTTTAAAGTGATACAAGCTGTGGGATATAACGTTTGGGGTGATACCCATGGCTGTTCTTGTGATTTAGTGTATTTGTTTGGAATCTAAAAATTAATAGTACCAGGTAACAGGCTAAACTATGGTGACCGTGAGAGAAATGCGGGCATCTCGAGGTTGGTAGTGACAGTTTGTTTATTTGTTGGCCGGCCGGCTGGGCCGTGTGGGCTGCTGACAGCGAAATCAGGAAGTTTATTTTGCTCCTGTTTAATTTCGAGATTACATCAAGAGTAATGTGAGCCAAGTGCATTTTATAATTTTGGATCGTTGGCATAAGTGTGACCTATCGTTCTTTGCTTGTCAAGGAACACAAACGTAAAATGTGATGTGTTTGTGCACCGTCCCTAATTTTATGTATCTCAGGTTATTATGATAAAACTACCTAATTCCTTTAGTTTGTAATAGAGCGAGTACTTGGTGTATTATGTTTATGTTTTAGATCGTTGCCGTAAAGACATTTTAAGTGATCATAACCCTACTAACATTGGTAAATATTGTGAGATCATAACAGCAGCAATGGAAGAAATTTAGAGAAAACTGATAAGGAGAGAGGTCAGAGCTCATCGTGAGAATATAATTTGATGAAATCAATAGGCTAATAATTAGTTATTAGCACAAGTCAATTGGAAAAATAGACTACTGAGAGCTCTAGAAAAAAACATATCAAAATGTGACTAGTACATAATAAGTAGGACATGTCATACTTAAAAACAGACTAGAACAAAATAGTGACTTAAGTGACTACCGGTGACAACTAAATAATATTAAGTACATGTCATTAATGACAACTAGGACTAGTGAGAGCACATGAGAAAGATATATAGACTTGCACAATAGTGTGACTTGTCGCAAAAACAAACATGAAGAATGAAAGATGGAAAATAGTTTTGTGAGATCTTCAGAAAAATATGACTAGTAAATTGTAATCAATGGTAACAAGGGCAGTCAGTCAATAATAACACTAGTAAATAACAACTAGGATAGTCAAAGAACAGTGAAACTAGTCAATGATATCTAGGAAAATTATGAACCATAATGTCACTAGTAAATAATAAGTAGGACAATGAAATAAAAAATCTACTTTTTACATTTACAGGTGAGCAACACGCTGCAGTTTCCTACATGGCTTCTGAGGAGCATGTGATGGACCCGGACCAGGGACAGTTGCGGCATGGCCTACATTTTTATGAGTTCTGGAGCACTTCTCTTTTATCTCCAGGTTCATCTTCTCAAGTAGATCTTGAATGGCTTTCTTGCAAAAGGCCTTAATGAGGTGAGTTTTAATTTCTTGATGCTGCTCACAGAGATTTTAATTACTTACTTCAGGTATTTAACTGACTGTAGCTTCCAGGTGCCTAAGAACACCATGTCTTGGTAGATTCGACAGGGCAACAATATTCTGCAAACGTCCCACTGCTCATAAATTTTACTGACGACTGTTGAGACCTGGGAGTTTGGCAACATAGTGTCCATTTCTGGCGCTGAAGCAGACATTGTGTGGGGGAGATGATGTGGAAACTGCGGCTGTGTAACCAGCGCATCACTGCACTCCCCGAACTTAAATATTGCCAGCTGCTTCAACACTATTGGGGCAGCGACTTAGGCACTGGCAATGCTTCGCACCCAGTCATCACCACTGCTACTCTCTTCCAAGTCATCTTCTTCTTTAATTTCAAGGTGAGTAGGTACAGTGGGTTCAGGTGTCACATTTCTCTTGAGAATGTCAATTAATTCTTCAAAGTCAAAGAGATTCACTGCCTCATCATCCATGCAGTTTTTTCACTTGGATTCCGTCGTCAAAAACTTCACAAAGGAACGCGGGAATGCTGAGGGGACATATGTAGCAGAAGGATTGAGTCGATGACCACCAGTGAACCTCATGCCAGAGAAGGTGCAGGTGCACCTTTTTAATGGGGCCTTTCAGAGTCTTTCTGGTTGGCCTGGTGAAGGGCAGGCCACGGAAGCACCGTGGTCGACGCTGCCGCATGGACTCGAAGTCGGCGAGAACATCCTGCTCCTACCGTCTAGCCTGTGGCTTTCGCCTGAAGTTTTGCACCTCAGCAACGAGAAACTTCAAAAATCGATGATCAACTTTATCTCGGAGAAAAGCAAGTGCCTCCTCTTCCTTACGAGTATTTACCTCCTTCAACTCCTGGCACTTTCTCAGGTAATTGTCTCGTTGTTGTTTAGCTTCCCGTTTGTAAGCTACCGCACACTTCAAGAGATGGTCCTCGAGAGGTGTGCGGTGCGGTTCTTTTTTGGAACAACTAACTGGAATAGCTGGCAATTTTTTGCAGCGGTTGTAAGCTCTTTTTTTGCAGGCCTCTTAGGTGTGGATGTTACAAGGCCAGAAGTATTTGACTCAGTAGGTTGAGGACCTGCACAGAAAAAAAAAGGAAATTAATTTCTGTTTTAAAAGGGAAGAAACTGATACGAGCATCTGGAAAATAATATGTACCCTCAGAACAGTCCACACTAGAGTAGTTGTGATCTGAGTTGCTTGTCGAAGCAGAGCCAAGAGTCTCCTCTGATAATGCTGAGTCTGTCACCAAACAAAAGTAGGTGAGTTAACTTACACGTGCAAGTAGTTTTTATTTCCATTCTTCTATTTTTTTCATTTATGTTGAAGTAATCTTTTCTTTTTAGAGGAACTCTTTACCTGCTATGGAAGTCTCTGTGGAGCTGTTGCTGGCATCAATTGCTTCAGCCACCTGGTGACGCATATTCCCCACATTTGGTTCAACGCCCTATGAAGGAGAAAGAGCGTGCAAAGTACAGTCCTTTGAACCTGAACAGAAAAGGAAAAGGTCGGTGAAACAATGTCACAAAGTTTTACGGTCAAGAGGGCATACATGTTTTCACAAAGCGAGTGTATAAATTTTAATTATGGGGAAAAGTGACTTGTCTAGGGACTAAGATCAGTAAAATCTGCCATTGAAAGTATAGCTTGCATACTAGATGCAATATTGCAAGTGTATTAAAATGTGGAATTAAGAAAACAGTTTTTCCTCTGTTGACAGCTAAGGATGGATTTAAAAATACGATTTCACGAAATCCTAATAGGCACGAAGTACGTTAATGTTTTAGTTTCATAAAATACTTAGGCGAATGGTTTATGCGTGGAAGCATTGGCTTCAAAATTTCCAGCCCTTTGGATTATATTATTGAATTTATTTTATCTTATGGTTTGATCAGCGTCACTAGTATAGCGGATCAAATGCAAAAGTTGAGCTCTCTGGCTCAAACGATTTAGAAGTTAGTCCCTCAGTAAAAATTGTCCGATCAGCTTGATTTTTGAAGTAAGGGCGCGTAGTGCAACGAATATTAGAACACTGCTTTCACATTTTTGTTTGTTCTTCCAAAAGATATTTTTAAACTACTGTGCATAAGTTGAATCAACAGCCCCCCCCCCCCCCCCTTTTTGCCCCAGTCACGGTCCTCCGGTCCTCCTCCCCTGCGCGCCGCGCGCGCAGAGGGGCAGCGAGGGGCCGAGCGGGCGAGTACCTGCGACAATGCCGATTCGGCTTGGCTCGCCTTCGGAGCTGGCACTATTCGCAGTCAGCTGGAGGAGGCGCCGCCGCCTTATAAACAGAACCGAGCGCGTTCAAGGTGGGAGTGCGCAGCCCTTCCTTCTATGGTTCTAGGCTGGGACCTCCACTCAACAGAAGAAGGCTGGGGGAGGCGCCGCCCCCTTCGACAAAACGGAGCGCGTTTGAGGTGGGAGTGCCCAGTCCTATCCCTGTCGTGGTTCTAGGCTGGGACCTGCACTCAACAAAACAAGGCCGATGGATCTGCGGCTCACGCGTCCACCTCAAGACTTAACTCGCGTCAAGGCGCCCTTAACGCACCAAGCGAATTTAACTATTCAGTTTGGCTGAATGAAATGTTACACAGCCGAAATGAATGAGAAAATAGCAGTTACAGACCCACAGAAATCGTTTTGTTAAGTTTCACGGAGGACGGAGGTTCAATACGAAGGAACAAAAGTGATTTACGCAAAAGATAGACGTAAATGTACACTATTTCTAAATGTTCACTAATTCTGCTCACCAGATTGAAGTCCAACTTACCAAAACGTTATCTGCAGGTATACAACAACTATTAACGCATTCAATTCGCCTTGTAAAAGTTTATCGCTTGGGCAAGATCGGCTGCGGCCCTGGGGGGCCATCGTCAAGAAATAAAAATATAAAATTCTAACGCTAACGCGTCAAACGTCCCCCTTGGTTTGAACACTTGCCTCAAAGTCAAAAAGAATTTAAGAATATAAAGCCAGAACTATTGGTTATAGCCAAATCATGAATTTTATTCGCCAGACATCGGGCGCACATAATGTCGCCCAGTGGGCCAGCTGTCAACAACGCGCCTTGACAACCACTGAATCAAACCACCAGCCAAGAATTAAAGGGTTCCACTTTCACATTTGCCTCACACTTACCATTAAATGAAATAGAAATGAAAAATATTGGGTCTAAACTCTCTGTGAGAGCCCAAATCGTGAATTTTATCCGCCTCACATTTAAGACACAAACATGGCGCCGAGCGGGCCAGCTATAAACAACGCCGCCTTGGTGTCCACTCAAACCAACCCAAAATATATTTTGCTAGTTTTATATTTATTAACGACGTAAAATGATGTTTCAGGCCTTTACCAAACAATTATGGGAGCCTCTACGCATTGACAGGAAACACAGAGGCAGACTAATTTTTATCTGTGACTGAAAACATGAATTGAGGACTGACTCTGAGGTTGGCGATCTGTTATTTTTTCGGTAAAAATGAAGTAGGTTTCGAAAGGGCGGTACGGTGGTCACGTGCGAATTTTAGTGGTGTCATCTCTTTCTGGCGCAGTTAACTGAAGCAGAGCTTTGTTTGAACGCAGACTTTGGAGGTTTCTCTTTCGCTCCGCTGACGAGTCGAGCAACCAGAACTTCAAATCAAATTTCCAAAATTTCTGTAAGAGCGATTTTGATAAAACTTCGAAATTGCATTTAGAATATACAATTCTATAACTGCTGTAAATTTTATCAAAATCCCTTGGGCCAGATTTTTTTGTCCCGTAGGGGTAATGTAAAACAACTGACAAACGTTTCGACTGATTTTAAAAGGCAACTTCGTTGCTAAAAAAATGAAGCCTGATTGACTCACCTGCAAGATCCACTGATAAACCAGAGTCATCAACCAGAGCAGCACTGCCTGCAAGATGTACAGCTACAGCAGGGTCATCAACCACAGCAGCACAGTCTTCAGAGGACTCCACATCTGGAATGCCATGCCATAAGCACTATGTTATGTGCGAAACTTTGAATTAATTAATCTGGTACTTTGTGTGCAAACAAACCTGGAACAACTGGTATGACATTGAAGCGGAGACTTGTGCACCTCATACTGTTGTAGCCATCCTGTGGTATGTGCTCTGAACAAACCACTCGATTGCACAGCTGCTCAGGAGTGAGCTTTAGAAGTGCAGGGTTCCGTAAAGCCTCTACCCACTGTTTATAACTGTAAACCAATAGTAGCTATTACATATAGAGATTTGTAACCACATAAAGTAACCGCAAGCATGTTATTATTTAGCATTGACACCACACTGTTATTCAATTACTGTGACGTCACATTCCTTTTAATATTAATGTCACATCCTTTTGAATGTAACAATAAAATTCAGCTAGCATATTCTTGACGATTCACGTTGAAAAAATTGTGACACTACATTTTAAACAATGTGACACTTTTCACATAAAAAAGAATGTGACGTCACAGTAATTGAATAACAGTGCATTATTCAGGAAAAAGGTGCTCATGCACATATAGCCAAGCTAAAATAAATAATCATCAATGGGGATTAATCCTTTAATGTGAGTCTGCTTGATGAAAAAGTCCATCCCTTAGATTTGGGCCCAAAATTCAGTGTCATCCAAAGAAATGCCTTAAAATTACTGTAAAGGTTTAATCCCCACTTCAAAGCACATGTAGGTAATGGAATGGATGAGGAAAATCTGTATCTCTTGCACATGTCCAGAAGAAAATGTACATGGTTGCACACAGTTTCGATCAGAAACCATTTAACCATTAGCTAGATATCTCAATAGTTATGTTTCCTATGTATTAAGAGAGATTTTAGGACTCACCTGCTCTTAGGAATTCTATGAAAATGCAGTTGAGGGGAATTCTTCTTGGATTTTGTGCAGTTCAAGGCACAGCGCCGGTTATTACCCATGATATGAATATCAAATTAAACTCTGAGAACTTAACAATCGGCATGCTACCACACGATAATCGGGGCTTCAAGAGAGATGGCTGCCGTCCAACAAAGGTAAAACCTTTACTATTCACGCCTCGTGCTGGCCTCGTGGCGAGCACCCGATGTGATGAAACGCAATGAAATGGGGCAGTTGTAGGGATCAAAACAGCAGGTGTGTGTCTGTGTGTGAGTACGTGTGTCACGTGCGTCTGATAAGCGACACCAGGTGGCGCATAGTGACATCCAGTAAAACCTGTCCGTACCAAATCTCGCTATCTCAAGAAAATTGTACCTGATAAATGTTTGTTAATTTAGTTTCACACTTGTATACCACTGTACTGTGATCGTAACGCCTTTGCCACGAAGTGTTTATTAAAAATGACATCCTGAAAAAATATCTTTTTATTTCTCAAACATCTTTCGGCGCTGAACGGATCAGCAAGTGTCGCGGTGAATTCGAACGGGCGAGCGGGACGCGGGGGACCCGGACACAGGTGGTCCTCCCCCGCGAGCCCTCACCTGCCCCCGCCACAACCCCGCACACTCATTCGTTGCAAACATCATGTCCTTTTTTCTTTACATCTGAGTGACATCATGCACTTGGTTCTCTGCCCTTTTCGAGAGCACAAGCACAAGCTCGCTGACACCTTAAAGTTGCGTGCGTAACTACACTGAAAATCCAAGTGTACGAATGTCGCACACCTGCAGGAGTGTGAATGTTTGCCGCACACTTGCAGGTGAGCGAACAACCATTCGCACACTTGCAGGTGAGCGAACAACCATTCGTACACTTGCAGGTGAGCGAACAACCATTCGCACACTTGAAGGTGTGTGAATGACTACTCGTACACTTGCAGGTGTGTGAATGACCCTTCGCTTACTAGCAGGTAAGCGAATATCCATTCGCACATCTAGAAGGCCCTGCCTTTCCGTGGGTTTCAGCAAAGTGTACGAATGGCCATTTGCTCAATGGTAAGTTTACGAATAGTGATTCACACACCTACCGTTCGCTCACCTGCAAGTGTGCGACATACATTCACTCACCTGCAGGTGTGCGACATTCGTACAGTTGGATTTCCAGTGTATGCACAAAATTGTACGTAAGTTACGTATGTGCACAGTTGTACGTAGTTATGCACAAAATGCTACATAGCCCGTTAGTGTGAAGATTTACAACACACCACTCTGGTAATCTTGTGTACAGATTGTACGACAATTACTAGTAATGACATCCCAAACCTTCCTCTTTTCGTTGTTTTTCATCCGTTTTTGTGTTTTCCCTCATTTAAATATGTAAAAATTTAAATAAATTTTAAAGTTTTTTGGAAAAATTGGTACACTGTTAAAACCTTGCGAAGAAAAAGTTCGTATTACAAACAAAATAGTTTGTAAGCTGCGAAGTATTTGGCTGCTTCGCAATTACGAAGAATTTCTTCGCAACTTACAAACTATTTAGTTTGTAAGGCGTAAAAAGTTTGTAAGCTTGCGAAGCGTTGCGAACTACTTTGTTTGTAATACGAACTTTTTCTTTGCAATGCGAACCATCCAATTTCTTTGCAACGATTGTTCGCAAGGTTTAAACTGTGTAATCACCGGCTCGGTACACTGGAAAAACAAACGTAGGAATTAATGCCTTTCTAGGAGCATGAAACTTTAATGCCTTTGCAAAGGCACGAAATTGTCCAAAGGCATTAAAATTTAACACCTTTGGGGCAGTTTTAATGCCTTTGCAGGGGTGCTAATTTTTAATGACTTTGTGAAGGCATTAAACCTCTTCGAGTCGTACCTTTGTTTTTCCAGTGTAATCGTGTATACGCTACTGAACCGAGTGATGGACCCCTCGAGTGACCCTGAGAGACGTGCTCGGTAGCGGGCACAGGAACGCCAGGTCCCCCGTCAAGTCCTCCCAGCCCGCCGGGCCGGCGCGGCGGCGCTCAGCCGCAGGGACAGTATATACATTACTCCATTAACCTTTCCGGGCCGGCCAGGGCAGCGGCAGCCCACCCGCACCGCCAAATGTGTTTTTCAGTGAGGCGGCTGAGGCTCCAGGTCAGTGCGTTACCTTTCCGTGGGTGGTGGAGTAGGCCATTCGCCTGATTCCGAGGATTGCCTCCTTGCGTCCTTTGTGTTGTACCCACGTTGGAGATGGCAGAGCCCCACGAGTGTGACAAGGGCGGAGGCGCGAGACCGATCTTCGGAAGCAGACGGCAGAAGTGCGGGTGAAACGATCAGTAGTAAAACTGTAGTTTAAATTGAAGTATTGAATCTTTGAAACTTCAGTTGCAGAACTGCAGTTTATTCTTACTTTTGGATCGGTTTTACCTGAGAGGAACTCTGTCAGAAAAATAGTACTAAAGAACACTAAAGGTACGATAATTTACTGGTCAAGTCCTTGCCTGCTCTGAGTGTACTTGGCTAATACGGTCTTTTGGGGTCACACACAAAAACGTATTCTTGCAGTAAGAATAAAAATATTCTTGATCCTGATATTCTATCCAGAATCCTAATTTTCTACCAATAATGCCGAGGAGCTTCTTCCTGTAACCTTACGGATTATTCCTAATAGTATAAAATATACTTATGTTAAAGATCAAGGTGATATATCTGTATTCTTAACCGATGAATAATATTCATTTCACAAGAATAACAGTATTCTTACTTTGGGAACTTCGGTTGGGTTGTCGTACTGCTAATGTCCCGTTACTTCAGACAAGTATAATTATTCTAAGCAGAAGGATCGATCCGGCTGAAAGAGACTGCTAGCCGGCCCGCTCATCCCGTAGCTGTCCCCGTAGCCTAGTCGCTAAGGGTTGAGAGATCCAATGCAAAGGTCCGAGGTTCGAATCCAGGTAGGGTAAGCGAAAAATGTCAACTATTTTGAAGTAATCGTGATAGCGTCCCCGATACCATAGATCAAGAATAAGTTTTAGGCCTAGTACTTTTGTGGTCTTCCATGAGAATCTACAGATGCTACCCACAAGAATACTTTATTCTTATTACAAGAATACTTCATTTATACTTACTATAAGAATATTTGGTCTTGTCCCTATATCAATTATATTTTATTCTTACCCAAATCATATTTGACTTGTGATAAGAATACCTTACGAAGTATCCAGCTTAATCATATGATCACTTTACTTCGTACCTCAAGACCGTACTACCCAAGTACATCTAGAGCAGGCAAGGACTTGACCAGTAAATGATCGTACCCTCAGCGTGCTTTTTTTCTGACAGTGAAACTAGTACCCGCATGGCAAAAAGTACCACGGAAATGACACTTCGAAAGAGAAAGTAAATGACAGTTTAGAGTGACTTCCAAGGAGAAAATGTGTACTTGGAAGTGTCCTGTTGAGTACATAATGTTCTATTCTCTGCCTCCGTATATCTAACGGCCATACCACGCTGGGCCTAACGATCCCTGGCCATGCGTTCTACTCCCTCTAGGCTACTTGCAGCCACAACCGTGAAATTTAGTCCACCTGGGTTCTCCGAATAAAAAGCGGTTAATTAAGCCAATCCACAGCAATGTAACCGAATAAAACCGTTCAAAAATACCCATTCTTTGGTGGACGAAATGCTGGGACTCTGGCTTTGCCCTTATGATTCGAAAGAGTTCCGCAATTGCATCCAGGGCTGCCCGTAAAAGCCCCTTCTACCCACGGACTGTCCTTTTTCACGACCGGACAGTTCCACTTGGAGTCCATCTCCGGGTTCGGGTAGTCCGCGATTGCATCCTTGGGTCACGGGCTAGTCCGGCACTAACCCGTTAGTCCGATTGGAGTCCTGTACAGCGGACTTGCTTCGGGTTTGCCCGCGGAGGGCTCATTTCGGATTTCTCGCTTGTCCAACATTTTTTTCTATGATCACTGTTAAAAATTCTGTACCCAAACTACAGGAGAGGTACGGAAGCACCGTTTTATTCCACCACAGTACGTTCCGTACCTTGAAAGTACAGTGAGTACTGTAGACCGGCCTGACCAACTACGGAAGGTTCTGTACCCATTGTGCCGTAAAAGTTTGAGGCGTGTCAAAATATTGTCGTCGGTTGTATGGACAAAACAGTCACTGGAAGTACGGAGACTCCTGTACTCATCAGGAGCGGACGTTCCGTATCATCATAAAACAGCGCAGACCTGGTGAAAAATTGACAGGACAATACTGTGGAAATTACTGTAGACATTTTTAACAGTGATCTACTATCAATAACTTCTCAACTGCAACCAAGTGCAGGACGCTGTCAAATATGTTGTTTTTGGAATATCGATCTGAAATTTGGTATGTAGCATCTATGGTGAAATTAAGTAGGGCCATTTTAATTTTATTGAAATCGGAGCATTTTTTCTTGGTATCTTGAAAACGGCTTGAGCTAGCTCCAAACGGACAACAGATTTGGCATCGCCTCGATTCCGACACCCTCAAACATGTTCCGTTCATTCGGTTACGTCTTGATTATCAAGGCTTTGTCGATTTAAACATTTGAATACCGATAGCTAGTGCACCCATGGCTGCCTAAAGAAGGGGCGGGAAGGGGGAAGGGTATACAGAAGGCACGTTTCCGGAATAGACCGAGCGTTATTTCGGGCCGATCCGGGCGTCGCTTCGGACCAGTCCAACCCGACTACAGCATCGGACTCTATCCAGAATTTCTCGGTTTTGGGGACATTTCGGTTCCTAAAACGGACAGTCCAAACAGAGGTCTGCAATGGTCGGTTCTAGCGTGCTCAGAGCCGAACTGATAGCCGAAGCCTCAGGAACCGATCCGAACTGCATTGTTGCATAGGTTTGGATCAGTTCGGGCCAGGCGCGAATCTATTGGGTCGTCGCGAACCGTGGGCCGCTGCCGCCGGACGTGTTCGGCAGCGATGAGCGATGGTAGGCACCGCGCAGCGCTCATGAGACAGAACGGTTGCCTATGGACCAGGTGCCGGGCGCCGCCCTGGACCGGAACTGAACCCCTACACTCACTTTGCCCTTCCCCTTCTCTACCTTAACTGGTTAGCGTGTATGAGCTCAGAGTTAAAACAAGTGGATTTAGAATCGATAACATTAATTTGATCCCACCACGTCTCTGGGGGTTCGGGTTTGTGAGGTTCGGAAAGGAAGCGCACAGGAAACACTACAGAATTATTTATTGGTTAGGAAGGAATGTAGAAATATAATGCTGTCAACAGTATTAGGAGCCAGCATAGACCTGCGTGCCTGAACCACCCATCCGGCATCACTGAACAGTCGTTCGCAGGGCGCACTAGTGGCTGGCATGCCCAAAAGGCGGTGCGCTAGCCTTGCCAAAAAGGGAAACGCCCCATTGCCACTACTTTGAGACTGAAACAAAAGCGGGCATATAAAAACCAATTTCAAAAAAAATAAAATAAGAAAAACAGGCCACACGCACCTGCGACTTCCAAAACTGGTTCAACCCTTCCAAGGGAACGGCGGGTAGAGGTGTTTGGTGGAGGTACTTTGTGACCTCGTCCGTAATAACGGTCGGCAGGTCGTCGGTGGCCCACTCCCACTGGTCGACATAGTCGTCGTCCAGGGCGCGACGCTTTGCAGGTGGCGGGTCGTCCTCTCTGGCGGCGAGGAGCTCCTCCGCCCCCGCCTCGTCACCCGCCATTTTGCGCAGCTCGGCACGTACGGCATTAAATAACCTGCAAAAAAAGGACATAAAAGAACCGAAATAGAAAAAAGTTAAAATACCACCTTTTACCCACCTCATTTTGCTCCGCCTCGTCGAGCATCTTGAGATGGCGGAAGCGAGGGTGCAGGAACAGGGCCATCTTGTGCTTCATGGACGGCTGCAGTTTGGCCGCCACCCACACAGCTGCCCTCGCCCTCACCACAGCCAGTGTGGGGTCATCCTCTGGTTTCGGCATGACGTGGGCACGCAGCCGGCAAATAGCTAGGACGGCCAGCGGCAGCGTCGGGTACTCCTGGCCCTGGAGCTTGTCGGTCTCCTGCTCAAATGGAGCCAGAAGCTCCACCAGCTTGGTAAGCTGGTCCAAGTTTATGTGAGACATTTTCTCATTTGACGCAGTCTCCCCCAGAACTGTCCGCACCTTTAAATAAAAATTACCGTGTTAGAAAACGTCGAATTTAATAGTCATTGTTCTGAAATTTTGGTTAATATAGCCGTACCTGATCGTGCATCGAGATGATCTTCAACGTGTGTCGAAGCCAGTTCCAGCGGGTGGCAGAGTCAGTGGGGATGGACTTGGTCAGCTCGTGCATTTTGCCCGAGGCCTTCAAATGCACGATGATTTCCTTCACTTGTTTAACACCCTGGAGCAGCCCGATAAGTTGCCGCTCGTTAGAGAGTCTCTCCTTCATGAGCCGCACCGTCGCACTGTCAGACCCTTGAATCTGTAATGCATAAGAGAGTAATTAACAAATGAACGTATGTGGTAAAATGTGATTCCGCAACGGGTGACTGCGACGCGTGGAGTAGAAAACAACGCGCATAAACAAGAGCGCCCCGCTGGGTAGGCAACCCAGCGCGCGCCACGGCTTTGGTGACGTGCGCTGGGTTGCCTACCCAGCGGGGCGCTCTCGTTTATACGCGTTGTTTTTTTTTACATTACGCGCCGCAAACACGCGCCGCAGAACGACAAATACGCACAAGCGCGCCGCGCACCCGGCCCGCGCCCGTGACGCCGCCCGCGACGCCGCCCGCGACGCCGCCCCCCCGCCCGCGACCCCACCCGCGACCCCGCCCGCGCCCCGCCCGCGACCCGCACACCGCGCTCGCGCACCTCACACTGCGCACCGAGCACCCGCACCGCGCACCCCATTGCAGAACTAGATAGCAGAGAGACACAACAACAAAGCTTACCTCCAGGTGTTTGTGCAGTTTGGACAGTTCAGGGCCGGTGACATCCCCAGTTTTGTCCAACGGATTCAAAAATTCCACAATACTTTGGACCTCTTCACTGGGCTCCTTGATGCGTTCCGCGAGGTCAGGGCGCCCCTTAGAATCAGGAATTTTAGCCACCTACAAAACATAAAAAATAAATAAAAATTTCAATCAAGATTGTAAATGAAAGCAGATGATACTAAATTCTTATTTTTTTATTTATTTATTTACTTATTTATTTATTTTTTTGCTGTGTTGCGCCTCGCGGACTTCGAGCCATTGAGCCATTCATCAGTCCCCCCCTAGGTACAATATACCCGGGGTACGCGCTTGGTTTTTGAACTTCGGAGTAAAAGCTAGCTGACACCTTATTATGTCTTGCACTTTTGTCTATTAAGGCGACGTTACGAAAATGTGCGTACGAATAATTTTATTTCAGCGCCTTCTGCACTTACGGGGTTTGGGTAGTCAGCCACCGTTACACATGTGTTTGGCGGGTCGACCCACCCAGAGTC
The DNA here is from genome assembly GCA_029379305.1 of Frankliniella fusca. Lineage (NCBI taxonomy): Eukaryota > Metazoa > Arthropoda > Insecta > Thysanoptera > Thripidae > Frankliniella > Frankliniella fusca. The sequence continues at coordinate 27,281 of JAHWGI010001389.1, forward strand.
TGGCACATACTGCTATAAATGTGTTACACTCGGGAGAGCCGCGAGCGGGGCGCCGCCGGGCGCCGCAAGGCAACAATACCAAGGGTTGGAGCCTCGCCTGGTCCCTGCCTCGGCCCCGCTGGCCCCACCTCCCCCTCCCGACCCCCTCGCCTGGCCCGCCTGGCTTCCCCCTCTCCAGGCCTGCACACGCGCCGCCGCACTGTGACAACCCGGCCCGCTCTATACTATTGCGAGAGTACAAGCCGATGAAACATCAATTCTCTTTAGTTTCTTTTTATTTTATTTTTGCTAAGATGTATCATCTGCTAAAAATCAGTCCATTTCATAGCAGAAATTGATAGATGTTTTTGTTACCTTTGATCTGTTGGTGATAACTGAAAGCAGACACGGCCCATAAGATGCAATGTGGGGAAGAGGAGACTTCACTTTCTCCTTGAGCAGCTTGTCAGCCTTGCTGGCACCTAACTTTTGTTTCACCACCTTGGCGGCCTCCAAGTACACTTGAAGCTCCTCTTCGGCCGGCGTGTCCATCACGTTGGCCTTCTCACGGAGCTCCACGTGCGACAGAATCAAAGTATGCTTGAGGACTGTATTGAGCTGGTGGGCAAGGCAGTCCTCCCGGGACAGCCCCTCCAGGCCCTTCTTCATGTTTGCCCCTTCGTCGGTCACCCACTCATTGTTGTTAAATTCGGCTTCAGTGAAGCCGAATCGCTGGAACTCTTCAAACAGGACAGCACGAATGTTTTCACCTGTCTTCTTTTTCGTCACTGGAAACTTGGTGGTGAAAAACTTGTGACTTTCCTGCTTGAAGTCGGTGTTGAAGTGCAGGGTGACCGCGATGTAGTTGAACTGCCGGTGCGTCTCCAGCCACATGTCCGTGGTGGCAGCCAGGCCTTTGTCGACGGCGGCCTTCCTGGCCCTCACCGTGATCACCTCACGCTCCCTGTCAGCCATCGCGCACATGTGGCGGCGCACCGTTTCGGCGTGCGGCATGGCGTCCCTCTTCACGTCAACGGGGCCGGGGAGAGCATGACCCATGTCCAGGGCGGCCTGCAGCAGCTTGGTCATGGGCTCGCCCGATGCCACTTCGAGCGAGCACATGGATGTGGCACAAAACTCGGCCAGCCTGTCCTCAAGCACCGGCTTGAAATTGGGGGGCAGGCAGGCGACACCCTGGCACCGGGCTTGTAGCCGCCCTCGAGCACCTCGCCGATCACGGCGCAGTTCGGCAGGTGCTTGAGCATGTTTGTGGTCCCGTGCTTGCTCATGTACAAAGCCTTGCACCGCTTGCACTGGGCCACGCCTACGTCCAGGTCGCCAGCATACACAGCAAAATAAGTGTCCCACCCGTAGCTGCGTTTTCTGCTCTTCACGACACGCTTTTCCGCGACCTTGTAGTCCCCACTGTCCAGCCTCTGCCTCACCTGCTCCATAAATTTGGCCTCCGCGGCCTCATTGCTGTTACTTGTTGACGTTGACGGTGTGGATGTTGATGCGGCCGACGGCGGCCCGGACTTGCAGCCACAACCGTGAAATTTAGTAAACCTAGGTTCTCCGTAATAATAGCGGATAATTAAGCCAACATGTTGGCGCGCCGCCCATTGAATCATAACAATGCGGTGTTGCGCGGGCAGGCTGCGGGCAGGCTGCAGTCAGGCTGCAGTCAGGCTGCGGCAGGCGCGGCGGAACGTTTTCAGGCCGGGGGGGGGGGGCAAGGCCCGGGTGCGTTTGGCGCGCCCCTCCCGGCGTTTCGGCGCCCCCTTCTCAAAAATCGCATTTCCGGCGATTTAAACTGAAAAATAGCACTAAAATTGTGATTTTTTATTATTTTTTATTTTAAATATTGTTTGATTTTGGCAGTTTTGATTTTCCTCCTCTGAGTAAGGAGGGGTAACGGTTAACAGAAACTCATACATTGATTGGTGCGTCTTCTTGCTGCAAAAGTGGGTAACTAGGTTGCATCAAATAAGAAAGAGACAACGAAACGCAGGGGGACAAAACAGGTAAGAAGGTGTATGAACGGCAGCTCTGGGCTGAGCGTTTAAGTACAAGCAGAGCCTGAATGCAACTTCACTGCAAGTATGTTTCAGAGTGTAGGATGAACGCCCCCTCCTCACCCTCCCCCTACCAGAGGGAGAAAGAGGACAAAACGAAACAAACGCGTCCAGCACACTACCCGGACCCGAACATATACTGCCTCACTTTGAAGAGCAAGGGGTGAAGGTCTAATGTAGTGTCTATGAACGCCCCCATTGCTGCACCGAAAGCCCTCGCCCCAGCGGCGCCCCTTGGAGCCCTTGCCCCAAGAGTTCCCACCACGGGAGCCCTTGCCCCGGAGGCGCGTTCCCGAACCGGAAGTCCTCGCCTCGGGAGCGCCCCTAGGCAGGCGCCCTCCTACGTGAAGGCCCCCCACCATCCCCTTTGCCGAGCGCCGGGAGGCGCCCTTTTACAGAAATCGCTTCCATTCCCTGCTGGCCTGCGGGCGCCTGCGGCGCTCTCTGATGGGAGCCCAAGGGCGTCATACTAGGGGCGCCCGTTGCGCCCAAACGAGGCGCCTCACGGCGCCCCTTTCAGGTCACCTTCACCCCTGTTCCGCCGCGCCTGGGCTCCGGACGCTGGGAACTGGAGGATTGGAGGACTGGAGCCTGGAGCCGTTGAGGCTGCTGCGAGGGGTCGTTAACTAGTATATTATGTCGAATGCGGTGGGTGTATTACCTGTCTATTACCATTATTACCATACATTACTTGGATATTTCCACAATTTTGCCTCTACATTACCCATATATTACTCTAATATTACTCTATATTACTATACACAATATAGATTTACTTTACATTATTTTATAAAACATACATATTACCTATATTGCTGGTAATGTACGTATACTACCTCGTACACGGCTAAGGGGAGTTGCCGACCCCTCCCCTCGGGCTGTTGGTTGCCCCGGCCCGCCCTGGTCCCTGGCCTGACCGCCTGCGGGTACGCGGACCTGCAACTTTGTTACATTTTTTCTGAAACGCCCGGAAGGCACAGCGATTTCCCTGACGTTCCCTTGTCGGACTGATTGTCCATCTTTGTCGCCCACTCGCCACACGGGATAGGAAACATGAACTAAGGGGTTGAATGATAGAGACGACCAAGCTGTCGTCAGGAGGGAAGGAAGGGGAAAAGGAAGGGAATAGGAAGAAGGGTTGAGTGGGCGGTACATCCTGATCCAATTCATCACCGGGAAAACAAGGTGGCAGCCGTGTCAGCGCGCAACTGCCTTATCGCTGTCGCGTCTCCAGCTGGAGCTCTACGGTCGCGCGGAACAGTGGTACGCCGCGAACTGCCGAAGAATGGGTTCGGGTACACTCTGTAAAAAATTACGTGTTGAAAAACAAACATTTTCATGATTACAGAGTTGTCGAATAACAACACAAATTGTTTTGGCCAGAAACAATCAATTTGTTTTAATAAAACAATTTTATTGTAGTGTTACAATTAATTTGTTGCTGCACAACAAATGTTGTTTTATAACAGCGCTAGAGTCATTTCTGAACAGTATTGGTTGTTACAAAACAAGCGTTTTGTTGTAAAACAACACGTGTTGTAATCTAGTTGCTATCTAGTGTTGCTAAGTAACAACAACATTTTTACAGTGTACGGGCACGGATAGTACACGGTACGACAGGCCGCTGCAGCGGGGCGGGGCATGGGCGAGGCGGGGGTGCGAACGAACCGGCACCTCACGGTAGCGCTCAGTTGGGGGGAGGGGAGGGGAGAGCACGCGTCCGGTATGGGGAGGCAGCCATGCGTGACATGTGTTGGGGGTGGACGAGGATATGACGGGGGAATGACAGTGCGTTTTTCGCTTAAACTTATTTTCGTCACTCTTGGAGAGGGAGGGACACATACTGGCGGAAATATCATTAATTATTCGTTCATATCTATGATGACTACCGATTTTTCACTACCGTTTCGAGGTATTAATTGCTGGCCTCGTGCCCTCGTGCAGCACCGCCACCGCCGTCAGGCGTCAGAGTAGTGTTGTTAGCGCGGAGGCGAGCGCGGTTCTGGGCTTCCCCAAGCAGAGCATCACCTGCACCAGGGGGTGGGGTGGGGGTGAAAACCCGTGCACTCTGCGTGCACTTGCGTTTGAACTTGCATTACATGACTGTCCGTCCAGGTACTTGAAAATCCTTCACAAATTCACGCCTGATCCCATTCTGTGGATAGGAATAAACGCAACTAAAAGTGTGCGACATTTACAAACTTGGTCTTCCATCGACAGCAGTGGCGTGCTGTGCTGCTGAGGAGCATGACGGAGGCAGACGTGGCTGACCCTTCAAGATATGCCAAGCCGAATAGGCAGATTCTAGCAGATCCTTTACAGTACACGCGCTACTTCGCCCCGCGCGACGTCACGCGCGCCGCGACGCTCCAGACTATCCGTTTGCCTAGCACTGCACCGTCAGGTGTCCGAGTTCACACCGCCCGGCCAGGCCCAGCCCACCGAGAAAGCACCGAATAACTCAGAGGGACCAAGGACGAACGACGCGACTCCCCCGTTGTGTTCATCGACTTTGGGACTTTTGCCTCAGTTCGAGATCCTCGTTGCTAGTAGCCCGCGCGCCCGGTTCGATTATGAATCGATCCTATTCAAGTGCATATACAGAATGTTCAGATTTTGTTTGTTGTCATTAGGGTCTCGTTCTTGTCAGTGAAATGACATCAAAAAAAAAAAAAAAAAAAAAAACCCTGTAACTACGTGCTGTTTTAATTTAAACATATTCAGCTCTGTAAAAATATTGTACTTTAGTGGCAGCACAAGAAATTCCTCAACTGCCCAGGAACCCCGCTGCAAGACTCAACGTCTCGTTAGTATAGTTCAGTTTTGTATAGTATAGTTCCGTTCATGAACGAGACCATTGACATTGTTTCACATTTTGATTTTACTGTATTAAAATCCCAAAAAGAGTTCATAACCTTTTTTATTGTACGATTGCAGTATAGACGAACAAAGTAACAATAAAACAATATCACAAATAAACTAAACAATTCATGTCCTAAACATTATTAGTTGGATCTAAACTCCTTCAGAGACCTTGGAGTTGACAAATCATTTGACTCATTGGAATTTGGATATTTAACCGAAAACAGTCAATAAATTAGCAGTATAGTTAGAAAGTGACAAAAAAAAACGATATCAAAAATGCACAATTGCAGTAAAGATAAAGTGGCAAAAAAAGCAATATTACAAACAAACCAAACAATACATCTGCCAAACATAGTTAAACCGGTTAAACTCTAGTTGGACCTGAACTTCTTCAAAGAGCTTGGAGTCGACGAACCATTTGATTCATCACAATTTGGGCACTTAACTGAACACAATCAATAAATTGGCTATAATAGCTATAATAGCCATTAAAGGAAGAACGTTTATGATTTTGCTAACGACCCAAACTGTTCGAAAACGACAATTTTTTTCAATATTACAGAAAAAACATATAAGCCCAAAAAGAAGTAACTACAGTTCGATGACATAAATGATTTTGTGGTTTTTTTTCAATTGTTTTAAATTTACATTTTTTCCTGTCTTAAAACAGGAATTGTTGCTAACAAACTTAGCAATACTTTTCCTGTTAATTTGCAACAGTGTTGTCAGAAAATTAGGCAAAACCCACCCAACACACAGCTGTGTGGAGCGGACGGTATTCGCGCCTGCCTACTGGCCATTCCTCTGCACACGTGTGTAGGTGTAGAAGTTACCTAGTAGGCAGGCACGAATACCGCTCGCTCCTCACAACTGTGTGTTGGGCGGCTTCTGCCTACTTTTCTGGCAGCACTGATTTGCGACAAAATTTTTGACAGTCTAGATGTGAAGTCAGGCGCGTATTAAGGGGGGTGGCGGGGGGGGGGGGGCGATCGCCCCCCCTGTGGCCTCTAGACAGCCGCCTGAAAGGTAGCAGAGCCCTGCAACGAGCGGGCATCTCGGCCGCCCGCTGCCTCAGCGCCTCGTAGCGGGCGGGCAGAGAAGATGCCCGCCCGAGCCAACAGAGCCCGCCCGCCGCCCGCCCGCTCGGCATGTAGGCGAGGCTCTGTCCAACGGGCCGCCCGCTAGACTCGGCTCTCGCTCCCGTGCGAGTGCGAGAGAGAGGAGAGAGGACGGGACGAAGCGAGACGACGGACGGCTCGGCTCTGGGCCTTGGCTCCGGCTGCTGAGTGACGTCACACGTCACATCGTGTGTGCGCGGCTGGGGGGTATTGGCGGGGGAGGAGGGGATGGGGATTAGGCGCAGGGCAGAGCGCACGGCGCTAGCGAGAAGGGAAGGGTGGGGGTGGGGCGGTTCGCTCGCGTTGCCTTGCGTGTTGCGGTTGCCTGTTGTCAGTTATTTATTGTACGTAACTCTAAGTTTGCTGCTGCAAATTTTAGCTGGGCCCTGTGGAGCTCAGGGGTTATGAGAAGGGGAATGAAAATAAAGCACGTATGTCACACATGTGTCATGCACTGACCCAACAAACAAGGCAAGGCAAGGCGTTAGAGAAGAGGAGGGGCGGGGAAGGGGAAGCGGCGGCTCGGCTCAGCTCGGCTCGGCTGCCGGCCTGGCCGCTGGCCGCTGCCGGGCCGGCCGGACAGGCTGGCGAGGCGAGAGAGCCGGGTCCGGGCCGGGCGGCGGGAGTCGGGCGCTCATGTCTACCTAGGCAAATCCGCCCGTTACGTTCGGCTATTCTTCGGCAACACTAGGGGACCGGACTCGGTCGCACTCGGGAACCTCGAGTGGAGTGGGAGAGGTGCTGGCGGCACCGCTACCGACCCCACCTCACCCCCAAGTAGGCACGAGCGCCCGCTCGTTGCAGGGCTCTGAAAGGTAGGCAAATTGTGCTACAAAACCCCTGTATGTAGGCAACCTGAAGGGCACCGCCCCTGTCGGTCGGACCTTAATACGCCCCTAAGGCGCCATGCCCATAAGACCAAAAACTGGCAACATGAGCTAAGAATTCGCTTCTAGAGGAAATCCGTTCCCTCAAGAAACCAATTTTCAGGTTTAGTTTGTCGTTGCTCTTTCTTTCGTCTGAAAGCTCCAGTAGTAAATTCTCAGCTTCCCTGGATAGTTACCGGATACGACGGCTTACTTTGCGTCGCCAACTGCTCCAACAAGCAATGAAATAACATGTCACCAAATTAACTCATCTTATTCTCTCGGAGAGTAAATCTATTTTTTCAGTGTAGCAGAATTGTGCATGATATGTTGTAAGACGTGACATGAGTGGTTAAAAATAATATGGACAGATCATTACCATATACGCCTATAATGTCAATCAAAGATTTACAAATGGTGACAATACTAGATTCTTATAGCTTAGCTCTTGTCTGCGGTGATGCTGTCTGAGGCGACCGTTTCCATTGCGCTGCGCAAGTGTGAATCGTATGCCTGCCGAGACGCGGAGGCACGACGCATTACGTACGCCTCGGCAGGCGTAGGATCGACACCGGCGCAGACGTAGAGATTACGGACTATCTTCACTTCACTGAATATGACAACTAATGCCCACAGAGGTCGGCCCTCTGGCTTTCCTTGCCTTCAGCCCACGGTAAAAAGAAAGTCTTAGATTTCAAGGTCCTTTCGTGAAATTCAAGGCTAAGAAGATAATTTCAAGTATTTCCCTTGATAGTAATGTGTTTTCAAGGGTACACCTTGGACATGTGGCCAGGCATCCAAGGGGTTTTCTCGGTTCTCTTGAAGTACTCCACGAAATTCCCTTGGATGTCATACCAAATTTCCAAGGCGTTCCCTTGAAAACACATTTCTATCAAGGGAAATACACTTAAAATTATACTCTTAGCCTTGAATTTCTCGAAAGGACCTTGAAATCCAAGACTTTCTTTTTACCGTGCCCCGCTCGCCCCTCGCCGCGCCAAGCCGCGCACTGCCACGCACTGAGTAATCATGTCCAGGCGCGGCTGTCACGCACAGAAGCACGGGCGGGGCGGGGCGGGGCAGGTTGCACCTCTGGCGCGAGGGTGGGTGCCTCCGCCTGCCTAACTTCTCTATTAATACCGCAGGTGCTGTTGCACCCATGAAGTACAGAAAATGCTATGCAAAGAATAACGTCCTCGTTCGCACCAGTTCTTTTGCGGTTTTCACGGAAAAAAATAGATAAGTTGTCACAGCTAACATATTAGCTGGTGGTCACTCAGCTACGATTTTAGTTAAGACACCACTAATTCAACAAATTCAGTCAAATTCAAACAAATTCAATCCAATTCAACCAAATTCAAACCTAATTTCAATTCAATCCAAGCCAATTCAAGCCGATCCAAACCCAATTCAAGCCAATTCACACACTAATTCAGTCCGATTCAAAGGCAATTCAAGCCAATTTACAGCCAATTCACAGCCAATTCAAGCCAATTCACGAAATGTGCACACCTAATTCAGCGGTTATTTCCCCCTCGCCTAAAGACTTGTTTATATATTCTAATAATAATCTTCATTAAAATTGGCACTTTTTTCTTTCGCCGCTGTAAACAAATTAGAAACAGTTTTATCATGCTCTGCTACGGTGGCATCTGCTACTAATAAATCAATCACTCACTGCAATTTCGAGAGTGAGATGTCTCATGAGCGAGATTTTCACTCTTGCCCCGTGTAAGGGAGAGCTCGTGAACCTCGCCTCGCTCTTATTGAGAAAGCATTCATAACATCACTCATATTAAGTGATATAAAGGAAATAAATCCTCACTCAAAGGGGGCGAGGTTTCCGAACCCCCACTCAGCTAGGGTAAGATTTTTTAGACCAATGCTCTAACCGAGCGAGGCAACCAAACCTCGCTCTCAAAGAGAGAAAAATTGTATCGCTCTCCTTACGGCGAGAATCCTCGCGCCGGTATTTACAGTGCTAAGCTCCAACGAATTTTGCATTGCATTAACAAAAGCTTAGTTGAGACAACGAATTTTTCGTTCTCCCATCTCAACGAGAGTTAGATCTTTTTATATCAACCTTTGTGTGAGTTGAAACTAATGATTTTTGCTTTCATGAAGTAAACGGGTTGTTCGTGGACACACCCCAGATTCTTGGCTCTCGGCTTTCGCTTTTGGGCTCTCGCTTTTCACTCTTTGGATTCGCTCTCCTATGACTTGGGCTGCATGCAATACTACCATCGGTCAGAGCTGGCCTCTATGCGTCGCCCTCCACCGAGTGCCCACAGCTCCTCGCCGCGCACGCGGTACGACCCGCCGTTCACGTTTGTGTGACGCGGTGGCGGTGGGGCGGCAGAGCGGGCGGCAGCAGCACCAGCGCACCTGCGTAGCACTCACTGTGCGCCGCTGTGCGCCGTGCCGTGCCATGTGCTGGGGCCGGCCGCGTTCCTCGTCGCTGCGCTCTGCGGCTGGAGGGGAGGCAGGGAAGCGAGCTCGCGGCCGAGAGGAGAGTGCGAGCACGAGCGCGTTCCGGGCTGGAGCGGCAGAGCGCACTAGAGCAATTATAGGCCAAAGTGGACCGAAATCTGGACTCATGTCACCGATCCGGTTCAAACTTTGTGGGTTCATAGTGTCCCACTAGAAACCACAAAATACCAAAGGACAGTTCGATATCTCAACAGACACCTGAGATAATAATATTTGTCCCAAATTGCCAATTTTAGTCGAGAAAAACAGTTTTTTTTGTAATTTTGACTGTTTAAATTGGTAGTATGGGAAAATATGGTCTGATTTGTGTTTACTACATTCAATTTAATTGAAATGAGTCATTTGAGCCACTCATGAACTTTCCTTCCTCATGCCCTGACTAATTAAGAACAATTTTGCAGCAAATGTCGCAATCTCAATTCCCAAAATACGTCATCTTGGATTTGGCCCCAATAATTTTTTTTTCACTTGATTTACTCCAATATACATTGTGTATAAGCCCCTAAGACTTCAAATAAAATTCAAGCTCATAATAAAATAAAACAGAAGTTTCATACAATAACTCTGGCTTTTCTCCACTTATTTGTATTTTATGTTACTGATATTGAATGGAACTTAACACATGACCCCTCTGGATGGGGGGAGCCTTCTGCTCTAACAAATGGATGTAAAACTACTCTTTGGGATCCCCTGGAAGAGGGAGGTAGAAGTTAGATGGACTATTTATGTTAAACTATTAAATATTCTCTAACTGAAGAACATCTGTTTTTATTTTTATTTATTTATTTAGGTCATTTTTATTTATTTTGGGGAATCTGAAACAAATAAGAAAAAAGAAATTTACTATGAAACCAAGGAAGTGTTACAAGAACTGACTTAATTATTTAAATCCTTACCAATAAATAGGAGTTACAGAGAGAGTAATTTCAGAGTCCCTCTTCTTCTACTTCCTGTTCGTACTCCTCCTCCTTGTGTTCTGGAAAAGGAATTATCATCAGTACTCCTCTGAATTTCAAAGCTGTGTTTTAAGCTGTGTTTGCGCAAACACAGCTTTGAAATTCAGAGGAGTACTGATGATAATTCCTTTTCCAGAACACAAGGAGGAGGAGTACGAACAGGAAGTAGAAGAAGAGGGACTCTGAAATTACTCTCTCTGTAACTCCTATTTATTGGTAAGGATTTAAATAATTAAGTCAGTTCTTGTAACACTTCCTTGGTTTCATAGTAAATTTCTTTTTTCTTATTTGTTTCAGATTCCCCAAAATAAATAAAAATGACCTAAATAAATAAATAAAAATAAAAACAGATGTTCTTCAGTTAGAGAATATTTAATAGTTTAACATAAATAGTCCATCTAACTTCTACCTCCCTCTTCCAGGGGATCCCAAAGAGTAGTTTTACATCCATTTGTTAGAGCAGAAGGCTCCCCCCATCCAGAGGGGTCATGTGTTAAGTTCCATTCAATATCAGTAACATAAAATACAAATAAGTGGAGAAAAGCCAGAGTTATTGTATGAAACTTCTGTTTTATTTTATTATGAGCTTGAATTTTATTTGAAGTCTTAGGGGCTTATACACAATGTATATTGGAGTAAATCAAGTGAAAAAAAAATTATTGGGGCCAAATCCAAGATGACGTATTTTGGGAATTGAGATTGCGACATTTGCTGCAAAATTGTTCTTAATTAGTCAGGGCATGAGGAAGGAAAGTTCATGAGTGGCTCAAATGACTCATTTCAATTAAATTGAATGTAGTAAACACAAATCAGACCATATTTTCCCATACTACCAATTTAAACAGTCAAAATTACAAAAAAAAACTGTTTTTCTCGACTAAAATTGGAAATTTGGGACAAATATTATTATCTCAGGTGTCTGTTGAGATATCGAACTGTCCTTTGGTATTTTGTGGTTTCTAGTGGGACACTATGAACCCACAAAGTTTGAACCGGATCGGTGACATGAGTCCAGATTTCGGTCCACTTTTTCCTATAATTGCTCACTATCGAAGGAGCTGTTAAGTATCGTCAAGAAGATCTGTTGGAACCAGATCGTGCGTTGAATCCGCCTGTTGTGAAATTGGCACACGGCACGTCTGACTGGCACCACGTCGCGCTGAGTCAATTAACGCCTTCCGGAATTTTCGGGGCGCGCGTTGCCGTCAAGTCATCTGGATTGTTCTCCAGTTGCCAGATTTGGTTCACAGGGTGTCGAGCGACCCTGGAAATCCGGAAAACCCGGGAATAACCCTTAAATTTACTTTGGCCACGAAAAACCTGGGAATTACCCTTGAATTTAGCTGAAACCCGTGAAAAGGCTCGCCCAGACCTCGTCACTGAGCACTTGAGCTCCGCGCTGCGCTTCTTGTTTTTTAGCAGATGATACCTTTACTTTAAGAACAGTACAGGACACTAAGGTGTCAGCTAGCTTGTTCTCTCGAGTCCAAACCAATCGCGTAACCTTACAATAATATGGCGCGGCGCTGCTTGGGGGGAATAGTGAGTGACTGACTGAAGCGCAGCCTGCGCGGAACAATGACACCTCCTCGCGCGCAGCTTGTAACACTAACAGCTCCTCCCCGCCAGCGACCGCTTCGGTCCGCCACGCCGCCAGCGGACCCCTTTTTTTTTAGCAGATGATACATCGTTTGATATCGCGCCTAAGAAGTGGCCTGCTCCCGCAGGAAGCTAACCGAAGAACAACGAGAGCGCAAACGAGAAAGAGACCGACAGCGCTGCCGGGAGAAACGAGACAAAAGTAAGTGCCACGGCGGCAGACCCACCCACAGACGCTCTTTATAACACTCTATTACTTCTCTTTCATGAAACTGCACCATTCTATACGAATCATTCACACCGCATCAACAAATAATAATACTCACTTTCAAGATTATTTCAAATTTCAGATAGATTTAAAACAAATAATAAAATTACGCGGATAAGCTTAACCACCACACTCTAGATTATTCCAAGCAACTGCAATAACAATGGCGGCAAGACATGACAATCCTACCATCTACCAAAACAACCTTTACATGATAACTCAACATTCGTAAGTTGGTACAACTTACCACCGCCAACTTATGAAAGATCTATAACAACAATACCTTTTGAATTCCCTAGCAGCGAGTAAAGAAAACTTATTCTTCACACTCGGTGCTAAGATTGATTTAAATAACATGGATTCTCAAATAATTTACAATAATTTGTACCCAAAACCTGCACAGTTAAAACCTTGCGAAGAAATGCTTTGCATTACGAAGAAAATCGTTCGTAATCTGCGAAGCATTGTATTGCGAAGCATTTTCTTCGCAGTGTGTGAAGAAATTTCTTCGCAAGGCGGGGCTTGCGAAGAAAATACTTCGTAACGCGAAGCCTTACGAAGCAGCCAAAATCTTCGCAACGCTGCGAAGAATTTTGTTCGTAAGAATTTCACGGTGTGCTCAAGAAGTATGTGATAAATTAAGTGAAATAGTGAGAACCAATCCAAAACTTCAAATTGCAAAAGACTATGATTTGTCAAAGATAAACCCAAACCATTTATATCAATTACATATTAAAAGAAGCTTAAAACTTTTCAATAAATTCAAATGCAATGGATGTACCGGCTCTCATCAATTCCATGTGGCTGGTAAGTAACAAATAAAATTATATGGTAAAGGGGAATCCACAATATTGCTCATAGCTCATAGCTCATGCACTAATGCTGCTATGTGACTCACAAGTTCCTCGCATTTAACTATATGTTTTTAGTAAAAGTAAATATGTAATCTATTTCAATGAGGACATTTCTCCAAATGAATTCCCTAGTTTACCTTCTTACACTCCGCATTCAAAAATAACAGAAACTTATAAACCAAATGAACACATGAGCTATGAGCTATGAGCACTATTGTGGATTCACTTTAATTCACCTTCTGAAAAATATTACTTAAGATGATTTCAAAAAAAATATTTATACTTACATTTCGCTCATTTTTTTTCCAGTCGGCTATGCATCATACCTACTTAACCTCACTAACGCATTTAGTGATATTGATGTATTTATTCACTGTACTGCAAAGCTATCTGCTACAAACATTGACCAAACAAACTTCACAATCAAAACATTCGGAAATGTTTCGACAATTGAGTTCAACTTACCACGACCAGATGTACAATTTATTCAGGTAATACTACATACTTACATTACCATGTTTCCCTCACAAATATTCTAATAAATTAAAATTTAACTCAATAAAATTATTTTTTCAAAATCTATTTACAGGTCAATTTCAATTTGGAACTGGAAAAGCATCAAGAACAACTATCTTCTGGGATTTAATGGGAATATATATCCTATCAAAATTTGACTTGCCCATATGCCGTGTTGCAATAATCTTACCATTGAACCGTTCATCGAAATGTGGGAAAGTAATTGACTTATCAGCTTTAAACAGTTACAAACGCCCAACAACAAAGGCAAGAAAAGAAAAGTACGAAGCGAGAAGAACCACTACTCCACTATCCCCACCATCACTGCAAGTCTCCGCAGTTTGAGCCATAGTTGAAAAGTTCAGCAAAAACGATTAACCAAATTACTCAATGTTTTAATATAACTGTTACCCTAATAATCTTATATCAATTGAGAAATAAAAAATTATCTTTTCTTCATCACTACAACTAATCAGCATGCACATAATAAAGTAAAAGGCATGTAATCATATCAAAACAAACATAAATATTACATAAATACTCACCTTCGCAACCTATTACTCAACCACCTCTTCCCATTCTTCATATAATATACAAGCACATAACAATTTACAACTCATTTAAATCAAATAATACCATGTTTTAATACACGAATTGTCACACAAAGCTCAAACAATCACAATTCTTCTTGCAATTTAATCTGCTTCCAATTCTAATCTTGTTTTTTTTCTTTCTTACGTAAAAAAAAGCAGACCCCTGTGATCAAAATTTTGAGTCGAAAATGCCCCCAAAATGGTCTTGAATTTTTACGATTTTTGCCCGGAAAACCCCTTGAATTTTATATTTGATTACTGCTGGACACCCTGCTTTCAAGTCGTTCCTGAATAGCTACACTGGTCAAAATAATGTGCAGCTTTGAACACTAAAAGTGTGCTTTTTACAACTTTGCACGCATTACATGGTGTCGAGTTTTACTAGACACAACAATAACGTCTAAACTTTAAACATCTCTCAACTGTCGAATGTTTGCACACTTGGACACATGCCCCAGCTATTGGAAGCCATAACAAACGTCGAGTAACTGCACACTAAATGGTGTGCAGTTTATTAAAGGTTTCGGAAGTGTCGAAACATTGCACACCAAATGATGTTTAGTTCAGCTGGACACCTTGAAGTGTATACAATCATTGCACATTTGAAACTAAACACCATTGATGTATTAAAACTAAACATTTGTTTTACCAGTGTACAGCCGCTACGAACTTTGTCTTCGTTAATTTACGATAAAATTTCAAACAGTGCAGCGCAGCCTCCCCCCCCCCCCTTCCTTCCGCCCAGTCCCGCCCCGCGTAGGGTCTCGTAGGGTGCAGGCACCAGAAACATCCACTTCGGCCGACGTGGTGGACACTTTTCACTTTCTGCAACTAGTTCGCAATCGTATCCCCCGGGGGGTGGGGGAGGGGGAAGGGGGGGCAGACTGAGCACTTTTGTTATTTGGCAGCTCCGTCTGTGTCGGGACGCCGGCGGCGGGCGCCCGCCCCGGGCTCCCCGGCCATAAGGGTCAGACACATGAGGCCCGGTTGGCGGGGTGGTCCTTGCACGGTGGACTGGGACTGGGGGCGTGCCGAGGGAGGGCCGGCCGGGGGTGGGTGGGCCTCGGGCGGGGCAGCGCGTGCTGCTGTATTGTGATAACCAGTCTCATTCGCATGATGGAGAGGGCGTGGTGCGGGTCAAAAGTCGGATCCATAGCCGGGAGGACGCTGGACGCTTCGAACTCCGTATAACAGCGTAATATTACATTACGTTGAAGAAAAAGAAATCTCAATCCAGATTGGAATTGGAAAAGCAGATGATACTTTCTGTTACTAGTTTGTTATACTTTTTTTTTCCGTCGCTGGGGTTATTCAATTGTCGATTGTTGAAGGTGCATGGAGGGTTGAAAATTAATAAAGTTGAACTTTTCTTTACTTTCAAATCCAATAAGATAAATACATACATGTAAACCTGCACTTACTTTTTTTCTGAAAATACTCGATGGGAGTAAAAGTTGATAAAGAGCAAAAGCATACAGCACTTTGCCACGAAAAAATGATTCTCTCCACAGAATGTTTCAATTGAGCCACCAGAACAGCACGCAGTTGCAGCCTAGAGTAGGTCGAGGTTGACCTGGACCTTGGACCTTAGGCCTAGCGCCCAGCGACAGTGGCGGAAATCACCACTAATTGCTTAAACGGAAAGTTTCGAACCCTCGTTGAGAACTGCCAAGTGCGCCATCACCGTGCTCTAAAAGAACCGTACTTATGACCTCCGTACACCGAAAAAGAGGTGCGGTGGCGCCGTAAGGCCTAGTCTACTGCGCTCCGTAGTCGGCTTCTGAAACGAAGCAGGAACCTCGGCAGGAACGGAACACCGTTGTTGGTTCCGAACAACAATCTCGTTTTTTACAGAGTACCGTGTTAAAGAGCGCAGAGAGAGACACGAGACACCTGAAATGACCAAGCAAGTATGGCTGCTCGATATGTCAAGGAAAGATAGGATAAGTCCGCCCCACGGTAAAATTGTCGTCCTGGTTTTCAAGGTACCTTTCCCAGTTTTCAAGACATTTTGGAAAAACCAAGATAGTGCCCCTCTGGTGTCTTGAAAGTCGCTCCGACTTCCAAGACATTAGCTTGGAATTCAAGACGGCACCTTGGAAATCAGGAAAACCAGCTGATCCGTCCTGGTTTCACACGCATTGTCTTGAAAACCAAGACGACTTTCAAGAGAGAGTCTTGAAAACGTCGGAAACAAGAGACTTTCTTGCTTTTTCTAGTCCGACGGTGGTAGAGGCGCGCGCGAGGCGGCGGGAAGGCAGCCGCATCGCACACCTGCTGAGGGTGTTGTGTTGCCTACCACACCACCAACTGCGCAGGCTGAGCTGCGGGCGCGGCCCCTGTTAAAACAAAACCGTGCGATCTCGTGCGTTTCCCGTGCAGAACCGTGCACAGCCCGTGCGTATGCGTGCTCACCGTGCACAGCCTGTGCCCAGCCTGTGCGTAGCCTGTGCTCCCCCGTGCGCGCGCGCGCCGCACTATGAGGCACGTTGCGCCCGGAGCGTGACACGACGCGTGGTGGGCCTGTGCGCAGGGCGTGCCGGTCCGTGCCGGTGGTGCTGTGCCGTGCTGAGCTGTGCTATGTGTTCTCAGGAGCACAGCAGGTGTGCGAACCCGTGCGCTCTTAGGCGGGCCGAGCGCTGCGCGGGCTAGGGCCGGGCGGGCACAGAGCATCTGCGGCACGAGACATTCATGGGCGTGCTGGTGTCGTGCCGGCCCGTGCTCCCGCAGAAGTACAACAAGTGCGAAACCACGCGCGCCTTGGTGGAGGCGAGCGTGGCAAGGTGGGTCCCTAGATGACCCCATCATCTGACCACGGTTTCCTCGCCTCGTTGACCTGGGGAATTCAGCACCGAAAACCGTTTTCCTCTGTGGCGTCGGGTTCCCGAGATACGAGGACGTACCACGACGTACCGTGAGCTCCGCGCCAAGGATACGTGCACATTTAGGAGGCCAAAGTGACCCTGGCGCCTTTCCCGCTGTGTGTCCGGGACTTCTGACTTCGGAATCGGGTTCCCTGGGTTGTGGCGCTTCTGGAGACAGCTCCCACACACCTCAGCGACCAGATATTCGAGCTTGACGGCGTCCTGATCAGTTTGGTGGTTTAAAATGTGTACTGTTCAGCATGGCGGCACGAACACATTTTAAACCATCAAACCATCACGGCACAGCACCACCGGCACGGACCGGCACGCGCTGCGCACAGGCCCACCACGCGTCGTGTCACGCTCCGGGCGCAACGTGCCTCATAGTGCGGCGCGCGCGCGCACGGGGGAGCACAGGTTACGCACAGGCTGGGCACAGGCTGTGCACGGTGAGCACGCATACGCACGGGCTGTGCACGGTTCTGCACGGGAAACGCACGAGATCGCACGGTTTTGTTTTAACAGGGGCCGCGCCCGCAGCTCAGCCTGCGCAGTTGGTGGTGTGGTAGGCAACACAACACCCTCAGCAGGTGTGCGATGCGGCTGCCTTCCCGCCGCCTCGCGCGCGCCTCTACCACCGTCGGACTAGAAAAAGCAAGAAAGTCTCTTGTTTCCGACGTTTTCAAAACTCTCTCTTGAAAGTCGTCTTGGTTTTCAAGACAATGCGTGTGAAACCAGGACGGATCAGCTGGTTTTCCTGATTTCCAAGGTGCCGTCTTGAATTCCAAGCTAATGTCTTGGAAGTCGGAGCGACTTTCAAGACACCAGAGGGGCACTATCTTGGTTTTTCCAAAATGTCTTGAAAACTGGGAAAGGTACCTTGAAAACCAGGACGACAATTTCACCGTGCCCAGCCAATTCGTTTTTGGGATTCATACAACGAAGTACCCAATACATAACATGGTAAAAATGGCAATGATATTAACAAACAAAAGAATAACAAAAAAATGCTTGTATAAATGTTTTGTATGGGATTACTACGGTAAGACAACTGCACCTACACAAAGCATAAGAACACAATGCCAGTGTGATGAAATCTAACAAATATGTACTCTGCAAATCCAAGTGACGAACTGTTCGACAGTTATAAGTGTCGAACTAAAAAGTTCTGCAGTTGCAAGTGCACCTTTCTGACTAAGATGGAAAATATTTTTTCCGAGGACACCATCATCTTCGTCTTGAAATTCTCTTTCAAACAAGTATATGGTTGATAGGGTTGCGGCTTAAATTGAAACGGCTACTAGTCCTTAAATGAAATTTTGGGAATTCGTATTCTTTTGCGTACCCGTTTCAATTTAAGCCGCAACCCTATCAACCATATACTCGTTTGAAAGAGAATTTCAAGACGAAGATGATGGTGTCCTCGGAAAAAATATTTTCCATCTTGGTCAGAAAGGTGCACTTGCAACTGCAGAACTTTTTAGTTCGACACTTATAACTGTCGAACAGTTCGTCACTTGGATTTGCAGACCCGTTTAAAAACAAATTGTTCCTGAATCCGTCCGCCAGCGGTCCGAATGACCCCCAGAGGCTCCGGGCTGTCCCGTAGAGAGTCCGTACGCCTTCGGGGTCTTCCGTATTTAGTCCGGCCGCGGGGTCGGACTAGTCCGAATTATGCTCCGGGGCCTTCGGACAGTCCGGTTTCAGTCCGGAGGTCCGGTCTTAGCCCGGAGAGGGTCCGTGGTCAGAGTTCGGTCTCCTTGCGGGTCTTTTTACTCTTTACCCGCTTCGGTGGACTTGTGAACTTCACGATATGGAAATTTTGCTATACATTGCAATTTGTTTTAAAGCACTGACATTTATAGGAAATTTACTATATTTTTTACAGTGTAAATCGGACTCGCCCCGGGGTGGGCCCGCAGCCAGGAACCCCGCGTTTAGCCCGTAGTTTGGCATTCGGACACACCCGCCAAGTTGCCGATTTGGGAACATTCTGGGTGTAACTCGGAGTAGTCCGCGGAACTTCTCCCGGACTAGACCCCCGCTCGGGCTGGCTGCGGATGAGGCTCATTTTTAACCGGGGAGTATAGAAAAAATAACAACTTGCAATTATAATTATACCATTTCATTTTCCCATAAAAGGGTGGTAGACAAATCTTCACAGATCTTCGGCCTGAATAATATTCAGGGTTTTCCTTTGCCTTCACTGCTTTCTTCCTTCGCTTTACTGATTGCTGCAATCTTTCCAATGACTGGGCATAGTCTTCCTTTGTTTTTAAATTCAGTTTTGCGTTATTCGACTACCTCTTGTAGTGCTTTTCTAAGTGTGTAGAGCTATCACGTATCAGTGATGTACAAACTTGTGCGAATAGTTCGAAACCGAATCGAATCGAATCAAGGTAGATTCGATTCGATTCGAATCCGAATTAAATTTCTAAAGTCTTGAATTCGAATTAATACCGCTACAATACCGCATTTTTCGGGAAAATACGTCACTTTTTCACTAATTTAGTCAGAATTTGATTCGAATCCGAACCGAATCGAATCGAATCAGCACAAATTCGATTCGATTCGGGGAATAAAATTAAAAATTCGATTCGATTCGGCCTGAAAAAGGTGATTCGCACACCTCTATTCACACACAGTTGCAGTGGAACTTGCAGACACTTTGGTGGGATACAAAGTATCTATCTGATAGAGAAGAGCTATTGCTGAATCTAGATGTTGAGGCCTCACATGCTCTACGAGTCTCCTTCTGTGATCCCTGTATGCACTTTTACATTCGGGTACAGGGCATTCGAAGGTTTTTATGTTCCTTGCAGTTTTTGTCTATGGTGAATCACTTTTGGATGACTCGACTCCTCTTCTTTTTCCTGCAAGCAATGGAAACCAAACGTTTTCACTGTCTCATAATAACAAAATAAAGTAGCACCTCAAGAATACAAGAAGCTCCTAAAATCAAGCACTCACAGTTCTGCCTTTACAGGCAATGGTTGAAAATACACGCAAAGTTACAGAAAAGAAGAGCCTTCATAATAATTATCATGATTAATAAATAGAAAACAATACCTTGGCATCATCTTCACTCTGTAACTTGCCAACTGAATATTCGCACAGATGGATGGACTCATCACCACTGATATAATATAAAGAAGTGGGATGTCAACTACTAGAGCAATCAGTTTGAGGCCACAAAGGGAATACAACTAAAACTCACAAGCATCGGCACCGCCATTTCATAGATTTAACCCCCACTGGAATCCAGTTAACTGTCCCAAAATTTACGGCCTCAGCCACATTTGGCCCAGCATTAAATCCGAAATGCAAGGTATCTGGCTTTAGAATCACAGTCTCACCTTCATGCTGAGCTGTCTTTGAAATCAATAAAGAAACAGGAATTAATTGAAGGGATATAATTTGGAATGAAGCGATATGGTAGTTCATTAGTGATGCGAAAATACCGGTAAAGTAAAACTGGGTTGGTATTATACGTATAATACGGTATTATACGGTAAAATGCGGTAAAGTTGGTAAAGTTAGGTTCAAAGGCACACTCATCAGTATTTTCCGATTTTTGACGAAATTGTTAGGATTTGGAGGTTAAATATAACATTTCCATGCATTTACAAAAAAATTAAATGATTAGTAAAAGATTAAATGATTAAATGATTAGAGGCTGTATCATTGAGAGGGTGTGCTAACTTAACCGAAATTGTTTTCACCTTTTTGGCATTATCTTTTCAACGGGGGGACATATGAGCGTAAACGAGTGACCATTAGAAAGATAAAAGTACACTGAATTTTCGTTACTCTATTACCGAAAGTGCTCAAACCACTCCTTGTGCCCTAAAATAATTTTCGTTACAAAATAACTTTAACGCAAATTATTTTGTAACGAAAATTATTTTAGGGCACAAGGAGTGGTTTGAGCACTTTCGGTCATAGGGTAACGAAAATTCAGTGTACTTTTATCTTTCTAATGGTCACTCGTTTACGCTCATATGTCCCCCCGTTGAAAAGATAATGCCAAAAAGGTGAAAACAATTTCGGTTAAGTTAGCACACCCTGATCATTGACTTCTCCTTTTGGACCGGGCTGTGGGCTCAGAGCAGGCAGCAGTACCAGGAGCGGCGGAACGGCGAGTAGTGCGTGTTGGTGGTGTAGCTGGTGGTTGAGGGGACCGCCGGAATGGGGGCGTAGCTCTCTCTCTCTCTCTCTCTCTCTCTCTCTCTCTCTCTCTCTCTCTCTCTCTCTCTCTCTCTCTCTCTCTCTCTCTCTCTCTCCCGGTCCTCCTGCTGTTTCACTATCGGCGTCCTCACCCTCCTCGCCAGAATCCGAGTCTGTGAACTCTTCTTCATCTTCAGTCTCGTCGTCGCTGTCTCCTTCTTCAGCCTCCTCTTCATCTTCTCCCTAAGGGTCGTCAACTCTGCTTGACCGTGTACGGAGGAGTATGGAATGTTACAGGTATTATTGGTAATATTACACCAATTTTACAGTACTGACGTTATAATCCTGCGAAAATGGGTAATATCAACGTAATTATAACTGTAATATGGGCAATATCAAAGTAAAATTTTAGGTAATATCATCTCGTGTACGGAGGAATATCGGAGTTGACGATACCCTTTTGTCTTCTCCTGTGTACAGTCTCCTTCTCCTCCAGTCCTTTCTCGTCCGACGCCACCATACGTCTTGATTTGATTTTAGAAAGCGCCTTTTGATCTCTGGAAACTTCTATAGTCTTTTTTAAAAGAGAAAACCAACTTTACCAACTTTACCAACTTTACCGGGTGTTGGGTATAATACCGTACCTTACCGGTATTATACCGTACTTTACCGGTAACGTTACCGGCCTTTGCAACACTATAGTTCATGCAAACTTACAATCTGGTAAGGGACACGAAGATTGTCAAAAAAATTCAAGGTGAGAATATAGTATATATGGTTACGGCTGTTAGAACAGCTGGTATGATTTCAAGCCATCTTTAAGGAGGTCAACGCTTCCCGTACTTTATCACTGTACTTTGCCGACACAGCAACCCTTCAAAAGAAGAAGAATTTCAAGTTCAGCTGTTAACAACTACAATTGATGGTGCAAATCATTAAGTTCATAAACTTAAAAAGTTACTCACCAGATCTTGGGGAATCCTAAATGAAGATAGTTGGCTGCATACAACGCCCCATCTTCAGTGTGGGCTGTTTGTCTTTTAGATAAATTTATCTAGAATAATAATTGTATCATTTTGGCGAGTAATGTGCGGATGTTGGTGAGTATGATCGAGTATTGGCGATTAGTTCGCGAGTAATTTGCAAAAGAGATTGCGAGTATTGGTGAGAAGTGGCGAGTATTTGTGAGTAACGCCGAGTAATATTGAGCTGGGCGAGAGTAATTTTCTGTGTGCGCACGAGTAATGAAGTGGTGGACCCCTCGGGCGGCCTGGGATAGACAGCGAACAGCGTATAGGCAGTCCCTCAGCACAGCAGTGCCTCTCGTCGTGCCGACCCAACTGACGTACAGTCCAGGGCCACCAGGTCAGTCGCCTGCCAGCAGGTTTACCACACAGTCATCTCTTACTACACTCTACGGAGGCAGGGAAATGGCCTGTGAACAACCAAGAGAGCTCGGGGAAATGCTTGAGCATTCGTCAGGGCAGTTTTGTACCTTTTCCCCTAAAGCGCGGCACAAACACTTGGCTCGACTCGGCTCGGCTCGGAGGCGCCTGGGGCCTGGGGCGGCTCGATCATCGGGCTGCCTGGGCCGGGCCGCACGGGCCCCGGGGGCAGGGCTCGCCCCGCCACCACGCCCCGCCCCGCCCCGCCGCGCCCTGCCACGCTCCGCCACGGCCTCTCAGGGTTCCCACGATGTATGCCCCCTCCCCGGTCCACGACACGCCCCTGCCCTGGGCCTGCGTAATGGCGTAGCACCATAGCGCGCGGTGCCCAGGGGGCACTGGCATCACAGTCCACAACTGCCACAACAGTCGCAAGAACATATTTTGGCGTCTGTTATCGAAAGTAAATATTTTGACAATAATCACCTTTTAGACATCGCGAAGACGAGAGGTGTGATTAAGCTGATGGTAAGCCACTGATTAACTGTCTCCAGCCATGACGACCTTGTCGCCTACATACTTTAAGTTTTGCAGTAATGCTGCCGTGCGTATGTCATCAAATTTTATCGTCATATTGTCCTCGGTTTGTCGTCGTCCATTTTTGACGGGCATGGAATCGGCTGAAGGCCTGCCTTCAAGGTTGCCTATATACTGGGGTTTTGTCGTGCCCTTGCCTCCACGTTTGCGTACCGTAGTAGGGTCATAGCACCTTGCAGGGTTTAACAACAGTTTTATCGTAGGTAATAAAGTTCCAGTTCTTTATTCGGTACTACTAGTTTTCCCCCAGTTAAAACCGAATTCCGTATTCAAAATTAAGAATAAACTGCCGTTCTGCAACTGAAGCTTCAATAGTTTAAACTATAATTTCACTACTGATCCTTTCACCCGGGTCCGGGTGCTGCATGGGTGCGGGTAGAAAGACCGTCGCATTTAATGTTACGGGCTCACACGGGTACCCCCGTGTCTGCATCAGGGTCATGCGCAACAGAAAAGCACAGCTATGGGAGGAAGAAAATGTTTTGCAGACGAACAAAAGTTGCAGAGGGAGACAGAATGGACTGTTGCCGCCAAGGCGGGTCGGGCCGGGCATGGCGAGCAGGCAGCGGGATGATTCAGATACAGCGTTCAGTAGTGTCCCCTCGCTCGCTCCTTCGGACTGTGCCCCACGAGTGCGACAAGGACAGAGAGAGAGACGAAACAACTGTGCGGAATCACCCTTCAGCAGCCGCGCCTGCTGCCTCGCCTTGGCAATGACGCTGGGGGACGGCCTCGGCCCGGCCTCGGCCCCGGCTGCCAGCCACACCTCTGTGATGTCCAGAGGATGTAACCTGCCCCGCCGCGGGGGAGGCCAGTCCAGTCCCGCCGCAGCCGCCCAGCCGGGCCACGGCTGCGTCGCGCTGAAACGAGCCAAGCGCACACTGGTAAAACAAATGTTTAGTTTGTATACATCATAGTGAATAGTTGGCAATTCTATACAAGACGTGATGTTGAGCAGGAACTAAACATGACAAGATGTTTAACACCTATACACTTCGTAAATGTATATAGAGGTTAAACATTTTGTGATGCTTAGAAGTACACACTTGGGCGAAGCTTCACATGGAAAAGCATAGGGATACGACTAGGGTTCTAAAAAAGCGGGAAAAATATTTTTTTGGAAAAAAACCATTGAAAAAAACGTTTTTTTTTCGAAAAAAACGGAAAAATATTATCTTGCCCTCAAAAACGTGAGTTAGACGGTTAACGCGAAGCACGGAGGGCCCAGTGGCTCTAAAACAGGGAGATTCCTTTAAAAATTTCCAAACTAATACCTAGGACGTTATCTATTAATACCAGTGCCTAAAAGCTCAAATAGCATAAAAAAACAACAATTCATACAAAAAAGCGAAAAAAGCATATTTTTCGGAAAATTCGCAAAAATAAAAAACCGAAAAAAACGTTTTTTTTTCCCATATTTTTCATGTTTTTTTTTCCGGCTTTTGGAACCCTAGATACGACGCTGCGCCAAGTGTGTAGCCAACTGAACACTTGCAAAGTGTTTAGAAAATAATTATCTGCTGATCTATAAGTTTGAACTTAACATGGTATAGTGTTTAAATATTAAACATTAGCAGTTAAACATCAGGTGATGTTTAGAACTATATACATTTGTTTTACCAGTATAGTGCAGGGGTGGGGGAGCGGAGAGCGCTGCTGCTCTTGAGGCGTATCGGAATATGAATGTCGAGGGAAGTTCGTAAGGGGGCAAAACTTGGAGGCGAATGCTGTGCCCGATTGTGGTATTGTTTCTCTGAAAAACATGTCAGCTTGAGAACGACGAAGGTTTTGGTGTCAGCTAGATGATATTTGTAGTGCAAATTACCTGCACTACACGGAGAAAAAAGACTCAGCAAACATTACGCCAACAACTTTTTCTTGCTACACCAGCAAATAAATTCTTCTGTGAGAGCAAGAGCTTTGCGGGTTCAGCAAAGCTGTTTGCACACCCAGAGAAGCGTGTTACTTGAGTTCGATGATTTCAGGTTCATTGTACTTTAGTAGAAAATAGCGAGATTAGTATTTACAGTATTTATGGTATTCACAATAAATGAATGATGAATATATTTTATTTCTCTTTGCTTCACTGTTCAAAGCTTACGGTGATTATCACCATAAGCTACGGTGAATGTCACCGTAGGGCTTTCAGAAAATATCAGTGCAAGTTACAGTGCTGCACCGGGGATCACTGCATCACAGTGAAATTCACTGTAGCTTATGGTGACTCACCGTGAGCTACAGGCTGCAGGGTTCACTGTAGCTTCATTACAGTGAAAATCACTGGAGGCTTTTAAGAGTGGACTCCCTGTATCACGAATATAGAAAAAGAGATGTCGTTAGCAAACTCTGATTCCCAGTCTTAGCTGACCGACAAACTTTGCTGTACTATATGGTAGTCTCCCAACTGTGGGCCCCACGTGTGATTTGAGACGGTTTCTTTCTGTTGCTACTGTCCAACGGTTCCACGGGGTTGGCAACCCGCCCAACCATAGTGAACCGAAAAACGCACAAATTCCATCCAGCTTGTAGAAGCGACTGAGCTGACCAAAACCAATATGTAAATATTCGCAAATGCCAAAAATATTAATTTGGCTGATCACACCACTTTTCGGTCCAGCAGAGCCAGTAATGCGAGGTGAGGCGGCGGAGCGCGGCGGCGCGGCGGCGCGGCGGCGCGACGTACATGAATATCACGGGGACAGCAGCGGTAATGCAATGTTCGTGCAACAGCGTCTCGCGGGTCCAGCGTCTTATTTATGGTCCTGCAGTAACAGCATCATCATCACCACAACCAACATTGTGCCTTCCAGACGTGAGCGTAGCGTCGTGTCCGAGCAGCCGAAGGGCTCCTATCCTCCTCCAAATGTGCGCGGTGCCCGCGTACCGCCCCCGGCCCAGAGGGATGTTTATTTATTTTTCGGGAAAATAGTACAATTTTGAGGAAAACTCCTTCAATAAGTAGGTTTTTTTCTTATTTTTCAAAATCTGAGAACGTTACTTCAATAAGGGAGCCTTTTGAAGTATTCTATGCCTTGAAATCGAGGGGGGTTTCACTCGCGTAATATTATGCCGTGTGCGCTTTGTCGCATAACGCCACCGAAGCCATATCGTCAGTACACTGAAATACCGGACGGGGCATGCACTCGCGTCGGGTCACTCTATCCGTAATGAAAGCGTATTGGTGTGCGTTATAGAAGCGCAATGGTCAAAATTCTCCAAATTTTACTCATTTTTGGGTCGTTTTAGGCTGTCTTTGCCCGTTTTTGCCTGACTCAGGCCAAATCTGTAAATTTTCGGAGCGTAATCACTCTAAATGCGTGACCCGACTACTACGTCTCTTACGCTGTATATACTCTCTAAACGCAAGGGGGCAATTTTATTTCCCCATAGAAACGTTTTTGCACGCATCCAGAGAGGATGCAAATTTGTTTCTAAAATTAGACATATTGTGTCAAATTTGGAACAATATGTCTAGTTTAAGAAATAAATTTGCATCCACTCTGGATGCGCGCAAAACTTTTCTATGGGGGGAACAAAATTGTCCCCTTGCGTTTAGAGTGTATATACAGCGTAATAGACGTGGTAGTCGGGTCACAGATTTTAAGAGTGAATGCCCCCTCGGAAAGACCGCAAAATTCAGTGTAATACCATGTGCTACCGTAAATCACTGTGCGTAATACCCGAGGGGTCCATCACTTGGTTGAAGAGCGTGTACACAGTTACCAATTGCCAACAGTTAATGGTATTTTTTTAATTTTTTTAAACTTAAAATTTTTGGTATTATTTTGCACACTTTGACGAGGGAAAAACCGAAACAGTTAAAATATTACAGAGACAGGAGTTTTGTGCACTGTTTAAGTTATGCGAAGTATGCGCTTCACACGGCTACAAAGAATTCTCACTCTTCGTAGCTTACAAAGAAATTAACAGACACTCTGCAGACTGCAAAAAATTTCTTTGCAATCTGCGAAGCACGAGCTTTGTAGCCGACTAAGTATCCTTTTTTAAGCAGTCTTGCTACCGCTTCTATTTTTCCGTCCGATCCCACACATTTCATCCATCCATCCATCCATCCATCCATCCATCCATCCATCCATCCATCCATCCATCCATCCTTCCTTCCATCCATCCATCCATCCATCCATCCATCCGCCGCGCTCAGGGGGGGGCTGCACAGGGCTGCATGGCTGGTCGTCGTCCTCGGCCGCGCGAGTCCCCACTCCACTCCTTCTCCACTCCTTCTCCACTCCCCGCTAGCCTAGGGCACTACAATGCCTTCAATCTTCGCGCTGCCACAGCCCTGTCGCTTACCAGTCTTATTTTTCAGACCATATTCCTTTGGTCGCTCTCATACCAAATGATGTATAATCGAAAGATAAGCCTGATATCTTTCAGTGTGGAAATTCTGTGAATCTGACTTACCATGTCTAACAGAGAATAGTTATTCCCTCTCACTTTGGTCATGTAATATTATATATACATTTTGATTGCAGATGTTAAAGTAAAATTTTGATACTAAAAGGACTGATTGTAAAAACACCCAACCATGTAACCAGAATTATACATAATTCAGCAGGCGCGTAGCGCACTTTAGTTCCATCCCAAGACCGCTTGGCTAAGCTTGCCTTTGCCTTGGCTTTTTTTCTTTGTAAGTTACGAAGCAAAATGCTTTGTAGTTTACGAAGAGTGAGAATATTTCGCAGAAGTTAAACAGTGGGGATGTGATTACTAGAAATAATCGGACATAGTGTACTCAAGACTACCAGAGTGGTGGGTCCCTAGTTGTACACATGTAAGGGTTCAATATGTATCTAAACTTGCACAAATTGTCCCAGAAAATTTGACAAATTTGTCCGAAGCTGGTGTAGTGACAGGATTATGTTGGTAGCATATCGTTACGTAATGTGTAAACGCCCCATAGCTTTGCTTCTCTTTTACCTCCTTCTAAGAGAGACCCATCCAGAGAACATGGGCAGCGCAAGCTGTGGCGCCAGCTCAGCTCTTCTAGCCGTCGCTCAGCATTTTGCTTGCGCGGTTCAAGTCTCACTCCTCGTTCGGCCCTCTCGGTTGGGCGGGGGGGGGGGGGGGGCTTAGCGCACGCCGCGCCGTGGCGCATCACTTTCATCGACACGGCCAGCACAGCTGTGTCCAGATCGAGGAGAAGAGCCTCGCGGTCGCGATGAAGATGCCCCCCCCCCCCCTCATATCCTCTCTCCTCCTCCTCTCGTCTCGTTCATTAGCGGCCTTGCGCTGCGCTCCCCGCCTCGACCGATGCATCTCATTAGCCTGGCGTAGCATGTGTGGGCGGCGCCTCCTTGGCCGTTTGAGAAAGTCTCATCAGTCCGCTCGAGCGATATTGCACGAATTTTGCAACGGTGCAACAGTGCCGCACGGATGGTTGTCCCGCCACTTCACACGTGCATATTGTGCCTGCACTCGCATCCCGTAGATAATATGTACACTGTAAAAAAAAACCATCTTAATTATAAGAACACGAGTTTTGAAGCAATTTACAAAGCAGATTTGCTCTTAAATTTAAGAACATATGTGTTATGAAAATAATGTTATGAAACGACAAAGATGCCCCTCTCTTTCAGCCTAACGCAATTCCGGTAAAAAATTCCTTTTTTTCCCGACGGACCCTATGGACAGATCTTCAAAATCTTTTGACAGAATTCGAATATTTTTCACTTTCACCTGGGTAGATTCGAACCCCGGATACCTTTAAGTTGGGATTCTGACGCCTCAGACCACACAGCTGTTAGGACTTACCTGAAGAAAATGTTCATACCCGACCTGATGTGGCGCTCCGTCCAGGGGCATTCGCAGACTAGTTAGTTGCTTGAAGCGGACAGCGTATGTTTTTGATGTTGCTTTTTTGACATATGACCATGGCATAGCTACATTATGCCAATCAAAATTCTATATTGTCCAATAGCAAATTGAACGCTAAAATTCCGGTCAAAAGATGTTTGACTTTTAAGAAATGTTGTAATGCTTGTATTAAAAGTAAGATTGGTTCTGACTTTTTAAAAGGATTTTGTCAGAACTAGGAAAACCTCTGACCTTTAATAAGCTTGTTTTTAAATTTCATAACCAATAATTACAATTACGAAATTTTATCAGAATTTTCATTACCCGGTTTGCAAAATTAATAATGATTCTTATAAATAACAAACTGTTATTACTTTTAAGAACACTTGAAAATGTTATTAAATTTAAAAGATATTTTGCTTTTAAACTTCATAATATTTTTCACAGTGTAGCGCTATTTTGTGAGGTGGTTAGTTGCGTAGGAGCGAGTCTCCAGCGCAGCGTGGACCTACGCTCCCCTTTAAGTAGTGCTGTGCGGAATTCTCCTGTCTGTATATACGTGAATGTTAGCCCATGCCGGCTCATCACTGTTAAAAAAATTACTGTATTTTAACGACAAATCATTAGCTAATTTTTGAGGCGACAGGTATCGTAAACTGCTTTTAAAACAAGGTTGTAAAATTACAACTCTTGTTGTAAAGCCAAAGAGGCGGTCACTTCATACTTTAACAGTTCAGTTGTATTGAAGCTTTACGGGTGTACGTACCTCCGTCCGCCGGGTCGCCAGCAGCGCCATTCACCGACCGATCATCTGAGCACGTGCCAGCTGTCAACATGTCTCGACCGTGCACTGTTAAAAAAAGTCTGAAAATTCAGACTAATTTTTTCCGACCTAGCAGTCTGAATCTAGAATTCAGACCTGACTCAGAATTTTCAGACAGTTAATCTTAATTTTACGACTAGTGGTCTGAAAAATCACTTCTAGACTCCAGAGTCTGAATTTTTGGGACGCGAGGTATAGATTTTCGGCCTTGGTGTCTGAAGAAGGTCTTTTGTGGTAGAGGGTCTGAATTTTCAGGCTGTGCAGTCTGGAATTTACGCTTTGTTGTCTGATAAAATACTTTTGGACTCCGGTGTCTGAATTTTCAGGGCGAGCCGGGCGGCACATCTTGACTCCCGGTCTGAAAGTTTCGTTTCGGAGTTGTAAATCTAGATTTTAAAACTCAGTGTGTGGATTTTCCACTTTGTCGTCGCAAAAAGCTCTGTCAGATTTCCCGCGCGGTATAAATTTTTCGTTTGGCGCGAAAAAAAAACTGTTATGTGGTAGGAATTTGTCATACCGTGACCTGCAGTGCAGAACTCGAGAACCATTCAGAACTTACCCTTCTTTCAAGAGCTCCGACCAGGCCCAGGCCGGCCCAGGCCCAGACACGTTGTCTTTGAGTCTAGTTTGTGCCAGGTTTTTAAGCAGGTTATAACTTGCCCATGTATGTGGGCGTTCAGACAGCAGTGGCTCCGGCCCCGGCCTTCAAACTCCTGTGGAACTCAATGAACTTTGCCGTCTTCCCTAGCAGAGTGCTATGTGTTTTTATTTGAACCTGGGTAAGTAAATGACTGTTCATTCATCACAGCTTGTTTGGGATTAGCTTTTTTCAATACAATTTGAAATTAATTTCTTTTTTCCTTCTTTTTCCTCTTTAGGTTACAACCGTTATCATTTTCTCATGTATGTGTGTGCTTGGACTCCAATGGCTGTCGCCTCTAAACTTCAGTGGTAGGAGATCCGAATGAACTGTTGATTTTCCTTGGTGTGTTTTGTTTTTATTTGAACATGGGTAAGTTAATCAATTTTCATCAGAGGGATTGGTTGCTTTTTTAATACAACTTTCAATTAATTTGGTTTTGTTACTTTCATTTCAGATGACAACCAGTGCTATCATTGTTTCCACTGCACTCGCAAGTCTAAAAGTGTGAGAGCACACTTATTTCACCTGAATCACCATCGCCACATCACCAAGTACCTCATCTGTGGGTTAGGCCGATGCAAAAGTTCATTTAAAACTGAAAGTGCTTTGCGTTTCCACATTATCCGCAACCACAGAGTTTATGTTGCACAAACTCAACACAATCTGTTCAAGAAGTCTATAGTGCACAATCCAAGTTGCAAGTACAACTGCCCTGTTTCATCATGTGGCCAACAGTTTTTTCATGATAGGGATTTTTCAATGCATCTGAAGGATCACTTCAAATCTGCAACCTCAGTAGTGCCTTGTCCGTCTAGTGATTGTTTAAAACAATTTAAATCATATCGCTCCCTCACCGGACATATGTCTAGGAAGCACAGAACGCAGGCGCCTGTGACACAAGATGAAGCTTTGGTTCTGACTCCTGCTGAACCACCAGATTTGATGGAAGATGCATTTCTGTTTTCTGATGTGGATGTGGTAGCTAGCCAAGACTTGATGCATGAAGAATCCCTCAACTCAGCACAAGAAGACAGAACTATTGCTTTAGCCCAATTTTTTCAAAAGCTAGAATACAAGCATATGGTTTCTGGTGTGGTTACCCAAGCTGTGTACTTAGAAATAAAAAACCTTTTAATGGATTACCAACGCTGCTTCATGGACAGTTTGGTTTCTAATATGAAAAGTGCGCAAATTTCAGAAGATCTTATAACTGAAGTTGTTTCTCTGACATCTTCTTGTACCGATGTTATGGAATCTTGCCATCTTTTGCGCAGTATCTACATAAGGAAATTATTTTATAAAAATAATTTCTGTTTTGTTGAACCCATTGAGGTTCCTCTCAAAAATGGAAGTTTCTTCTATTTTGTGCCTGTTGACAAGTCCTTAATTGCGGCTTTTCAAAATAAGTCATGGAGATTTTGTCTCAAGAAACCTCCATTCTCACAAGATGGTTGTTGCAGAGATTTTTTTGATGGGCAAGCTTTCAAATTAAATCCCTTCTTTAAAGAAAATCCTGATGCAGTGCCCATTATTATCTACCAAGATGGTTTTCAAGTTGTATGTGCAATTGGTCCAGCCAAAAATCTAAAACACAAAATTCTTGCAGTTTACATGGCTTTTGGTAACCTACCAAGTGAAATTCGTTTTAAAAAGGATTCCATCCAGCTTGTTGCTCTTGTCCGAGAGTGTGACTTTAACCATGAGGAGATTTTTGGACTAGTGGTGGAAGAATTGAAGAGACTAGAAGAGGGAACAGAAATTCCTGGTGTTGGAATCGTCAAAGCTGGCATCGCCTTCATTGCAGGAGACAATCTTGGAAGTCATGGTGTAGGGGGCTTTACTGAAAATTTTAGTAGCTCTCACTACTTTTGTCGTCATTGTCTCCTTACTAGGGAAAAATACAACAGGCCAGGGGGTGAGGTAAGACTGTTTAGAAATCGAACAAAGGAATCCCATAACAGAGCCCTTCAGAAGGTGAAGATCAGAAAGGATGGCACAATTAAAAGTTGTCAAGGAGTAAAATTTGACTCTGAATTTAACAAGCTGCAAAGTTTCCATGTGACTACGGGCTTGCCATTCTGCATTGGACATGATTTGATGGAAGGCCTGATTGCTTACGATTTGAAATTGTATATTCAACATTTTGTTGAACTTGGTTGGTTTGATTTACTCAAATTGAATGAGTTAATTAATAATTTTCCTTATTCAGAAGAGGACCGCAAGGATCGGCCTGTGCCAATAAAAATTTTGGATAAAAAGCGGCTGGCTGGAGGTGCATGGCAGCTGTGGCAGATGCTAAGATTGTTTCCCCTTATAATTCATGGTTACATTAAAGACCCCACTGATGAAGTATGGTTGTCTCTGCTCAGATTGAGAAAAATTGTTGGAATGGCCATTGCCCCCGAAATTCATGAGTCATTTCATGGTGAGTTTCAAGAGACTGCAAATGTCTACATTATACAAAGAAAAGCATTGTTTCCATCTGTTCCACTTCGCTGTAAGCATCACTATCTCCTGCATGAGATGGAAAATTGCTTCTGTTTCGGACCACCAATTAAAACTTGGACGATGCGCTTTGAATCCAAACATTCTTTTTTCAACCGTTCCTGGAAGTCAAGCAACAATAGCATCAATGTTTTACAGACACTATCCTACAAACATGAATTTTTGCAAAGTTGGGTGCGAAGTGGTGGTGGAGTAAGATGTGATGTGGAAACTAGTGGTAGGTCTCCATTTGTCCAGGCTCTTTATTCTGCAGCTATTACTAATTCTTTGACTAAATGTGCTTCTGTTCTGGATGAATGTAACTATGTTATATTTAAGGGAACTCAGTATAAAAAAGGCCATGTTGTGATTGTCAAAAGAGATTCATTTTGTGAAAAACTTGAAGTCGGGATGATTCATTTAATAATTCTTGACTCGAGTGATACTGTTTATTTTGTTGTAAGAAAGGGAACAGCTATCTTAAAACCCATACTAGGATCGTACAAACTGACTCTGTCTGACACTTTCCAGTGTCTTCAACCTTCTGACCTTATTTGTTTTTATCCACATTCGACTTATGTCAGAGATACCCAACAGTATATTTGCCTTAGGCATGCTTTACTTGGGCAACCATCTGACATATCTGTGTAAATGTTTTTATTTTACATGTTATTGACTCACTTGGTTTAAATTTTGTTTAAACTACTGGCATGTGTTTGTAATTATTATTGTTTTATGTTAGTGACTTGCTGAAGTATAATGTATTCTGATCCTGCTAGCAATAAAAAAATCATGGCTTTTGAACTTCAAGGAGGTATTATTTGCAGACACTATTCCAACTCATAGCCCAGGCAGTTAATAAAAGAAAATGTCAAGTAATTTCAATGAATAAGAAGTCTCTCAAGCTTTAAGTGCCACAGGAAATGGTAATTCAGGAGGGTAGCAACCTTCTCAAAAAGAAGTACTGTTTGATCTTTTGTTTCCTTATGCATTTGAGTTGATGGCCTTTTAGTAGTTGAAAGTATAAGAGAATCGGTGTATTTTGAAGCCGAGGAAAACCTCTTGATGCACTTTCAGCCTAGATAGTAAGTGTTGTGCCGCATCTTTTTCAGTGTCTTTGGTTCTCTAAAGCAAACAAGAGAACCACCCAAATCCTAAAATCCAAACATAATCTCCGGTTTTGAAATTGATTTTGACTGTAATTGAGGGATTCTTACTTATTAATAGAAAGATGGGATTCTAATATACAAACAGTTAAGAAATTCAACTAGTTTTTATTTCACTACAGAAAATACAAGTTCATTTTTGGTTCATATAATATCACAGGTATTGAGCGATCCATTCAGGATTTTGTCTGATCATTAGTCTTGATGCACACTACTAAATGAGAGTGGACTGGTTATTATTGCTTTCGGGGTCTCTTCTTGGTCTGAGTAGGCTCTGTGAATGAAGGACCAAGGTGATGACCGAAAACAAGAAACTGATGAAAATGTACACTGTACAGCATGTATACACACCTTCAGCTTCTTTGCTTCTCTTGCGTCTGGGACAAATTGGAACAGAATCACCTTGATCCTCCTCTGTATCTGTAAATAAAGTAAGCACATTAATGGCAAAACAGACAACTTCAGTAGTTGAATACAGAATATGGAAAACATACCTGACTCTTCTTGAATGTTGGAGAAAATTTCACTTTGCATAAAATCATGTCCTAGAAACTGGAATTTTGATAAGTCCTCTTTATGTCCATGCCATTTTGCCAATCTTCGAAAATAAGAACGGCTCTCCTTAATAGCATCAGCTTCACACTCTGGAGAAGCAATGAAACAACTGTCATCAATTGATAACATCGAGGTATTTGACGAATAGAGAAAATAATTTAAAGCAACTTACCACCCCAGCCCAATATGATGACAGGCTCAGGCGACGTTTCTCCTTCATATCCCTGACTGTCAGTGTCTCGACAAAGCTTAATCAGGTCACCTGACATATGCACTCTGCCTTTAGAATCGTACTCTGGGACAACTGTAATGTGTCCATCACTTAGATAGATGACAACTAGGTAAATATTTTCCAGGAAAAGGTCTGGAGAATAATATGTTGCCATAATGACAGTTCGGTGTGGTGAGTCTGAAACAGAAGATAGGACGATGTCAGCCGACTTTTAAAACATTGCCAAAACTTAAGAGGCATAACACAAGAGCACAAAAGCACCTGTTGAAGTACAGTACGAAACGAAATATTCTCGAAAGTTAGGAGACCCAGACGAAACAACACATAACTAACCAATGAATAAAGATGTAATGAAATGAATGTTCAATTTGTTGCAATGGTGGGCAGTTCCACTTCAAGCAAGTGTAAGATTCAAAATGTCCCTTTCTTCGGCCAAATGAGACCGCACATCGAGGAAAGATTGGTAGGTTATGGTCAAATGTTGTCGTCTGTGGTCGGGTCCGTACCAAACTACCGAACAAAGTTACTTACAAGATTATTCCTAACAATTTGAGACTCTCAGGCAGAATAGAAGAGATAATCGTCACAGAAACGTCTAAAATAGTTCTAAACAATAGAAAATTTTGATTGGGAACGAGTTTGTGTGTTTAATGAACTAACAAGTTCGATTCCATCTATTGGCAGCCCTGACCAGAAAATGACCATCAGCTGGTAATCCGCCAAGCCGCCATAACCGTGTTATCGCTCACGAACGTTCCTTCCTCTCAAGATTATAAAATGTTGCGAATTTATCTTTCGCGTCAGATTGGACGGATTGATCGCTCGACAAACTGTCATCGCCATCTACTTCTCTGGATTCTGGACATTGTGAGTTTGTTTCTAATGGTGTCATTTCTTGTTACTGCATGCTAGGCTCTAGGCTGGGCCAAGTCTCTTGTAGGCTACGGTTCAGGTTATGTTTCTCATAGCCTAGTACTAGTTATAATGAATTATTGATGGCATTAGCTGCCATGTATCGTATCTGTATTGTAAGGTTAACTTTGCCTCACACTATTCTTTTCCTCCTAGTCTGTTTCAGGAAATGCCTTTATTCAAAGTACATGGCCCTGACAGGGCTAAGAAAGTTTTTGTTTGTGCTGGTAGCTTACCTGAATGCTTGGATGGATGTTTGAAGAAGCTTCAATTACCTGGAAGTGCTGATGATTATCAAGTTAGTTTCACATTAGAACCTTGTAGTTAAGTTCTCTTTTGCGCGGCCCTTATTAATTCTGAATCTGCTTTCTAGCTTTATGATGATTCGGACGGAACACTCTTGGATGACTCAGAGAGTCTTGTGACATTGTCGGAATTCAGTGTTGCTCAAGGACACCACCTTACACTAATTGTCATGCACAAGAGTGCTATGTGGAGAACTCGATCTGAGACAAGTTCTGGTAAGTTCATATTGAATACACTTGTAAACATCCCAAAGCTCGTTCCAATTGTTGATTTTATCCGTCTTTGCTTGTTTCCAGATTCTGACAGTTCATCGCCTTCAACGCCCTCTTCCACCAGATACCTCAGCAGTCAGTCTCAATCACCTCCAAATGCCCAACCAAGAGCATCCACAAACTCCTTGGGCAACATTTCTATAGCTGGCTCGGTAGCTGTTCTCAAGAAAGCTTTGAATTCAACACATCAAATGAAGTTCAGGAACTTGACCAAAGCCAGGCGAGAAGCTACCAAGCTACTTGTTGCTCAATTGAAGGGCAAATGTTTGGATGGTGGGCTCATGCGGAAGGTGTGTGAACGTATTCAGGCCCAAGTGCCTGAAGCATTTCTCATCTCTATTGGAACAACCAGCGCTTCATGCTTTCACCAATTTGTGAAAGCTCTGTATAGTGCTGTTAATTATGCCAATGAGACTGATGTCACTTGTCAGAGGCCATCTAGAAGAAGGCGCAGAAGTACTACCGTTGACAATCCTGATGAACCTGAAGATGAGAGTGTAAGTAGTGTTCTCTTTAATTCTATGCCTTTATTGTTTGAAGAAACTCCCATCCCAACTTGCAATTTTCCAGGTCCCCAATTTGTGTCTAGACACAAATGGATGTGCACTAGGAATGTGGGATCGAGTCCTCAATGTGGATGATGCTGATGAACAAGAAGAAGTTCGGACTTCGTTACTGCAGTGTTCTGTTAGGTCCCAAGATGATCCAAGTGTGCGAAGAGATGTTGCTCTCACGTATGATCTCAGCGGCAGGATTTTAACCAGGCCCGCACTGCTGCTAACTGGAGGAGGGTGTTTGGGCGTTGGCCTTGCCTGCAGTATGCAACCTTCTTTTTCATTCATGCGGATACCCTGATGGGCAAGAATACTGTAGAAGTCTGGTCTGAGGAATTTGGCAAGAGAGATAATTTTATCGGCTTCATGACCAAATTAAGTGAGCTATCTAATCCAGGTAAAGATACGCGTCAAAGTATTTTAAAAGACTACCTTGAGAAGCTAAGTGAAGCAGAAGCAGCACAAGAAAGTAGAATACCAGCCACCACTGTCGTTGTTCCCCTGACAATTGCCTACTTTAAAGAGAGGGAGGACAACTTCTTCCTGATTGTTGAAGTAAGCTGGCTGATTTGAGTCTCATTTTTTTAATGCCTGTATGACTCTTGTTTTAAGCTTTGTATCCTCTCGCAGAATTTTGACCTAGACCAGGAATTCCCGTCTGAATGTCCCCTACTGCTTGTTCAAGGCATGGAGTAGTGCTATAATGGAGTAGCTACTAAGCACGTTGAAATGTGTGCCCCCCTGCTGGCGAAGCTATCTCCTCTGAAGCCAATGTTCTGAGAGATCTCACGCACTCAGTTTTTGAAAGCCTATGGTCGGCTGCAGCTAATGATGCCCTTGTTTCGAGTGTAGCATCATTCAAACTGGAGTTACGACGCCTGAAACGCCGCAAATCCGTTTTTCCCAGGGTGCCTCCCGTGTATGTAGAGAGAGACAGACAGAGTGAAGGTCGTGTTTCTTCGAAATGGGCGACTGGATTTTAAGTCTTAACTTCAAATCCTTCTTTTTGTACACAACCGTCAAGCCCCTGAACGGCTCAGTCTCAAACGGTTATTTTTTCATGGACTTTCATGACCTTCACTCTGTCTCTCTCTACATACACGGGAGGCACCCTGGGAAAAACGGATTTGCGGCGTTTCAGGCGTCGTAACTCCAGTTTGAATGATGCTACACTCGAAACAAGGGCATCATTAGCTGCAGCAGACCATAGGCTTTCAAAAACTGAGTGCGTGAGATTTCTCAGAACATTGGCTTCAGAGGAGATAGCTTCGCCAGCAGGGGGGGCACACATTTCAACGTGCTTAGTAGCTACTCCATTATAGCACTACTCCATGTTCAAGGTAAACATCTTTGTTTATATCTGACTTGTCGCCACATACTGGCTTTATTTTGAGCTTATTTCCTTTTCCAGGTGCATCAATAATTGACTCTGATGCTAGATTTGCTGTGCTTGTCAGAAAGTCGTTCCTCATCAAGGTTGACAACTTCTTACATGGTTCCCTTGTTGTGCTTCTATCGTATTTTGTATTTAATATTTCATATCCCAAGACGGTCTCCAAAACTTTGGAGTTCTTACAAAGGTAATGTTTTATTTGGTTCTTATGTATATACTTGTAACATTTTGGGACGCTGTTTAATTTTTTATGTTACTTAGGTTTTTTTTTAAAGTTAATCCGGAATTTCAATTACGAGTGGATCAAAAGAATAAGAAGAAGTTGCCTATCAATCCAAGTGTGGCAACATTAGCAGGAAAACTTAAGGATTTTGAATGTACTCAGTCAATGTGGGTGTTATAAATATTAATTAGTTTTTGAACATCTGTTCTCAGTGTGCTCAGTCAATTTGGGTGTCATAAATTTCAATCTGTGTTTGAACATCTGACATTTGGGGAAATGTATTTACAATTAAATAGAATCTATAGAATCCTCGTCATCTTATTTATTGGAAAATTGAAAACCTAAATTTCCCACTCATGCTTCTGAGGAATTGCAGCAAGTGATCTGACAAGTAAGACCTCATCAGTTAAAGTAATGCGTCTCCAAAACAAAAATTTCACCCTGTGAAAGGTGGGAATTTCAGTAACTGGGCGGCTTAAAATGCAGGCCTATGAGGTGAAAAATTCAGACAGCCAAGGGGTCAATTTTTTCAGACTACTTGTTACCCAGAAAATTTTGAATGCTTTCTCGTCTGAAAATTCAGAATACCTTCTAGCCTGAAAATTCAGATACCGAGTGGTCGAAAAATTTGGAGTTCCTGGGAGTCTGAAGATTTAGACCACGAGGTTTCAAAATTGACTTCATCCTAAATAGTCTGAAAATTTCGACTTTTTTTTTAACAGTGTGGTGCCTGTCCAGCGCGTTACGTAGGGATCTGTCCGGTTGGTGCTGCCCCCTCGCTGTTGCTACCTGTTCAAGGTGGCCCCACACTCAGCAGCAGTCCCCTTTTGAAATATCACTGTAAAAAGGAAAGTCGAATTTCGAAGAGTAAAAACCCCTTCCGAATTTCGTTTGGGGTCGAAAAACGGCTTTGAACAAAAGCGAACCCTCCCTTATTCGCTTTCAGACACCCTGACATACCGCTTTTCGGCATCGGGCATTCGAAAAGAATCGCACCACCACGAAAGCGGTCTGCAACTTTCGAATTGCGGCGTAGTGGCGCGTTTTCCGACGTCGCCCGAGCGCGCGACCCGAAGTTTGGCTCCGAGCCGCTTCGGTTTTCGTTAGCGCGCTCCGGTATCCAGCTCAGCAACGCGCTCTCGTACATTCGGTCGGTTGTTTGTGGAACTAAGCGTGTGTCCGAGACCAACGTCCGCAGGGGGTGGCTCGCAAGCGCTACAGATCACAAGCGCTACGGGTCATAAGCGCTACAGCTCGCTAGCGCTACGGCTCACAAGCGCTACGGGTCACAAGCGCTACAGCTCGCTAGCGCTACGGTATTGCACTAGGCTATCTATCCAAGCCTAGTGTCTACCGTGCTCGGGAAGATAGCCGTCTGTCTACCAGCCTTGAGAAGATAGCTTAGTGTCTACAGCGCTTAGAAAGATAGCCGCTTGTTCGTAGGGAGCGTCGATGTATCTACCCTACGGGGTGTTAAAGGTACACAGTCTGGCACTCTGCTCATCCAGCATTTGATGCAAGAACCCAGTTCTTGCATCTAACACTGAGAAATACCTGGCATTTCCACTGATGGCTGCTGAGAAGTCATCAAGGGTGGGTAGCTGACGGTGCTCACGCTTGATGGCCTTGTTCAAGTCCCTGGGATCAAGGCATACCCTTAGGGTTGAGTCTTTCTTGTGGACAATAACCATGGAATTAACCCAGTCCGCTGGGCCTTCTACCTTCCTGATGGTTTCATCTTGCTCCATCTTCTTTAGCTCCTTGCGAAGTGGCTCCTTAACGGCAAAGGGGATTTTTCTGGGGGCATGGACAACCGGCACAGCATCATCTTTAAGCTCAATGTGATATTCTCCACTAAATTTACCTATTCCTTTGAAACAGTCTTCATATTGCAGACACTTGCTTGGGATGGGGGTTGCTGTGGTCTGCTGGCTATCATTCAGGGTGATGGCATCAATGTACTTGCGCTCTACTCTGATTACAAGTCCCAGATCCTCTGCAGACTCCCATCCTATCACGGGCTTCACTTCATCACTGTCTATGATATAGAACTCTAGAACATGGATTTTTTCATTAATTACAGATGGCAGGTAACATCGCCCTAAGCATTCTACATACCCCCGACTGTAGTTATAGATGGATTCTTCCACAGGAAGTAATTTGATCTTGCTGTTGAGTCGATGATACATTGTCCTTGGCAGTGTGTTGATATCGGCACCAGTGTCGATCTTGAAGCGAATCCGTCTTCCTGTCACTGCAATGGTCTCGTACCAGCGACCTTTTCTCTGCTGTTTGTTGAACCTGGGGGTGTCCTGCTTGGGCTTAGAATTATTTGCATTAAGAGGGGAATCCATAGAGGGCTTTCGACCCAGTGATATCATATTGGTTTGAAAACCATCATCCTCATCATTGTCCTCATTATCTTGTCTATTCTTATCTTCTAATTCCAGCTCTTTGACATACTTCTTTTTACAAACTGCAGCAAAGTGATTCCTACCGTTGCATGCATTGCAATTTTTTCCATAGGCTGGACAACGAGATCCTCTGTGAACCATACCACAATAATTACAAGTCTTCGAGCTCTTTGCTGATCCCCTTTCATCTGAAAGATTATTATTTTGCATTGGCCCGTTTCTTGGGCCTCTTCTAGAAATAGCCTCTACTTCAAGAGACCCATTAGTAGTTCCCTTCATAATTTCTGACCTCTGCCTTGTCACCTCTGTTCTGCAATAGTCTACGCACTTGGCTAAGGTGAGATTGTCCACCTGCAGCATCTTTTTCCTCAGTGCATGATTATGCAACCCAACCACCATAATATCTCTAATTAATTCCTCCTTTAAATCTCCGAGTTCACATGACTTTGCCAACTGCCTGAGCTTTGCAACATATGCATCAGCAGGCTCTCCCTCCTTTTGCTTGCATGTGAAGAACTGAAAACGTTCGAAGGTTAGGTTGGTCTTAGGAATAATATGAGCATCAAACTTCTCAAACACTTCTTTGAGGGTTGGTTTGGTGTTAACCTCACCATCCTGCTTTAAGAAAGTGAATGATTTGAGCAGCTCTCGACCATTATCCCCAACCACATGTCTAAACAATGCCACTTGCCTTGCATCTTCGATTTCCTTGTCGGACAGTGCAGTGACGTAATCAGCAAATGCCTCCTTCCAATTCTTCCATGTCGAGCTCACGTTGCTTCCTTCAAGACACAGCGGCTAGGGTGGCGAGATGGGTAGATACGAGGCCATGCTTCTTCAGAGGTTAGGTACCGACTGCGCCATGTATCATTTGGCAAGAGAAGGGTAAATAATGGGGACCAGCGTTACTTGCAAGAGCTGAGGTTTAATTCGAAAGCATTCCTTATATAGGGTGTTGCAGGGCCTTGTAGAAGATACTGAGGTGATAAGTGAATTCACAGGCTGGGCAACGTAACAATACAACAGCACTGTAAGTTTTTAGGTACGCAAACCTCATTCTGCCACCCCCGAACGCACCCTTTTTGGATGGGAATTCTTGCTTGGCAGTCAAAGTACAGGTCTGCCACCTCTGAGGGAACCTTTGCGGTGCGGAATCGTACCCCTTCGACTCAAACTGCAACCTTTTTGGAGCAAATGGAGGGACTCATTTTCGGTGCGAATTTTCGGCCTCTTTCCTGGTGCTAACTGGAGCACGTTTTGGGGCTGGAATGTGTGGAGGTGCTCTGATGAAAACTGCCACCTTCTGGGTGTGAATTGGTCCCCTTGAAGATTGCGGTTTCTGCCACTTTCCTGGGGTGAATCGCGGCCGCATAAGGGTGCGTAACGGTCCCCTCATAGGGTGCGAAATCTGCCACCTTCCTGGTGTCAATTGGTCCCCCTCTGGCTTGGTCTCCCCCTCCACTGCCCGTTTTGTGTCTGCCCCCGCCTCTGTCTCTATCCCACAACCGCACTGGTGGGACAAAGACGGCAGTGTTTGTAATGTGATGGGTCGAAGAACAGTTTGTCGGCACGATGGCTCCGTACACTGGTAAAACTAAGGCGTAACTGTACGCTTGAATGAAGCATGCAGTAACGCTTGAAGACGTTACGCTTGAAATCGAGCGTACGAAAGAAATTCTCCCATACATTTAGATAGGACGAGTAGTAGCGGATCGACCCATTACGCTTGATTTCAAGCGTAATCTCAGTACGCTTGAAAACGGGGCGTAAGGCTACACCTTAGTTTTACCAGTGTAGCTCAGTAGGTTCCGACCGAAGCGTGAGCGCTGAGTTTGGTATGGCTGGGGATCGAATCCCGGCACTGCCGAACAAAATGCGTATCTCGCGGCCAGTAGGACTGACCCAGCTACACATGAGTCTGTTCGCCAGGCGAGTACCCAACCCCGCCCAGCCTCTGGTGCAGCCGAGGGCAACTCCTCCTTCGTCTAGAGCAGATTGTGCGCCAGGCGAGTTTTCAACCCCGCCCGGGCCCTATTGCAGACGAGCGCCGCCCCTCCTCCATCAACAGCAGGTCGTGCGCGAGGCGAAGACCGCAACCCGCTTGGCCATTCTCGCTCGGCTCTCGACCCTCTCTGTAACAACACCATATGACACGGGGCCGGGACGAGCGAAACCCAACCTTAAAACCCATATACGCATGTGAAAATATTCTCGCAGAGTGCTGCATGCTTAGCTTGTGATCAGCTTACGTCCCTTTGCAAAGATTTCGGAAACGCAACGAGAAACAGAAAACCGAGGAGGTGCAGTTGGTCATTCCCATCAATCCGAGGAGTTACAATTAGTCCATGGGCGGCAAACTGAGGAGATGTCTTCAGAAATGTCATTCCGAGGAGGCATCCGGTTTCGTCCAAGCCACACGTCGCGAGCGCGGCGCGGGTTGAACCCCATGTGATCCCTTTTAGTGCGCTAGCATGGAGACATGCTAGTCGTCAAAGGCGCACGGCGCGAGCCCGGCGTCCGGTGCAGCCGAGCGCCGCTCCTCCTCCATCAAAAGCAGGTCGTGCGCGAGTCGAGTACCCCGACCCACCTGGCCCCTGGTGCAACCTAAAGCCGCTCCTCCTCCCTCAAGAGCAGGTTATGCGCCACGCGAGTACCCAAC
Organism: Frankliniella fusca; assembly: GCA_029379305.1. NCBI lineage: Eukaryota > Metazoa > Arthropoda > Insecta > Thysanoptera > Thripidae > Frankliniella > Frankliniella fusca. The sequence goes on from JAHWGI010001389.1 coordinate 70,923, forward strand.
CCCGCCCAGGCCTCAGTGCAGCCGAGCGCCGATCTTCCTCCATCAAAAGCAGGTCGTGCGCGAGGCGAGTACTCCGCCCCGCAAGGCCCCACTCGCAGCCGAGAGCAGCTCCTCTTCCATAAAAAGCAGGTCGTTCGTGAGGCGAGTATCCCGCCCAATCCGGCCCCCGATTCAGCTGAGCGCCACTCCTCCTCCTTCAAGAGCAGGTTACGCGCCAGGCGAGTACCCAACCCCGCCCGGGCCCCGTTGCAGCCTAAAGCCGCTCCTCCTCCATTAAAATCAGGTCGTGCGCGAGGCGAGGACCCCACCCCGCTCGGCCATTCTCGCTCGGCTCTCGACCCTCTCTGTAACAACATCATATGAGACAGGGCCGCGACGAGCGAAACCCTACCTTGCAACCCACATACGCATGTGAAAATATTCTCGCAGAGTGCTGCATGCTTAGCTTGTGATCAGTTTACGTCCCTTTGCAAAGATTTCAGAAACGCAACGAGAAACGGAAAACCGAGGAGGTGCAGTTGGTTCATTTCCATCAATCCGAGGAGTTACAATTAGTCCATGAGCGGCAAACTGAGGAGATGTCTTCAGAAATGTTATTCCGAGGAAGCATCCGGTATCGTCCAAGCCACACGTCGCGAGCGCGGCGCGGGCTGAGCCCCGGGTGACCGCCTCTGGTGCGCTAGCATGGAGACATGCCTGTCGTCAAAGGCGCACGGCGCGAGCCCGGCGCCCGGTGCAGCCGAGCGCCGCTCCTCCTCCATCAAAAGCAGGTCGTGCACGAGTCGAGTACCCCGACCCGCCCGGCCCCCGGTGCAGCCGAAAGATGCTCCTTCTCCATCAAAAGCAGGTTGTTCGACAGGCGAGTACCCAACCCCGCCCCGCCCCCGTTGCAGCCTAAAGCCGCTCCTCCTCCATAAAAAGCAGGTCGTGCGTGAGGCGAGTACCCAACCCCGCTCGGCTATTCTCGCTCGGCTCTCTACCCTCTGTGTAACAACACCTTATGTGACAGGGCCGGGATGAGCGAAACCCAACCTTGCAACCCATAAACGCATGTTAATATATTCTCGCAGAGTGCTGCAGGCTTACGTAGTAATCAGCTTACGTCGCTTTGCAAAGACTTCGGAAACGCGACAAGAAACGGAAAACTGAGGAGGTGCTGTTGGTTCATTCTTATTAATCAGGGGAGTCATAATTGGTTCATGTGCGGCAAACTGATGAGATATCTTCAGAAATGTCATTCCGAGGAGGAATCCAGTATCGTCCAAGCCACACGTCGCGAGCGCGTTGCGTGTTCGGCCCCATGTGATCCCCTCATTGCGCTAGCATGGAGACATGCTTGTGGTCAAAGGCGCACGGCGCGAGCCCGGCGTCCGGTGCAGCCTCCATCAAAAGCAGGTCGTGCGCGAGGCAAGTACCCCGCCTCGCAAGGCCGCAGATGCAGCCGAAAGCAGCTCCTCCTTCGTCCAGAGCAGGTCGTGCGCAGGGCGAGTACCCCGCCCCGCCCCGCCCGGCCCTTGATGCAGCTGAGGGCAACTCCTCCTTCGTCAAGAGCAGATTGCGCGCCAGGCGAGTACCCAGACCCGCCCGGGCCCTATTGCAGCCGAGCGCCGCCCCTCCTCCATCCAAAGCAGGTCGTGCGTGAGGCGAGTACCCAACCCCGCTCGGCTATTCTCGCTCGGCTCTCGACCCTCTCTGTAACAACACCTTATGTGACGGGGCCGGGACGAGCGAAACCCAACCTTGCAACCCATAAACGCATGTGAATATATTCTCGCAGAGTGCTGCATGCCTAGGTAGTAATCAGCTTACGTCGCTTTGCAAAGACTTCGGAAACGCGACGAGAAACGGAAAACCGAGAAGGTGCAGTTGGTCATTTACATCAATCCGAGGAGTTACAATTAGTCCATGAGCGGCAAACTGAGGAGATGTCTTCAGAAATGTCATTCCGAGGAGGCATCCGGTTTCGTCCAAGCCACACGTCGCGAGCGCGGCGCGTGGCACATTACATTGAGCTCCTAGACAATAAGAAAAGGGAAGTTGAAAGATGAGCTCTTGTGGAAAAAAATTAACTCAAAATACCACTTTGCTACATTGATTCTTGGCACTTACATGTGGTGTTGAAGGAGCTGTACGACCACGCTTAGTGACACCTTCAGGCTCTATCGCCAGTAAATTGTTACTGGTTGCTTTCTAAAAAAAGATGTGGTAATGTTAGTGTATGCAAAATATCACAACACATACATTTTATGGGTTGAACCCCATGTGATCCCTTTTAGTGCGCTAGCATGGAGACATGCTTGTCGTCAAAGGCGAGTCTTAGAGGCGGTGGAATGATGAGGAGGGGTGGTAGGGGGAAGAAGGTAAAGGGGGAGCGTGGCGGCCGAGGGGTACCTCACTGTCTCCAATCAGTGTACATCCTTATTTCCAATCATTTTCCAATCACTTTGCAATCACTTAGTTTGACGTTCAAAATCCTCATTTTTACGTAAAATTTCACAAAATCTTCGAATTTTGTTCAAAATTTTGAGGAAATATCACGTTTATGTGTATTGAGGCGGAGATTTTGACTCCAATCATGAACGAGATCTCTAATCAGTGTACACCCATCCAAGTAGTGAGGTACCCCTCGGTGGCGGCCGCAATCCGCACGAGGAAGGTGGCAGATTTCGCACCCTATGAGGGGACAGTTACGCACCCTTGGGCGGCCACAATCCGCACCAGGAAGGTGGCAGATTTCGCACCCTGAGGGGATCGTGGCGGCCGCAATCCGCACGAAGAAGGTGGCATTATTTCGCACCCTTTGAGGGGACCGTCACGCACTCTTTTGCGGGCTCAAGTGCCCTCAAAAGGTGACAGAATTGTGCCACCGTAAGGCGCCCGACGACCCATTCTGCCTCCTTTTTTCAGCACCAAATGGTGCTCAATTGATGTTTCGCACCCCGAAATAAGGGTGCGTTTCTGAGCTGAGGAGGCATTCTGTGGTACACTAGTAAGGTTCGCCCCAGTGCCACCTAAAGACTTACAGTGTGATCCTAAGAACACAGGCAATTACACAGGCAAACATATTTTATTAGCTCATGCACTCAGAACAGTAAGTCTCATACCTTAAAAAAACTCTTTGGGCGAATTCCCCTCTTGAACCTGGCAAGTAAGATTCATATTGTATTCCTTTGACAAATGTTTGAAGGTCACATTTGTTTTTCCATAGGGAGCATCGATCAAGCATGCTGCTTGTGCTTCCTCTACAGTCCGGAACTTCGACCAGCATAGACTTTCAGTACGTTCAATTTCTGTTGAAGCAGAAAGATAACACACTCTATGACAACGACAGATGTACTGTAGCTCAACTATAGTGGAGCTGCCAGACTCGACGGGAGCTTTTGCCCATGCAGGCTGCCAAAATTGCCATTTCCGACAAAAAATCGCCCATTTTTATGGCTTTTAATAAAAAGCTTTGCTTTGACCATAAAAGCCACAGAAATGTACAGAAAAATAAACTAAATTATTCTTTAACAAGCGTTTATGAGCAAGGAGAGACCTACAGTAACCTAACTTTACCGTTGGATACACATATCTCACTTTATAGGTTGGTACATCTGGCCCACCTCAAAGCACAAAATGTACCAAATGTACACATTTTCCCATCAAAACGGGTAAGTTTTGACAAAATTTCAGCCTTTTCACAAAATTGCCCTTTTTTTCCTGGTTCCAGAACTTTTTCGCCCTTTTGGCCCTTTTTTGAAAAAAATGCAAAATTGCCAATGGCGTGGGCAATTGCCCACGGTCTGGTAAAACTGGAGCCAGCAGTTTGATCTGATGCAGTGAGGGCAGCACATTCCTCATCAAAAAGACCGAGCATTTCTCTTCATTTCTCTTAGCATATCATTAATACGTTCCAGGAAGCGATCCTGACCAACAGGCGTATCCAGTAGAGAAAAATATGCATGCACTAAAAATATAAATATATCTGGCGTCAAAAACACCAACCTTGAATAGTTTTGTGGGCAGGTTGCCAAACTTGCAGGATTTATCCACCTTTTCTGTGGTAGTTCTGTTGACATCATAAAGGTGGCCTTACACTCAGCGCGTCCGCTCCGCGTCCGCCCGGTCATGTCGGCCCGGACACGTCCCGGGGAGAGGGTTTGGACTTTTACGCAATAAAGTAACAGATATTGCAGCAGTAAAATCGACAGACCCGTATATATTTGGAAAGCGGGAGAGAACCGTGGAATCGAATATGTAAAAATATCGAAACCTATAATCACTATGTTGTGAATGTATTTTTTAATTTGCTCGTTCTTCCAGGCGTCAACCATAGCACTTCAACCATTCCCATAAAATCAAGTCAAGTTAAGACAGAGAAAGAAGATTTGTCAGTGCCAATTTCATCTTCGAAGATGGTTTCTGAAACCGATGGTCATCAAGGCTCATCATAGATTCTTAGTTTTTCTCTGTACAACTTGTAAATTTTTTGTTTGGAGACAACTTGTAAACCTTTTGTTTGTGTATAACTTGTAAATGTACAACTTTTAAGCGCGGCGCGGGCTGAGCCCCGGGTGACCGCCTCTGGTGCGCTAGCATGGAGACATGCCTGTCGTCAAAGGCGCACGGCGCGAGCCCGGCGCCCGGTGCAGCCGAGCGCCGCTCCTCCTCCATCAAAAGCAGGTCGTGCACGAGTCGAGTACCCCGACCCGCCCGGCCCCCGGTGCAGCCGAAAGATGCTCCTTCTCCATCAAAAGCAGGTTGTTCGACAGGCGAGTACCCAACCCCGCCCCGCCCCCGTTGCAGCCTAAAGCCGCTCCTCCTCCATAAAAAGCAGGTCGTGCGTGAGGCGAGTACCCAACCCCGCTCGGCTATTCTCGCTCGGCTCTCTACCCTCTGTGTAACAACACCTTATGTGACAGGGCCGGGATGAGCGAAACCCAACCTTGCAACCCATAAACGCATGTTAATATATTCTCGCAGAGTGCTGCAGGCTTACGTAGTAATCAGCTTACGTCGCTTTGCAAAGACTTCGGAAACGCGACAAGAAACGGAAAACTGAGGAGGTGCAGTTGGTTCATTCCCATCGAGGGGGAATGCACATTGAAAAATCTTGTACAGACTACTCGGTATTACACGGTATTACAGCTGTATTACGCAGAACATTTGATCAATGAAGGGCATATTTTTGTGTTTTTCGGTATTACATTACGGGTATTACACCGTAATACATGGATCAGGTGTACAGTGTATTACGGAAGTGAATTCCCCCTCGATTCCCATTAATCAGGGGAGTCATAATTGGTTCATGTGCGGCAAACTGATGAGATATCTTCAGAAATGTCATTCCGAGGAGGAATCCAGTATCGTCCAAGCCACACGTCGCGAGCGCGTTGCGTGTTCGGCCCCATGTGATCCCCTCATTGCGCTAGCATGGAGACATGCTTGTGGTCAAAGGCGCACGGCGCGAGCCCGGCGTCCGGTGCAGCCTCCATCAAAAGCAGGTCGTGCGCGAGGCAAGTACCCCGCCTCGCAAGGCCGCAGATGCAGCCGAAAGCAGCTCCTCCTTCGTCCAGAGCAGGTCGTGCGCAGGGCGAGTACCCCGCCCCGCCCGGCCCCTGATGCAGCTGAGGGCAACTCCTCCTTCGTCAAGAGCAGATTGCGCGCCAGGCGAGTACCCAGACCCGCCCGGGCCCTATTGCAGCCGAGCGCCGCCCCTCCTCCATCCAAAGCAGGTCGTGCGTGAGGCGAGTACCCAACCCCGCTCGGCTATTCTCGCTCGGCTCTCGACCCTCTCTGTAACAACACCTTATGTGACGGGGCCGGGACGAGCGAAACCCAACCTTGCAACCCATAAACGCATGTGAATATATTCTCGCAGAGTGCTGCATGCCTAGGTAGTAATCAGCTTACGTCGCTTTGCAAAGACTTCGGAAACGCGACGAGAAACGGAAAACCGAGAAGGTGCAGTTGGTCATTTACATCAATCCGAGGAGTTACAATTAGTCCATGAGCGGCAAACTGAGGAGATGTCTTCAGAAATGTCATTCCGAGGAGGCATCCGGTTTCGTCCAAGCCACACGTCGCGAGCGCGGCGCGTGGCACATTACATTGAGCTCCTAGACAATAAGAAAAGGGAAGTTGAAAGATGAGCTCTTGTGGAAAAAAATTAACTCAAAATACCACTTTGCTACATTGATTCTTGGCACTTACATGTGGTGTTGAAGGAGCTGTACGACCACGCTTAGTGACACCTTCAGGCTCTATCACCAGTAAATTGTTACTGGTTGCTTTCTAAAAAAAGATGTGGTAATGTTAGTGTATGCAAAATATCACAACACATACATTTTATGGGTTGAACCCCATGTGATCCCTTTTAGTGCGCTAGCATGGAGACATGCTTGTCGTCAAAGGCGAGTCTTAGAGGCGGTGGAATGATGAGGAGGGGTGGTAGGGGGAAGAAGGTAAAGGGGGAGCGTGGCGGCCGAGGGGTACCTCACTGTCTCCAATCAGTGTACATCCTTATTTCCAATCATTTTCCAATCACTTTGCAATCACTTAGTTTGACGTTCAAAATCCTCATTTTTACGTAAAATTTCACAAAATCTTCGAATTTTGTTCAAAATTTTGAGGAAATATCACGTTTATGTGTATTGAGGCGGAGATTTTGACTCCAATCATGAACGAGATCTCTAATCAGTGTACACCCATCCAAGTAGTGAGGTACCCCTCGGTGGCGGCCGCAATCCGCACGAGGAAGGTGGCAGATTTCGCACCCTATGAGGGGACAGTTACGCACCCTTGGGCGGCCACAATCCGCACCAGGAAGGTGGCAGATTTCGCACCCTGAGGGGATCGTGGCGGCCGCAATCCGCACGAAGAAGGTGGCATTATTTCGCACCCTTTGAGGGGACCGTCACGCACTCTTTTGCGGGCTCAAGTGCCCTCAAAAGGTGACAGAATTGTGCCACCGTAAGGCGCCCGACGACCCATTCTGCCTCCTTTTTTCAGCACCAAATGGTGCTCAATTGATGTTTCGCACCCCGAAATAAGGGTGCGTTTCTGAGCTGAGGAGGCATTCTGTGGTACACTAGTAAGGTTCGCCCCAGTGCCACCTAAAGACTTACAGTGTGATCCTAAGAACACAGGCAATTACACAGGCAAACATATTTTATTAGCTCATGCACTCAGAACAGTAAGTCTCATACCTTAAAAAAACTCTTTGGGCGAATTCCCCTCTTGAACCTGGCAAGTAAGATTCATATTGTATTCCTTTGACAAATGTTTGAAGGTCACATTTGTTTTTCCATAGGGAGCATCGATCAAGCATGCTGCTTGTGCTTCCTCTACAGTCCGGAACTTCGACCAGCATAGACTTTCAGTACGTTCAATTTCTGTTGAAGCAGAAAGATAACACACTCTATGACAACGACAGATGTACTGTAGCTCAACTATAGTGGAGCTGCCAGACTCGACGGGAGCTTTTGCCCATGCAGGCTGCCAAAATTGCCATTTCCGACAAAAAATCGCCCATTTTTATGGCTTTTAATAAAAAGCTTTGCTTTGACCATAAAAGCCACAGAAATGTACAGAAAAATAAACTAAATTATTCTTTAACAAGCGTTTATGAGCAAGGAGAGACCTACAGTAACCTAACTTTACCGTTGGATACACATATCTCACTTTATAGGTTGGTACATCTGGCCCACCTCAAAGCACAAAATGTACCAAATGTACACATTTTCCCATCAAAACGGGTAAGTTTTGACAAAATTTCAGCCTTTTCACAAAATTGCCCTTTTTTTCCTGGTTCCAGAACTTTTTCGCCCTTTTGGCCCTTTTTTGAAAAAAATGCAAAATTGCCAATGGCGTGGGCAATTGCCCACGGTCTGGTAAAACTGGAGCCAGCAGTTTGATCTGATGCAGTGAGGGCAGCACATTCCTCATCAAAAAGACCGAGCATTTCTCTTCATTTCTCTTAGCATATCATTGATACGTTCCAGGAAGCGATCCTGACCAACAGGCGTATCCAGTAGAGAAAAATATGCATGCACTAAAAATATAAATATATCTGGCGTCAAAAACACCAACCTTGAATAGTTTTGTGGGCAGGTTGCCAAACTTGCAGGATTTATCCACCTTTTCTGTGGTAGTTCTGTTGACATCATAAAGGTGGCCTTACACTCAGCGCGTCCGCTCCGCGTCCGCCCGGTCATGTCGGCCCGGACACGTCCCGGGGAGAGGGTTTGGACTTTTACGCAATAAAGTAACAGATATTGCAGCAGTAAAATCGACAGACCCGTATATATTTGGAAAGCGGGAGAGAACCGTGGAATCGAATATGTAAAAATATCGAAACCTATAATCACTATGTTGTGAATGTATTTTTTAATTTGCTCGTTCTTCCAGGCGTCAACCATAGCACTTCAACCATTCCCATAAAATCAAGTCAAGTTAAGACAGAGAAAGAAGATTTGTCAGTGCCAATTTCATCTTCGAAGATGGTTTCTGAAACCGATGGTCATCAAGGCTCATCATAGATTCTTAGTTTTTCTCTGTACAACTTGTAAATTTTTTGTTTGGAGACAACTTGTAAACCTTTTGTTTGTGTATAACTTGTAAATGTACAACTTTTAAGCGCGGCGCGGGCTGAGCCCCGGGTGACCGCCTCTGGTGCGCTAGCATGGAGACATGCCTGTCGTCAAAGGCGCACGGCGCGAGCCCGGCGCCCGGTGCAGCCGAGCGCCGCTCCTCCTCCATCAAAAGCAGGTCGTGCACGAGTCGAGTACCCCGACCCGCCCGGCCCCCGGTGCAGCCGAAAGATGCTCCTTCTCCATCAAAAGCAGGTTGTTCGACAGGCGAGTACCCAACCCCGCCCCGCCCCCGTTGCAGCCTAAAGCCGCTCCTCCTCCATAAAAAGCAGGTCGTGCGTGAGGCGAGTACCCAACCCCGCTCGGCTATTCTCGCTCGGCTCTCTACCCTCTGTGTAACAACACCTTATGTGACAGGGCCGGGATGAGCGAAACCCAACCTTGCAACCCATAAACGCATGTTAATATATTCTCGCAGAGTGCTGCAGGCTTACGTAGTAATCAGCTTACGTCGCTTTGCAAAGACTTCGGAAACGCGACAAGAAACGGAAAACTGAGGAGGTGCAGTTGGTTCATTCCCATCGAGGGGGAATGCACATTGAAAAATCTTGTACAGACTACTCGGTATTACACGGTATTACAGCTGTATTACGCAGAACATTTGATCAATGAAGGGCATATTTTTGTGTTTTTCGGTATTACATTACGGGTATTACACCGTAATACATGGATCAGGTGTACAGTGTATTACGGAAGTGAATTCCCCCTCGATTCCCATTAATCAGGGGAGTCATAATTGGTTCATGTGCGGCAAACTGATGAGATATCTTCAGAAATGTCATTCCGAGGAGGAATCCAGTATCGTCCAAGCCACACGTCGCGAGCGCGTTGCGTGTTCGGCCCCATGTGATCCCCTCATTGCGCTAGCATGGAGACATGCTTGTGGTCAAAGGCGCACGGCGCGAGCCCGGCGTCCGGTGCAGCCTCCATCAAAAGCAGGTCGTGCGCGAGGCAAGTACCCCGCCTCGCAAGGCCGCAGATGCAGCCGAAAGCAGCTCCTCCTTCGTCCAGAGCAGGTCGTGCGCAGGGCGAGTACCCCGCCCCGCCCGGCCCCTGATGCAGCTGAGGGCAACTCCTCCTTCGTCAAGAGCAGATTGCGCGCCAGGCGAGTACCCAGACCCGCCCGGGCCCTATTGCAGCCGAGCGCCGCCCCTCCTCCATCCAAAGCAGGTCGTGCGTGAGGCGAGTACCCAACCCCGCTCGGCTATTCTCGCTCGGCTCTCGACCCTCTCTGTAACAACACCTTATGTGACGGGGCCGGGACGAGCGAAACCCAACCTTGCAACCCATAAACGCATGTGAATATATTCTCGCAGAGTGCTGCATGCCTAGGTAGTAATCAGCTTACGTCGCTTTGCAAAGACTTCGGAAACGCGACGAGAAACGGAAAACCGAGAAGGTGCAGTTGGTCATTTACATCAATCCGAGGAGTTACAATTAGTCCATGAGCGGCAAACTGAGGAGATGTCTTCAGAAATGTCATTCCGAGGAGGCATCCGGTTTCGTCCAAGCCACACGTCGCGAGCGCGGCGCGTGGCACATTACATTGAGCTCCTAGACAATAAGAAAAGGGAAGTTGAAAGATGAGCTCTTGTGGAAAAAAATTAACTCAAAATACCACTTTGCTACATTGATTCTTGGCACTTACATGTGGTGTTGAAGGAGCTGTACGACCACGCTTAGTGACACCTTCAGGCTCTATCACCAGTAAATTGTTACTGGTTGCTTTCTAAAAAAAGATGTGGTAATGTTAGTGTATGCAAAATATCACAACACATACATTTTATGGGTTGAACCCCATGTGATCCCTTTTAGTGCGCTAGCATGGAGACATGCTTGTCGTCAAAGGCGAGTCTTAGAGGCGGTGGAATGATGAGGAGGGGTGGTAGGGGGAAGAAGGTAAAGGGGGAGCGTGGCGGCCGAGGGGTACCTCACTGTCTCCAATCAGTGTACATCCTTATTTCCAATCATTTTCCAATCACTTTGCAATCACTTAGTTTGACGTTCAAAATCCTCATTTTTACGTAAAATTTCACAAAATCTTCGAATTTTGTTCAAAATTTTGAGGAAATATCACGTTTATGTGTATTGAGGCGGAGATTTTGACTCCAATCATGAACGAGATCTCTAATCAGTGTACACCCATCCAAGTAGTGAGGTACCCCTCGGTGGCGGCCGCAATCCGCACGAGGAAGGTGGCAGATTTCGCACCCTATGAGGGGACAGTTACGCACCCTTGGGCGGCCACAATCCGCACCAGGAAGGTGGCAGATTTCGCACCCTGAGGGGATCGTGGCGGCCGCAATCCGCACGAAGAAGGTGGCATTATTTCGCACCCTTTGAGGGGACCGTCACGCACTCTTTTGCGGGCTCAAGTGCCCTCAAAAGGTGACAGAATTGTGCCACCGTAAGGCGCCCGACGACCCATTCTGCCTCCTTTTTTCAGCACCAAATGGTGCTCAATTGATGTTTCGCACCCCGAAATAAGGGTGCGTTTCTGAGCTGAGGAGGCATTCTGTGGTACACTAGTAAGGTTCGCCCCAGTGCCACCTAAAGACTTACAGTGTGATCCTAAGAACACAGGCAATTACACAGGCAAACATATTTTATTAGCTCATGCACTCAGAACAGTAAGTCTCATACCTTAAAAAAACTCTTTGGGCGAATTCCCCTCTTGAACCTGGCAAGTAAGATTCATATTGTATTCCTTTGACAAATGTTTGAAGGTCACATTTGTTTTTCCATAGGGAGCATCGATCAAGCATGCTGCTTGTGCTTCCTCTACAGTCCGGAACTTCGACCAGCATAGACTTTCAGTACGTTCAATTTCTGTTGAAGCAGAAAGATAACACACTCTATGACAACGACAGATGTACTGTAGCTCAACTATAGTGGAGCTGCCAGACTCGACGGGAGCTTTTGCCCATGCAGGCTGCCAAAATTGCCATTTCCGACAAAAAATCGCCCATTTTTATGGCTTTTAATAAAAAGCTTTGCTTTGACCATAAAAGCCACAGAAATGTACAGAAAAATAAACTAAATTATTCTTTAACAAGCGTTTATGAGCAAGGAGAGACCTACAGTAACCTAACTTTACCGTTGGATACACATATCTCACTTTATAGGTTGGTACATCTGGCCCACCTCAAAGCACAAAATGTACCAAATGTACACATTTTCCCATCAAAACGGGTAAGTTTTGACAAAATTTCAGCCTTTTCACAAAATTGCCCTTTTTTTCCTGGTTCCAGAACTTTTTCGCCCTTTTGGCCCTTTTTTGAAAAAAATGCAAAATTGCCAATGGCGTGGGCAATTGCCCACGGTCTGGTAAAACTGGAGCCAGCAGTTTGATCTGATGCAGTGAGGGCAGCACATTCCTCATCAAAAAGACCGAGCATTTCTCTTCATTTCTCTTAGCATATCATTGATACGTTCCAGGAAGCGATCCTGACCAACAGGCGTATCCAGTAGAGAAAAATATGCATGCACTAAAAATATAAATATATCTGGCGTCAAAAACACCAACCTTGAATAGTTTTGTGGGCAGGTTGCCAAACTTGCAGGATTTATCCACCTTTTCTGTGGTAGTTCTGTTGACATCATAAAGGTGGCCTTACACTCAGCGCGTCCGCTCCGCGTCCGCCCGGTCATGTCGGCCCGGACACGTCCCGGGGAGAGGGTTTGGACTTTTACGCAATAAAGTAACAGATATTGCAGCAGTAAAATCGACAGACCCGTATATATTTGGAAAGCGGGAGAGAACCGTGGAATCGAATATGTAAAAATATCGAAACCTATAATCACTATGTTGTGAATGTATTTTTTAATTTGCTCGTTCTTCCAGGCGTCAACCATAGCACTTCAACCATTCCCATAAAATCAAGTCAAGTTAAGACAGAGAAAGAAGATTTGTCAGTGCCAATTTCATCTTCGAAGATGGTTTCTGAAACCGATGGTCATCAAGGCTCATCATAGATTCTTAGTTTTTCTCTGTACAACTTGTAAATTTTTTGTTTGGAGACAACTTGTAAACCTTTTGTTTGTGTATAACTTGTAAATGTACAACTTTTAAGCGCGGCGCGGGCTGAGCCCCGGGTGACCGCCTCTGGTGCGCTAGCATGGAGACATGCCTGTCGTCAAAGGCGCACGGCGCGAGCCCGGCGCCCGGTGCAGCCGAGCGCCGCTCCTCCTCCATCAAAAGCAGGTCGTGCACGAGTCGAGTACCCCGACCCGCCCGGCCCCCGGTGCAGCCGAAAGATGCTCCTTCTCCATCAAAAGCAGGTTGTTCGACAGGCGAGTACCCAACCCCGCCCCGCCCCCGTTGCAGCCTAAAGCCGCTCCTCCTCCATAAAAAGCAGGTCGTGCGTGAGGCGAGTACCCAACCCCGCTCGGCTATTCTCGCTCGGCTCTCTACCCTCTGTGTAACAACACCTTATGTGACAGGGCCGGGATGAGCGAAACCCAACCTTGCAACCCATAAACGCATGTGAATATATTCTCGCAGAGTGCTGCATGCCTACGTAGTAATCAGCTTACGTCGCTTTGCAAAGACTTCGGAAACGCGACGAGAAACGGAAAACCGAGAAGGTGCAGTTGGTCATTTACATCAATCCGAGGAGTTACAATTAGTCCATGAGCGGCAAACTGAGGAGATGTCTTCAGAAATGTCATTCCGAGGAGGCATCCGGTTTCGTCCAAGCCACACGTCGCGAGCGCGGCGCGTGGCACATTACATTGAGCTCCTAGACAATAAGAAAAGGGAAGTTGAAAGATGAGCTCTTGTGGAAAAAAATTAACTCAAAATACCACTTTGCTACATTGATTCTTGGCACTTACATGTGGTGTTGAAGGAGCTGTACGACCACGCTTAGTGACACCTTCAGGCTCTATCGCCAGTAAATTGTTACTGGTTGCTTTCTAAAAAAAGATGTGGTAATGTTAGTGTATGCAAAATATCACAACACATACATTTTATGGGTTGAACCCCATGTGATCCCTTTTAGTGCGCTAGCATGGAGACATGCTTGTCGTCAAAGGCGAGTCTTAGAGGCGGTGGAATGATGAGGAGGGGTGGTAGGGGGAAGAAGGTAAAGGGGGAGCGTGGCGGCCGAGGGGTACCTCACTGTCTCCAATCAGTGTACATCCTTATTTCCAATCATTTTCCAATCACTTTGCAATCACTTAGTTTGACGTTCAAAATCCTCATTTTTACGTAAAATTTCACAAAATCTTCGAATTTTGTTCAAAATTTTGAGGAAATATCACGTTTATGTGTATTGAGGCGGAGATTTTGACTCCAATCATGAACGAGATCTCTAATCAGTGTACACCCATCCAAGTAGTGAGGTACCCCTCGGTGGCGGCCGCAATCCGCACGAGGAAGGTGGCAGATTTCGCACCCTATGAGGGGACAGTTACGCACCCTTGGGCGGCCACAATCCGCACCAGGAAGGTGGCAGATTTCGCACCCTGAGGGGATCGTGGCGGCCGCAATCCGCACGAAGAAGGTGGCATTATTTCGCACCCTTTGAGGGGACCGTCACGCACTCTTTTGCGGGCTCAAGTGCCCTCAAAAGGTGACAGAATTGTGCCACCGTAAGGCGCCCGACGACCCATTCTGCCTCCTTTTTTCAGCACCAAATGGTGCTCAATTGATGTTTCGCACCCCGAAATAAGGGTGCGTTTCTGAGCTGAGGAGGCATTCTGTGGTACACTAGTAAGGTTCGCCCCAGTGCCACCTAAAGACTTACAGTGTGATCCTAAGAACACAGGCAATTACACAGGCAAACATATTTTATTAGCTCATGCACTCAGAACAGTAAGTCTCATACCTTAAAAAAACTCTTTGGGCGAATTCCCCTCTTGAACCTGGCAAGTAAGATTCATATTGTATTCCTTTGACAAATGTTTGAAGGTCACATTTGTTTTTCCATAGGGAGCATCGATCAAGCATGCTGCTTGTGCTTCCTCTACAGTCCGGAACTTCGACCAGCATAGACTTTCAGTACGTTCAATTTCTGTTGAAGCAGAAAGATAACACACTCTA
>JAHWGI010001390.1:600000-784231 GCA_029379305.1 Frankliniella fusca
ACCCAAAGTGGAATTGGAAAAAATCGTGCAATTCCTGCTGTTGCAGTGTTTCTGTTATAGACAAATTGGATGTTTTTTTTTGTTGTTTTTTTTTGTTTTTTTTTGGTGTGTTTTTGTTGATGACACGATGTTTTTGAGAGGAACACTGTACATGCAACCATGTGACTAAGGACCAGAAACATCAAAAACAATTGTTTTTTTAAATTTTTTAAATACAGTTTTGTTTTGTAGACTGCATTCACTCTTCATCATTAAAGTCAATCTTTCTGAAATCAAGTTAATTTTTACAAAATTGACTCCCTTGTGACCTTCAGATGTCTAATCTGGGAAAGTAATTTTTAGCTTCTTGTGGAAGATTTTCTCCCTTTAGCCATTCAATAAGCTGCTTATATTCCTAAGCTCACCCGCCTACCTGATTATATTTGAAACTGACAAAGTAGTTTGACATTGCTGGTCAATAAATTGTGTTCATATTAGTTGCCTTTGGAAAAATAGTGTCAACTATTCTTCACCTTTTTCAAGTGGCTATGCTCTACCTAAAGAAAATTTTTCTTACATGTATTGTGACTTTTTAAAGTTGTCTTGAGACACAGACATTTTAGACACTCCGAGATGTTATTTTAATTTGAGAATGTCTCAATAGCACAAATTCGGGCTTCATTGTTCCTGCAGGAAAGTGCTGTCGTTCTAAGATAAATAAATAAAATTATTGAGGACTGAATAAAAAGATTTATTTGCGAACCAGAAAAAATTCAGAACCAGTTGCAGATAAGACCCTATGTGTACATGTAAATGACATTGTAACAAATAAAAAAATAATTTCTATAAATAATTAAAAATTTTAAACAAAAATACTGCTATGGTGAGATATTATCAACTCCAAGGATGTGATTTCATGTACCATAGCAGGAATACTGCCAGAGAACAAGGCAAGGTCTGGTGTCGGCATTAGAGTTGGAGCCAATACTGTGCTCAAATTGTGAGAAGTCATTTTATTAATTTCACTGAGTTGAGCAACCCTGCAGTAGAGAAATATAAAGAACAAGTTAAAAGAATAAATAAGACCATGTATGAATAATCTGGCATTGACATACGGATACTAACCTGTGAAGATGCTCAACAAAATATTTCAATGTATGAAAATGGGGTGAGGGTAACAGGGACAAAGCATCTTTGATTCCTTTCAGTTTCATTTGCAGTGAAGATGCTTCTAAAAAAAAATTTCAAAAAATTATTTCACGGCGAAGTTAAAATAAAATACCAAAGTTAGTTTTTATTTACGAGAAAAAAACTAAATGCAATAGTACTTACGAGCAGCTTTCATGAGAACAGGATGCACTTCAAAATTTATTAAAGGTATAGGAAGTAATCTCAGATATAACTTCAGAGTCCCAGCTATGACATTTATATTATCATAGGCTTGAGGGCTTAGATCTGCTTGTTCACCATCTAAAATGTAATTTATGATGCATTATTGACAGACAGTGTTTATAACAGCGTTACAATGGAGTAAAAAATTTACAAGAGATAATTTTTTTTTTTTTTTTTTTTTTTTTTTTTAAAAAAAGGATATACCACAGAGCCCTACTTCCATTTTCTTTCTTCTAAGTGTAAAAATTAAATCTGTTCAACCTTACCTTTGTCCAGAGCAAGCTTAAGGGAAGCAATTTCATCTTGAAAGCCAGAAACTCTGTAAAGACCCTCTGATGTCAGTCCACGTCGCTCCATCTCTGCAATGCATTTATCTACCACCCATGGTCTTAAAGTGCGATGAGCTTTCACTAAGGTGGTTAAATCAAGGCCAAACACACCTCTGAAATTTTTCAAATCTGGTTGACAATCAGAGGGTACTTTTTCAGAGCAGCGGTTGTGGGCACTGAAGCCGCAATCTATTAAAGAAGTGAATTTTCTGTTATTTTTTCTTGGATTTACATGAACACCTCCACATCTCAGTTTCTCTCACCTTCACATTTCACGCCTTGGGCAGTAAATCCCCAAAGGAAGTTTCCACACAGTTCACACCAATTTAAACCTTTAAATGTGTGTGTTCTAAATGTATGAGGCTTCTGGTCAACTCCTTCAGAAACAGCTATGGCCTCACTCAAGGCACTCTTCTTTTCTGGTAGTCCATCAACTACAGCCATATGTTGTTTCCTAGTAGTAGAATTATTTATGAGATATCACCAGTAGGTTTACAGTGTTGATAAATAATGGTGATGTCACACCTTGATGAATGCTGCCTTATGACCCTTTGCTTCAATTTATTTAAGGTCATGTAAGGGCTCTGTTCATATGAGTGCTGATGCATTCTTTCAATGTAGTGGGCAGCATGTTGTTCCATATGTAAGGTGACAAGGCCGTCGGCAACCAAATCCTTAACTGTTTCATATCTTTTGTCACTAGCACGCACATAAAACTGTCCATCGTAGTAAAGTTTATAGTGGCTAACTTTATTGTTGAATCTAAAACAAAAAAAGCAGCTCTTTAGATTACAGAGTTGTGGAGCTCCTACTTTTGAGTTGTAAACTTACCGCAAAGATAATGTATGAAATCCATCATTTCCTGCACTAAGTCGGACCAAATAGTCACCGTCATCCTTTAGGAGGCGATGAGCATCTTGATGAGATAACACTCCATGGAATTCCCCCCCAAATTGGGCTGGTCTTCCTGGAACTGGGCCATCTGCCAAGACAGGTCTTGCTTTGGGTGCCTCTTGTTGAAGACGATACACTATCATTCGCCAAAAGAAATAGCAGCACTATTGACATCAAGAGGACTTGTCTCATTATGGAAGCATAGGTCAAATACTTACAATCAGATTTCCAGACTTTGGTTGGGCATAGCGGTGATGTTGGACTTAAATCTAGCAGTAACGACAGAGAAGTGAGTACAATGCATAAGTCACTCCATAATTTACCACATTAAAAAAAAATAAAACGCTGACTGAAAGCACGAATTTTCAAGAGGTAACATGAGAATACTAACAATAAATCTGGAATGACCAATAACCCAAATACCGAAATTAGGTTACAATATTATTTAAAAGAGAGGTTGCCACATACCTGCAGGGACCATGACAATAGTTTGACAACAACGACCGCGACACTATTCGCGGAAATTCGGTGTCATCGCTTCACACATTGAAATAGGCTAAAACATAGTTGGTTTTTGTTTTGATGCCATAAGCATATAAGCCGCTGTCCGCTCCGCTGTCCGAAATGTTTACAAGTTCACTTGACGACAGTGCTTGACGGATCTTTATTATTATTTACAGGAAGGCGGTGAAAATTTTGAAACTTCAAAATGACGAAATTATAGAAGTTTCAGTGGTTTTAGAATTAAAACAAACGTCGAAATACGAGAAAGTAAGCAACTATCTAATTCCCACATGAATGGAGGACGCATTTTTCCGACGCAAAGAAATCCTTGTGTGTTTCTTAAGATGTAACCATAACCTAAACTCTACTTTTTCCTCCTGCCTGTTCCCGCCCCTACCTCTCCTCTCTCCCCCCTCTCCATCACCTTCCCTTCCCTATCAATTTTTTAATTTTGAAAGAAACACTGAAGAAACATACAGGACATTAAGGGTTTCGTTGGGAGAATGAGGAGGACCTGACAGTGTGTGAGACCCATTTGACTGACTGCTGACTTTGATGTCGTGAGTCGTGACTTAAACAGCCGCTATCACTTTCGTGGGTCTGACAACTCGAAGGAATTGGAAAGTGGATGGATTAAGACTCAGGTAAGATGTTCCTCACTTTTTCGACCGGTGGACGAGTCAAGCCAAAATGCATAGGCCTCGAAAAGAACACAATTTTTTCCCTGAGATTCTTAATTTGTACGTGGTTTAATGAAGTGGTTTGCTGTCCAAGTATACATGAGCAAACTTGTGATTGTTTTCTTGAATCAAATATTAGTTTTAATCAAAATTTGCCACTATTAATCCTATGTGGAAATTACTGTGGTTTCCTTGTCATTTGTGCCAGGTTACTAGAACATATAAAATGCCACGAAAAAAGAAACCTTCCAATCTGAAAGGTCAGAAGTCCGTTAACATTGGTGAGGAAGTTCGAATTGCTGTAAAATTACAGTTAAAGAAGTTTCTGGAGGACCCCTCGGCAACAGGTTTGTCATGTTATCTTTTTTTCTTCATGTGCGTAATTTTCTTTGTTTGTTTGTTGCTTTGTTTCTTTTGTAACTGTACATGACTTGTGTCTCACTTTAGAATGTGAATTTCCATCATCTTTGTATGCTGAGGAGAGAGCATACATCCATAACATGGCCAAAGAATATGGCCTGCGGTCCAAAAGTAGAGGGTGAGCTACTGATATCAGATGCTGAAACTTCTATAGTATTATTAGATGTTAATATTTGAACCTGTAAATTTTCAGCAAAAATGGAGTTAATAGAGCTGTCACAGTCTTCAAGCGAGATGGCTCCTGCATTGTTCAAGCTGATCCTTCATTTGATCTTTGCCCTTCTTCTCGATTACTGATTAAAACATTACTTGTTAAGTGCCCACTTACAGGTAAGGAATGTCAAGACCTTATGCCTCAACTGGAACGCGACAGAGAAAGGACAATTTTGAATGCCGAAGGTACTTGACTGTAATGGTCTAGATTTCAGCTTTTCTGTTGATATTTGATTTTTAATGTTGTCGTCATTTCATTTGATTCCTCTGTTTAGTGAAGGAGATAGGAAGAGCTATGGGTCGATTAAGCAGTGGTGTGCCTCAAGTTCCTACTCCTAACTTCAATCCTGAAGTATTATCATTTAGGAAAAACCTTCCTATTTGGGATAGTCGAGACAATATAGTCTGCACCATTGCCAACAATCAAACTGTTCTCATTGCTGGTGAAACTGGATCTGGGAAAACAACTCAAGTAACTAAGACCATTTTCTTTTGTCTTTTCATGTTTTATGAGCCACTTAAGATCTTTCATCTTATTTAAATGAATGGTGTCTTCTTGTTAGGTCCCACAGTTTATCTTAGAGCATTGCCAAAACTTTGGAAAACCCTGCCGTATCGTATGTACAGAACCAAGACGTATCTCGGCTGTATCTGTCAGTGAAAGAGTTTCCTATGAACGAAATGAAATTTTGGGTCAATCTGTAGGGTATCAAATACGTCTTGAAAGCAGGTAGTAAATCCTTGTTGCTAGGGTTAGCTAATGATGTTTCCTCTATCAATTTCATGGTGCTTAATTCTTTTTAATTTTACAAACTTTTAGAGTTTCCCCTAAAACGGTATTGACTTATTGCACAAATGGAGTCTTATTGAGAACATTAATGGGCGGTGATGCAATTCTATCCACTATTACTCACATAATTGTGGATGAGGTCCATGAACGAGATCGTTTTTCTGATTTCCTTTTAATTACCCTTAAGGATGCTCTTTTGAAGTATAAAAACTTGCGGCTTATCTTAATGTCAGCAACAATGGACATAAGTATTTTCACCAAGTACTTTGGTGATTGCCCAGTAATAACAGGTGTGTTCTGATTGTAAGACAGACTGTGTGTTGATACATAGCTCTTTGCTTTAATGTCTTGAATGCTTTAACCTTAACAGTCCCTGGACGTCAATTTGAGGTACAAGAATACTTTTTAGAAGATATCTTGAAAATGTAAGTACGATTAAGAGATTGACATTGCCTTTGTTTGTCGTTTGTGTTTTGAGAGTAAGGTGGCCTAAAAGTAAACGGCAAAGCGTTTACATATTTGAAATTGCTTTGATCTTGTCACTATCTTTTTAATGAAACTCTTACTTTGTTCTTAAGGACTGGGTATTTAAATAGTCACATTCCTCAATTGAAGAGAGAAATGGAACAGAAAACTATTCAGAGAACAGAGCTCGAAGTTTGGACCTGCGCTGCTTCAGGTAGCCAAGCAATCACAGAAAACACTCGCACACATTTTGAACCTTTTTCGGAGACCTCAACCTCAACAGCGTCTACCTCAAAGCAGCAAAATGAGGTCAAAATCAGTACTTTTCTTATTGTCTGGAGTTTAAGTTAAGTTCAAGCACCTAAAGTTCAGTAAAAATTCTCATTTTAGACTTTAGATCTCTGGATGATTGAGCAAATGGACCACTGTATTGAAGAGATTTGGAAGCATGGGGCAGAGGAAATGTTTCCTCAAATTCTTTATTTCATCCAGGCAGAAAATGTTCCTGTTGACTATCAGGCAAGCTCTCATGTTAAGTTAACAGTATAGATCTTCAAACTGTTGGTATCCTAAGTGCACACCCATCAGTGAGACTGTTGTACTGTTGACTTTTCTCTCATTCTTTTACTTTTTTGGGGGCTTTGAGGTAAATATTTCTTCTACTGTATATTTATTTTGACTTAGCACTCAATTACACTGGCAACTCCACTTATGGTGGCTGCGGGGCGAGGCGAAATTGAAATGACCAAACATTTACTTAATCTGAAAGCCGACACAAGTTTGAAGTCAGGGAACGGCTGGACTGCTCTTGACTGGGCTATGAATAATGGTCATCTTGATGCTGCACAATTGATAAAATCCTACAGGTGTGTACTATTTTTTGAGTATGCTTTCAGTAATTACCTGTTTGGACTGATGTTGAAATTTTTCTTCTTTGCACCGCAGTAAGATTAGTGACAGCTTACCTGAGGTGCAATCAGAAGTCCTTCAGACACAATCCCAAGAACTAGATGATGAAGATCGCCAGTTACTTGATATGTATCACCACATTTTTAATGATGATGAGATAGATATTAAATTATGCCTTGCCCTTATATACCATTTGCATTGTCGTTCTGACAGAGGTTTGTTTACTACTGTGTTGTATTGATTGATATTGTTTATTTTATTTTCAATTACATATTTGCAACTATTTTTTTTTCAGGAGCTATTTTAGTGTTTTTGCCAGGGTATGATTTAATAACCACCCTTCGGGACCGTATAAGTGAAGATAGAGACAAATTTTCTCAAGCGGGCAAGTTTTTTGTGTACACATTGCATTCTAATATGCAGGTGAATTAATAAGCTTTGCAGTCCTCTTTTCAGCTTATGATTATAAATTCCTTGTTAATCTGCTACTGATTCTATTCTAGACTTCTGATCAAAAACGAGTGTTTCAACCAGCTCCCGCAAACACAAGAAAAATTATACTCTCAACAAATATTGCTGAAACTAGTGTTACCATTGATGATGTAGTTTATGTTATTGACTCGGGAAAGGTGAAAGAGGTAAAAGATTTCTTCTTCAAGAAATTGAACAAGCATTCATTATCTTTCACATTAATCATAATATAAATAAATATTGTCTTCAAATATTTATTTTAGAAATCATTTGATGCAATATCTGGTGTCAGCTCCCTAAGAAACGAGTGGATTTCACAGGCTTGTGCCAAGCAGCGCAAGGGACGTGCTGGTAGAACTCGTCCTGGGCTGTGCTATCACATGTTTTCGAAAATACGCTACCGCTCCCTACAGCAACATCAAACTCCTGAAATACTGAGGATGCCCCTTCAAGTACTAATTTGTTTTTGCCTGTGGCTCTCATCTGTTATTTTGAGTTAGTTTTATATTGTTGTTGTTAATTCTGGTCGTGTAATTTTACAGGAACTGTGTCTACATTCGAAACTTTTAGCTCCACCCAACACAGCAATTGCAGATTTTCTGTCTAAGGCTATGGAACCACCACCATTCTTAGTGACTCGAAATGCAGTTCAACTATTAAAGGTTTTTATAAGCTTTTTTCTTTATAAATGCACCACACCACCAATAGCTACAGTGAAACCCGCTTATAACGTGCACCCTCGGGTACGATACGGACCTACGTTTTAACGAGGATTATGTTATAACCGGGCTCCGTAACACGGCTGATATACGAATCTGGGTTTCGAAAGTACAACGTTATAACCGGGATTACGTTATTTCGGGGCAACGCTATAAGCGGGTTTCACTACAGTGAAACCCGCATATATCGAACCCGCGTATAACGAATTTCCCTCTTATAACGAATTTTTGTCCGGTCCCTTAGATGCAATTTTAATGCTTTTTTCACTCATTTTATCGAATTCCCGGTTATAACGAATTTTTCCCGCGGTCCCCTGAAATTCGATATATGCGGGTTTTACTGTACTTATTTTCCTAATTTTTAATTCCAGACTATAGATGCTCTTGATCCCTGGGAAGATCTAACTGAATTAGGGCATCATCTATTGGACTTGCCCATTGAGCCTCGTCTTGGAAAGATGTTGTTAAATGCTATTCTGTTGAAGTGTTTGGATCCTGTTCTCACAATTGTCTGTACTTTGGCTTACAAGTGAGTTTCTGCTTCTTAATTTTTTGTTCTAGTTTACCAATCAAAGTTACTCATTAATCAATAAAACATGTCATATCCAGGGATCCATTTGTTCTTCCAACTCAACCCAGTCTTAAAAGCGCTGTTCGTTTGTCCCGTAGAAATTTTTCTGCTGGTACGTTTAGTGATCATATGGCTATGTTAAGAGCTTTTCAGGTAACTTTAATTGGATTTTAAGTAGTCCTATATTGTACTTCTTTAATTAATTACACATCCATCACAGTGATTGATTACCCGCCGTGCTCGTGAAATTTCAGGCATGGCAGTCATCTCGATCAAATGGACGAGAGGTATCATTCTGTCAGAAAAATTACATCTCATCAGCTACCATGGAGCAAGTAATGGGATTGCGAGCACAGTTACTTGGTCAATTACGTGCCTCTGGCTTTGTTAGAGCCAAAGGAGGGGGTGATATTCGTGATTTGAACACAAATGCTGAAAACTGGGCTGTTGTAAAAGCTGCTCTCACAGCTGGTTTCTATCCAAATATCGCTCGTGTTGATAGAGAAGCAATGCAACTGCGAACTATGTAAGCTGTCTGGAGTTCTGTTAGGTCTGCTAGTTATAAAAACAAACAAAATTTTAACAGAATTTTTTTTAATTTCAGGAAAGAATCCGTGGTTGCTATTCATCCTTCTTCTACATTACGTGATATTGACCCAAAAGATGGAAGAATACCAGAAAAGCTGCCTACTGACTGGATTGTGTATGAAGAAATGAATCGAACAGGGAAATTGTGCCAGATTCGTATGTGTACTATTATTTCTCCAATCACCATTGCTCTGTTTACCGGACCTATACGCCTTCCTTCAGATGCCCTATCATCCAGTGAGTGTATGTGTAAAAATCCTCTTTTAAAAAATGACTCTTACATTTTATTACTCCTAAGCATTTTGATTGTTTTTTTTTTTTTTAAATATATTTTCCAGATGAAGCGGACATGAATCTGTATCAAAGTGATTCTGAATGGGAAGAACATAATGAGAGTAATAACAGCATGTTGAAGATTGATGATTGGATTAATTTCTGTGTTGATCCTGAAGCAGCTCATCTCGCTTTCCAACTACGTCAAAAGTGGAATGCAACTTTCCTTCGCAGAATGCGAAACCCTTCTAAAAGCTGGAATCCAGTAAGAGATAATAAACTCTACTTTGGACCATCAATCTCTCATTTTTGTGTTGTAAATTGGCACTACCTCTTATTCCTAGGCTGATGATGCTGTAATTCAAGCTGTAGTTCAAATTCTCTCATCTGAGGAAAAAAAATTAGGCTTGCAACAACCTGAGGGGATAGGTCAGCGTCCAAGACCAGTAAATATTGACTATCAGTCTTCTGGTATGAAAATACTGTCACAACAAACCATCTCTTAGCATTTTGATTTTTTTTTTTAAAGTTTAAGGTTTTTAAACTTATTATTTTTTTTTTTTTTAAGCAGGTGGAAGGCGGCGAGATTTTAATGACACTGACTCTGTGTCATCAGAAAATTCGAATCATAGTCAACGCGTTTTCCTGAATTCCAGACAAAGGAATAGAAAATATGGCTCAGAAAGTGGTTAGTACTCTCCTCAGAATTTCTGAAATCCAATTTGTGATTCTTTTTCTGATTTTCTGTGAAATATTGTGTGGTTTGAAAGGTCACAGTTCCAGTTCAGCTGATGACTCGATGGTACAGCAAGACTTTACTTATCCAGAGATGGAATCTTCAATAAAAGGTATGAAGGGTACACTTATTGAACCAGTTTAACAGAAAATTTTGTTGTTTTGAAAGTGAATCCAGCTTGTAGCTTTTCTATCTTATTCCTGCAGGAACCCGATATTTCATTATTAAAGCAGGGAATCCAAGAGCAATTAATGCAGCTCTAAGAGAAAATGTGTGGGCTTTCACCATCACCACAGAAAGGAAATTGATTTCAGCATTTCAGGTGCAGATACTCTCCCCACTCGTTTTCCTAGCTTGTTATCTTTTCAAACTCAAGCTTGTCACAAATTACATCCTCCACTTTTTTACAGGAGGGATATGCCATCACCTTAATTTTCAGCATTCATGGAAGTGGAAATTTCCAAGGAGTTGCTACTTTGCTTAGTGACAAACATCAAAATCATGTCTCAGACATGGCAGGACCAAATCTCTGTTTCCCTTTGCCAATTAAATGGTTGAAGTTTGGTGACATTTCTCTCCAAGCCACTCAAAATATTATGAATCCTTACAACGATAACCGTAACATTCAAAGCAGCCGAGATGGTCAGGTAAGACATGACTAAAGATATGCAAAAGTGTAGAGAACTCGGGTTAAAGTGTTTTGGCCAAATGCAGCGTTCGTTTTGCAGCCTTTCAAGCAGAAATAGTTTTATCCGAAATTAGGCCGATTCCGGAATTTTGCCGGTTGTAAGCGCATTTTTCGACGTACAGTATCTCGAGGTGTAGCACCGCGTGTTCATAGCGGTTCATAGTGAAGAGAGAATAGAGGGAATTTCCAGTGTGAAACTAGAAAAAAGAGAAAGAAAAAAATGAAATTTGAATTATTGTCTTGCATTGTGAGCAGTGTCCAGGGGTGTGGGTGGGCGTTTGGGCTGGGATGGAGTCAGTTTGTGCGTTGTTGAAAGGAAACCGGGAGCTTCTTGACTCCATTTCGGAAAAATAATGAACTTTTTTAAGAGTGGAAAACGTAATGCGTGACTACAGCACTGTCTGAACCCTGCATTTTAAGTGGATAAACCTTAAGTTGTTTTTTTATTTTTATTACTTTTTAATTTTTATTATGATTGTTTTTATTATTTTTTATTTTTATTTTGATTGTTTTTATTATTTTTTATTTTTATTTATAATTACAGTATCTATTTATATATATATTTTTAAACACTGCTTAAGTAGAACTTTTTCTGCAAAATCTGGTGTAAATGTTACATTCAATCGCGCTTTCACCAGAGGCCACTGAGTCATTTTACCATGATCTGTAATTCACTCTTGTTTGTTGCAGGAAGTAGAACCTCATGTTGCCTTACAACTTTGTAAATTATGGGACAAAATGAGACATGTGAAGTCATCCCAGCAGATCACTCAACGCCAAGGGAATGTCTTGAACTCTGCACCTCATCACTCCAAAGTCCAACAACGAAATGGGAGATCCCTAAATAGTGATTCTGAGAATGGAATTTCCAGTTCACATATTGGATCAGGACGACACTTTAGAAGATGAGGTGTCATGGGTTACAAATACTCAAATACTTCTTATTAATGAATGGTTTCCATCAGAAACTTGGGATGAATATTTGAAGCTATTCCAGTTTTACAGCTGTGGAAAAAGGGCAAAATTTGCAAACTCTACCATGAATATATTAAATTTAAGTTGTTGGAATTTTACAACTTAAAAAAAACAAACAAACAAAAAAACAGGCAATATTTTGCAAACACTGTCAAACTTTTGCGTTCAGTTTAAATTTTATGTCTGACCTATTTTTATCATGATCTTTTGTAGAAGTCTTCATGAAAAAAGGCTATCTTTATATTTTTAAACAAGTAAGTTAAGAATATTTAATGACTGTCATATGTTCTTTACACACTTACTCAATAGTTAGTGAGGTACAAATCTCCTCCTTGTATGTTTTGTGATATTAGAGGTAATAGTTTTTGTTGTCTTTTCTTTTATGTATACAAAATCTAAAACATATTTTGAAATTGAGAAAAATTAAGAAAATGCTGGTAGAATATTTTTTCTCAACCTGGTTAAAGATTAAAATTTTTCAATTAAAATTGAAGGGGTAGACAAGACAATAAATTGTGCTATTACTGAAAATATGTATCTATGCATCTAAATAGTCTTCGTTCGACTGGGATGCTTCCAATAATGCAATGAAATGCATCACCTGCATATCCTGATGGAATATTTTATTCTTTTTGTTCTTAGAAGTCATACACATGGTTATTTTTTTTTCTATAAATCATGATTAGTGACATGAGTTATTTTAAGAATGGAGTCAAACTGATGGTTGACATAGTAAATGGAAAACTTTGGTGTTTTGTGAATGTCAAAACTCTTTTGTTTCTCAGTGAACAAATCAAAGTTAAACAAAGATGATATATGTTTTACCTGATATTTGTGGCTGATTAATATTTTGACCGCTTTGTGAAAAAAACTAATTTTTTTCAGCAAATTACTACTTTTCTTTGTTATTGTGATTCCTTTATATTGCAGCTTTTACTCTGATGTAATATGTCAATCAGTCTTGACACATTTAAAAAAAAAAAAATACAGAAATTAATGAATTATATTTATAGATGTTTTTTTATTCATTGGAGATGTTGGTTGTTGGGTCGAACTATGAGCCCAATACCAACAGTTGAGTAAGATTCAACATTGATTACCTTGTTGCCTAACAGAACACAGTGCCTCTAAATTCAGTTAAGAATGAGCTTAGTTTACTGGAAAATGCTAACGAATCCATTGATAGACAATCAGATCACAATTTCAGTCAATAGGTAAGACAAGATCAAGCATTGAATTTAAAATTGACACAAGGTAACAAGATCATTTATAATTTCTAACTACTAAAATTACATACAAGAAACAAGGTTTTGAGCAGCATTGACACGAGTACAGCACTTGAACACACAACATGCTACAAATTTACCTTCAGTTCCTACTGGTGAGAGTATGAGACTTACTAGGAAGTTTTATACCAATTAAAGAAACTAGTAAAAGTTCTGTCTTTGGGACATCTTCTAATGATACATTATGCCACAATCAGCAAAAACTACCAGATAAACCCAAAATATGCCCATAAAATTCATTCGTTGTAAAGTATCAGTAACTCATAAAACTAGTCTAAGGTAAGAGAACAGATAATTTCACATCAATGCACAGCATTTCAGTTTCATCAAATAAATAACTCCATGACTGTACAACCCCCAAAACCAGACATGTTTTAGTTATCTGTTCTGTTGTGGCACCAAGTTAATTATTTTCAAATTTGATTCCATAAATACAAGAGCACTGAAACCATAATATGTCTCAGACCATACAGGGTTCTTGCCAACATCAAAGTAATAATGGCATTTGCCACATTTATCACAGTTTATATAAGAAACAGACTGGCTCATAACTCGATAGGAAATAAACCATGGTTCCAACCCTAGAAAGTAAGGTACATAATGGAGAAAAGATTATAAAATTAATGCAAGACAAGCATAAAATTTCAAGAAGAATAATTGTACTACATTCCTTTAACAGCTAAATCATGGCAAAATGCTTGACTAGAAAACAAAACCAGAGTTTACTGGCTACATGACACACATTTTTCTGCGAGACAAAGGTCCAGTTCACCACCTGTGAAACAAAATACAAGCAGCACCAGTTGAAACACATCCTCCTGGTACACCACATATGTTAACATTAAATATTGTGGAGACTATTAAAAGTTAGAGTCAATTGATAATAAGTTGGACATAAAATGGGAGTACAGTCAACCCCCGAAACAGCTTTCCTGTGTCTTACTGATAGAATGGTTTACTATTGCTGTCTTAAGGTGCAGCACTATTTCTGGGTTTGATTGTTCTTTAGTTTCACTACTTTGACCAGAGGTGAATCTACTTTAAAAAAGGGAAAAAAACATATCCAAAAAATAAGTTTAAAAAAAAAATGTTGGGAGAGACAGTTGACATAATCTGGAAAACTACTACACCACACAGACCATTAATGGAGACACAAAAATTCAAATGGAATGTTTGTGATGAGAGCCGCAGTATCACGAGACATACAAAACACCTGTTTGGGTAGGCAAACCAGTGCATCAAGAACTGACATTTTCTGCAAACAGCCAACAAAAAATACTAATAAACATACTTCACATACATACTACTTCTCCGTGGAGAGCATCTCAATACTAAAACTTTTCTGCCTGAACAACAACTTTCTCTTCTCGAACATTATCACCTGTGGCCCAACAACTTTGTTGACAAGTCCAAATTAAAACAGTCCCAAACTCAATATGACTTCCATAGAACTCTCCTCCACCTCCCTGTACCTGAAAGTGCAAAAGGTTTAGAGAAAACTAAAATATATTTCAGCATTTGATAACTCTCAACTCCTTACTTGTAGCCTCAGTTTGGGAATGATGGACGGAAGCAACTGAAGTTCGAAGATCATTTCTCCTCGACAATAAGAGCAAGTAGATGGAATGTCAACCAGAGGAGCAATGGGTAGAGGAGCACCACCCTCCCTGCAGTACCTGGATAGAAAAAACAGAAAACGAATGTTTAAAAAAAAATACACAAAGTCATTTTAAAAAAAAAATTTAAAACAATCAAAAAAATCTAACCTTAAGATTTGACCAGGAGTTTGCTGAATATGTTGGAGAAAGCGATGAAATAGTACATCTCCGTGAGCAGGAATTGACTGCTCATACTTTTCAGCTTCACCTCCAGCACAGCCATGACCAGCTTCTTGTGCATCTGACTCAAAGTCTTGCCCTTGGTTCTGTTGGTATTCAGCCAATAGAAGACGTACATGACTAGAAATTTCTGTTTCATACCTGCAGATTTAAGAAGGATCTCAGAAGAACATGATGCAACTAACTTAAAAGTAATATTTTTTCTTTTTAATTTTTATTTATCTTTAATATTTTTATGATCAGCAGTTAGTTTAGAATAGCCCATACCTCTTTGAATCTTCCTCTGCAACGCATATAAAGACTGGTGTGAATTGAGCATTTCTTATATCTTTTGGCAATGGAGCAGACTCTTTCAGTAAAGCATGAAGGTCAAGCTGAGGCCCAGTTGGTGTGTCTATTGAAACCTATATGGAAGAATAAACACACAGCAATGAGAACAATCAAACAAAACATGTAAGAAGACCAAGACAAACAAGAAGCCAAGTATATACCAAAGTGTTTTGGTATATAAGAAATTGAACTCGTTCTTTACCAGAAGTAGGAAGTGAAAATCATGAGTATTTTGTCTGGCCACACTTAATTTCAAGGGCGCTGCATCTGATTTCTAACCTACTTCCTATTCCGCGATCATTTCCTCATTCAAATCAACACACATCGAATTTCTTCCTTATAAATGCCTTTTCTTTTTGCAACAGTAAACAACATATCTAATATAATGTTATTGTTCTTTCCTACATTAAAATATAAAGTCACTCTTGCCGGTATTCAGTACACATAGAAGTATAGATCCCCAGTAATGCCAATGCACCTAAAAGCGTATTTAATGCGGTATTGCGCATTAAAATGCGCATAAAAGGTAACACATTGGTGACGCATTTAATGTGCATTATGCACATTAAACGCACACTTAAAGCAGCAATGCACATTAGATGCATCACCAAAGTGTTACCTTTTATGCGCATTTTACTGCGCATTCAGTGCATTGGAGCTACTGGGGATACTGAGGTTGTTAAAGGCTTCTGTGCTAGCACTTACAATTTTTTTCTGGATGTAGTAGTTTGGTTCCCCATAACAGAAAAAAACTTCTATTATGAAATATTTGGTTCGGTATGCCATTTAAAATAAATAGATTCGACGTGTGTACTATATTTATAGAGAGGAGACCATGTTTCTAAATTAGGTGTGACCAAACACAGTACCCGTTCTTTTAACCTCACGCATTACAGATAAAGAGGGGAGAGGTAAAGAACGAGTGATAATACATACTAGCTCACTCTCATCGCCCTCAATCTCAGCTGATGCTTGGGGGGAATGTGCATTTGCACGAGCACCTTCCATTCTCCCTTTGTTCCACGATGCGTTAAAATTAGCATCTCTTTGAGTTACTGCATCCATTCTCATTTTACCCAGCTGAGAACTCAGAGAAACCTGAAAAATTAGAGGCAAAGCCAAAAGGCTAAATATTCTGCAACAGCAAAATTGACATGATTGATGTCATATATTAAGTGTAAACCTTACGGTGGATTGTCCATCAGCATCAAGCATATCCTCTAGATCATCTGCTGAATCAGGAGAACCACTGGTAGTACAAGTATTGTAGCTATGGTCACAGTCTCCATCAGACAAGTCATTTGATTCAGGAGTAGCAACGAGATTCCCATTTTCAACATCTTCATCCCAATCATCTGCATCTGCACACCAATCAGATGCTTTTAATGCAACAGTAGCTGAAGATGTTGTTTTAGAAGCCTGTTCCTTAGAGCCTTTGTCCAGAACTTGGCTACGAAGACATATCCAGCTAAAAATAAAAAGGCATGGATGTACAACGTAAAAAATTTTTGGTTTGAAAATAAATAAATTAGAGTGAAAAAAAAATGTCAACCTTTCATTCTGGTTCCAGCAGTTGGGGCTCAAGCATCCAAACAGGTATAACGTCCGATGATAAGGAGAATTTTCAAGAGGGGCATAAATTTGCACAATGAGAGGAGGTGGAAGTCCACAAAGTTTGCAGAGAGGGGAAGTAACACCATCAATGGGCCAATCCTAAAACAAAGTAGTTGACTGTTAAGATTTTATTCAACACCCTCCAAAGTATCCTACATGTAAAAGTAAATAGGAAAATGGGTCATATTAAATGCTTTTCTGGTGTAAAATATAAACTATACTGTGAAAAAATAAATAAAAATAGCATTATGATTTATTTCAACTTTTAATTAAAAAAAACACTTACAGGTTTCCCTCCCAGTTTGTTGGTTGAAAAATTAACCTGGCTTTTGTACTTTTCAGAGATAACTTCGTCGTCAAAGCCCAGAAACACATTGGTACGCTTTTGGGCCATAGCTCCTACAGAAACGTCTAATATTACGCAGATTTGTAAAAATGTGCGTAAGTCTAAATTCCTACACCATAAGGGATGGACAACAAACTTCACATGGATTTAAATCTCCTTCTATCATAATCTTCATCCCTTCCCTTCTGGATGTGGGATGTGGTGGGGGTGGGGTGGGGTGGGAGTGGGGGGTGCTCGCTCGAGGTATGTCAGTTCGGGTTCGGGGTATGTCCGGTATGTCATTCGGACCTTGACAACTTAAATATACGCATATCTTGAGGTAAATTATCCTTCCTGACAGCCTATTTTTCTTCAGTGCATTATATGAATCTGTGTTCTTACGCCGAAAAATTACAGTGGGATGTGGGCGTAATGTTAATTGTATTCTTGTTCTCGTGCTTTTAGCTGTTGAAATCTATCGTTCTTTAACAGTTCTCACTGGTGTCCAGAAGAATCAGGAATGATGAACAAATTCTAGTTCTACTGGCTATGCTAATGCCACTGCACGCGCACGCGGTCGTCGGTAATCTCTAATCTCTAATCTTCACTTCAAACACTTGTCTGTTTTCCCGCGAAGAAGAAAACAACTGACTGTGCGACCTTGAAGGAGGGTTCCGGTTGCATGGCGGCAAACAGCTGTCTGGCTGGCCGTCTGCTTCTACTGTGCGCTGCTGTGCGCTATATTCTGCTTTCTGTCTGCTGACGATTTTTTGCCGTGCACCCGACGGGTGTTTGTCTCAGCTGGTCTCAGCGAAGTTGTGTGCCAGTCACAGAACCACTCGCTCGCACCATCTTCACTTCGGCCCATCTTCGGCCGACGTCCCCGCCGTGACCTGACCTGTCGTCCTCACCAAACCTTTCGCTTTTGACGACTTCAAAATGTCTGAGAAGAAAGTGGTGCCCAAGTATGTGCCGTTTGTCGTCGGCGGCAGTGCGGGGTGAGTATGCTTTTCTCGTCTAATTCTAGTGATGGTTTTGGGGCAATTGCACGAGCACGCCCGGCGCGGCGGTCAGTCCAAAGGGTCAGGTCAGGTACTCGGCTGCCCTCCACCGAGAGTTCCCTCTGGCAAAGTATATCTTACTGGAATGTTGCGTTAAGCAAGTGATTCCACATGGCTTCATTTGCTATATTTCTATTGCATGATAATAGAAAAAATCCAACTCTTCGTCTTATTGTGCAGCTCTCTAAAACAGTTTTATTTGACAATTTATCGCATTTTCTAGGATGCTGGCAACCTGTTTCGTCCATCCCATGGATGTTGTGAAAAACCGTATGCAAGTCAGTGGTATGGGCACCAAAGTTAAGGAATACAAAACAAGTTTCCATGCTGGTAGTGCAATTCTCAAAAATGAGGGTGTCACTGCTCTCTACTCTGGTCTCTCTGCTGGACTGCTTCGTCAAGCTACCTATACCACTGCTAGACTTGGCGTATTTAATGGCTTGACTGAGATGGTTTCGTAAGTATATTATTTATTAGATTTTGAGTTTTCCTAGTAAATGTTTGAAATCAATTTTTGTGACTACTCAGGAAAGATGGAGCACCCCCAAGTTTTGGTATGAAGGTTTTAATTGGACTGTGTGCTGGAGCTGTTGGTGCATTTGTTGGGACTCCTGCAGACTTAACTCTCATACGCATGACAACTGATGGACGATTACCTCCTGCTGAGCGACGTAACTACAGCAATGCTATTTCTGCGCTTTTCCGCATTGCTAGGGAAGAAGGAATTTTGTCTCTGTGGAAAGGCGCCGTACCTACAATGGGACGGGCTATGGTTGTAAATGCTGTTCAGCTCTCTACTTATCAACAAGCCAAACAACAATTACTTACCACAGGTGGTAGCCCCTCAGTTTGGTTTTTACCTCCCCTTATCCATTCACCCTGGTCATCTAACCATGTGTCTCTTGCTTCCCCAAATAGGGTACTTTGAAGAAAACATCAAACTTCATTTCTGTGCTAGCATGATTTCTGGGCTTGCCACCACCATTGCCTCGATGCCACTTGACATAGCAAAAACAAGGTGGGTGTTATTTTGAAACCAGAAGCTTTCAAATATATTATTTCTATTTCCTATAAATGAAAGTATTTTGTTGAAAAATTACAACTTTCCTCTTGCTATCTTTCAGGATTCAGAATATGAAAGTAGTTGAAGGTAAACCCCAGTTCACTGGAACTATTGATGTTCTCACGAAAGTTATTCGCCATGAAGGAGTCTTTGCACTTTGGAAGGGCTTCACCCCTTACTATGCCCGTCTTGGTCCACATACTGTTCTCACTTTTATTTTCATGGAACAGCTTAACCAACTTTACAAGAAGTTTGCATAATGTCCAACATGTTTTAGATATATTAATGCTGTTCTAGCAGTATAATTCCATTTCACATTCAGCTCATCTAGTAGATAAAATTTTTATGTTAAGAGGATTCAATTCCCTTTGATAGGAAAAACAATCTCTGGCTACTACACATTATCACTTCAAACAAGTTTTAAAATGGAACATTCCGTTGTTTTTCTTTGGTCACATAGCATTGTGCATTTGCAACTGATAGCTGATATTGCCGTACCCAATCCAAAACCATGCAAAGGATTGACTCTTTTTTTTATTTTTCATTTCCTTTGCAAAAAATGCATTTGTTTTAGTATACCAAAAACTGTATTCTAAGACTCATGATCTTTTGAACAAAGTCAGCAGAACTTTCTAGTCATCATTTTTATCAGTTTTTAGGGTTTAGTTACTGCACAAAACATTCTGACGTCATTTAGTCTTTGAAACATTAGTTACCAAGGTTATTTAAGTGAAAGCCTTATTTGGATGTTTTGTCTAATCAGAAATTGTTTGTGTGTTTAATGAGGGCCATGGTTATGGTTTTTAAGTACAGGTGCTGCATTTTAATTTTTGTGCTACTGAGAAGACAATAAATATATTGTAAGTTTTTTCTATAATTTAGCGGTGTGTATTCACTACAGTATTTATTAGAAGTAGTTCTTTTGAACAACTTGTACAACATCTACAGCACTGAGTCTTGCCGTCTTGTGCCAACACCTTCTAAGGTGCAGTTAACAAAGTGAAACACAGTTATGGGTCATATCTTAATTGTTATATTTTGGATATTTTATTTTGTGTGAAATACATGTGTAAAGGAATCTCAAGCCCTGTTGATTTATAGGCAGATACTGTCCTTGTACAGCCTACTTTTACTGAAAAAACCTACTTAGATAAGGTTTTAGCAAGTTGTTGGAGAAAATTTGGTAATGTGGCTCACATTGCATTGTTCTGGAGCTG
This sequence comes from Frankliniella fusca, assembly GCA_029379305.1. Lineage (NCBI taxonomy): Eukaryota > Metazoa > Arthropoda > Insecta > Thysanoptera > Thripidae > Frankliniella > Frankliniella fusca. The sequence goes on from JAHWGI010001390.1 coordinate 620,331, forward strand.
AACTAGTCTTTGACCAAAGTGCTGCATTGGTAGCTTTTTAAGATTTTGGCTGACATCCCTCCTCCATTGCCATTACATGTAGCAACAGTGTGGCCGTCATGATGTTACCTTCAATAAGAGGCTAAGTTAGTGAAAAATTCCATCTATGAATTGAGCCTCAGTACACAAATTCTTTCTTTAATGAGAAGAACAGCATACTGCATTACTGATTTAAAACCTAGAAAGCTGAAGCATGGTACAATATCCCCATATCTCTCAAATCTAAATGTGGTAACTTAATGGGCTAAAAAGAAAGGGAAGCTTTCTATGAATGCTAATAGAACAGCAAATTACTACAATAATGGCATAGTTGGACGGCACTGCTTCATACCCAGAAAGGTTTCATGAAATACTAAAATCAATATTTATTGAAGTTCCACTTCAAATTACCAGACGAAGAGTAACGGAGAGAAAAAAAAAGGGCAAAAACTTACTGACATAGACTTGCACTCTGGCCCCATTCAAACCCACTAAGAGAGGAGAGTTCTACAAAGAAATAAATGTGGGAAAACGAAAGCAGAATACCTGTACACAGGGTACACATAAAAATCATGATTGTTAAAACAATAAAAGTAAGATTATCTTACTGTGCCAAACAATTCTGGCAGGAACCCTAAGCAGAACAATAAAGAAGGAGAAACTAATATCACAAATTCTGTCATTGGCACGGTAACATTAATTATAAAAATTATCTGATGGATGATTTAAGTTCAACTATAAGTGCAAATTTAATACATTTTTTGCTTAAGGCGATTAGTAAGAGAATTCACAGGATGTAAACCCTCTCACGTGGCACTCAATTCACTACATTCATACATATGCTTAAATCAGCATGTTCATTTAATTTATTTGTTGTATTCATCACGAATAATGGCATAAGATGGATTTATTCTTATAGCACCATATTAAAATACTAACTAAACTACTGCACACTCAACATGAATTTCAAAAGAAAAGATTGATTTTCTTTCACTGTCAAACCTGTACTCCCAAAAGCTATAATCCAGTTCTGTGTGCTGCTTGTCAAAACTACCAACAATGTAGAATGACATTAGCTGCAGACTGATACATTTATTTACAAGAAACAAAAATTAACAGAAAGTGGAATGTCTATGATTTGTTTGTTTCCATTCACTCAACCAATGGCAGTATACAAATCATATCACAGCCTCCAATTGAAAAGATGAACATGAAAGATGAACATAGACTATCTTCCAAAAAAGCTGATTCCTCATAAAAGCTGATCCTTAAGGGTCACTGATTGATGAAATGTTTAAGTATGAGTATAACTCAAACTTACTCCATACATTGTGCATTTGTACAGGACTACAAATCTAAAATGTAGATAACACATTACTCTTTGGTTGGTATTTGGTTGAGGAAAATGAATGAAAAAGTCTAATGCATTTAATAGTACATGATGAAAACTTTGATAATCTACGGATGATTAGTACATGCATCTTTGTAATTAGACGCATTGAATGGTACAAAGTAGTCATCATGTAAAAAGCGTACTATTGACTCAATAGGACATAAATATGAAGAGTTATTTTTACGGTGAGAGGAGGACGAAATATTGAAGCCAGGGTCGGTGTCCTCACCATGAGTCCCATGGTGGAAATGAAGATTGGCTACAGTTGAGCCCCCATGACGACAACAAACAACGTGATTTGTTAGGTCTCTGCCATTAAAAACAAGCCTGAAGAAGTAATCTTTGGCTGCTGGTCCATCATCGTGTTGGGATGATCCAGCTGGTTCACCAGTAAATACCTTCTCTGCAGTACGGCTGCGATAGACCTATGGGATGTGTAAAAATTAACATAAGAGATCATGAAAACAGCAATAGAAAAGACAAATATCTGAAACCGTTTTAAATACCTCTAGAACAAGTCTTGAAGCATAATGCGGGGCAGCTGTTTCAGCAATGACACCAAGTGCCCCTGAGAGGTACTGTAATGTTTTGTCATGTCCAGAATATATAACTATCCGAGGCTTTCCTTCAGACACCATTTTAAGTAGATAACCGACCACACTTCTGAGCAAACCATATGCTCTCAATAGACATGACCGCTTTAAGCTTTGACTCTTCACATATAAACGCTCTTCCCATTCAGTGTAGGCAAATAAACTAGTAACCTGTTCTGGACGCACACACACCTCCTAAAATAAAGAGATTTGGAGTCATAGAAAATTGAAGGGTTTGGCAACACTCATCGCACAGTGCTTACCTTATTTAAAAGTCCAATATCAATGCATGGCAATGGTGCACCATGACAAACATATGCAAGAAGAGCATCCCTCAGAGCATGGGGATCAGATAAGAGCGTTTTATCAGGTGATTCATACACAATTGAAGCTGCAGAGCGAACTAATTTCATTACAGCTGGATGCGATCTGAAATGGTCCGCAGCTTCTACACTAACTTGATGTCGATACTTTTCTGCTGCTGGACAAGCGCAGTCATTAAAACAAAAAGCCAAACTCTGGCTAGGCCGAAGTGTCACCTGCAAACAAAAAGAATTAAAACAGTAAAAAAATTATCCTCACATCAACTTTGTAAGGGAAGAAAGGGGTACCAAATTTTAATGTTACCTTGTGTAAGTCTTCTAGGGAGAGAAAACTATATAGAAATGCAAGGGCACTCTGGAATGTGCGCCTATAATGAGTGCTGTAGACAACAACATCTTCAGCAGTTAGGGAGCCAATGCCCAATTTGTCAGCATATGCCGTTTTAAGAATGTGTCCAGTCCTAGAAATGAAGTGGATTCCAAATATCAAATTACCGTACCGTTCCTGGTCTAAGACCCCTCCGAATCCAAGATGCTCCAAATTAAAGGCCTAACTTTAGAAATTAAGAAAGAAAAAAAAGAAAAAATGTGGGGAAAGACTTTTGAGTTTCTACAAAATTCAGAAGGTTGGTGATGGTGGTATGTGAGTTTGAAGGTAAACTGTAGGAGGCTAGGGAAGGCAAGAGTGATAGGGCTGACAAACTAGGCTCTGCAACAGGCAAGGAAGGACCTTGGTTTGGGAAAGCCCCTCAGCCCCAGCTCCAAATCAATCTAATATTCCGAGAGAAAATAGGGGCCTGCACAGTAGTTCTAGACTAGCTATGCAAGTCATGATAGTCTTCAATACCACTGCCATTGAACGGAATTTTGTGAGAAATTAAAGAAAAGGCATGTTTATTGACTAATGGAAAGTGGGTTTGGTGGTAGAATAATTACCTTAGAAGTTGTGTGACACCTACAGGTGTAAGCTGCCCCAAACTGCATTCTCCACTGCTAGGAGGTACTAATGGGAAAGCATGAAATGGACCAAGTAGCTGCCAAAGGAAATTGTTGCTGAGCTTGTCACTTCCCCCTCCACCCACACCAAGTCCAGCAGCCAGAGAAGCATTTTGAAGAAAAGCTTCATAAGCTGCATATCCAGCATCCCAGTCTCCATTTGTAATATCAGGACTCAAAAGATCGCCAGCACAATTCACACTGCTGATATTACGCACATGCATTAGTGGTCCTCGATCTCCATGCCGGAGAAATATTACAGCACCAACTAAGGTGTAGTTATCATCCACTTGGCCTGGAAGCAAAGTAAATGAGGGTATTGTACCAATATTCAAAGAATTAAAAGATACAATCAACAGATGAAAATAATGGGTCATGATAAGGTTTCTGATACCTTCACTGCCAAGATTGATATCCTCTGGAGGATTGCAAAGACGGTAAATACGACGCCCTTTAATTTCAGGTTTCAGATCTTTTGGAAAACCTCTCACAAAGATATCATTAGAGGAATGCTTATATCCTTGAGCTCCATCTTCAGTTCCAATGTACTTATACATTCCTACAAAAGTAATTGATTAGCAAATATAATATACCTTGCAGTCTTCCAAATATTTCATATAGAAAGCAACAAAACAAAAGAACACAAACCTCCAACCATAAGAAAAATCCAAACACTAAGAATTAGGTAACAATACAACACACGGTGTTGTGATAACAACTTAATCATAAATCCAGGAAGCATCTTGATTCACCTGTCAAACATAAACATTGCCATTGTGGTAAAGAATTTCAAGGGGAGTAATAAGAAGATCAGTGGAAATGCAGAATGGCTGGATTAACCACTAACCGATTCGTTAACCTGAATCTGACAGCGAAATTAGATCGTGCAACACAACGAAATGTTCAGAAAATCTCTTTGAATGACAGACGACATGTCACTGTCTCCAGTTTACGTGGTGTAACTCTGATGTGTTTTCTTTTCCAGTTTACTTATAGACAGAGACTTGTTACACTTCAAGTTAAGGTAATAGCACTCTCCTGCCAGAATACCGAATTGGCTTTACTTCCATTCATGATGTAAGTTAATTTCCACCTCCACCCACTAACGGGTAGCAGACAATTTTCGTTTCCTTCTGCATCTGCAGCAGAATGGTTTTCTGCTCTTTCTTCTTTTCAAAGTTTTCTCTGAATATGTGCCGCAAAGAGATATTTTTAAATGCAGCCAGGAAATCATGATGCTCGATAAAGAAACATCAAATCTGCAAAGATTCACATTTGTTTTTCTTCCAAACTAGAAAGTATTTTTTGTAACAAAGATCCCATGTTAATTTTTTATGTTTAGGATAATGTGAACCTTTACACAGTCCAAAACTTGAAGTTACATCAAGGTGACATCAGGGGGGCCGTGCGTACCGACGCTACTGGCGGGAGGTCACAATTCTGCGCCTGCGCACTGGGCCTTGTTGCACTCTTTTCTCACCACCACTAGCGAGGCCGTCGTTGTTCCCCGTCCAAGTTGCTTGTTGTATAAGCCTATCACCCGCTGTAGTGGTGATTTTTCGTCTTTATCTGTCCGAGAAGGCTTTCCAGTGGCGTCCTCACGCAAAATGACGGATAAGGATGGAGGTAACCGCATACGATTTAGTTTTACAGGTGTTTTTGTTATGACGCTTCAGCTTGACGCCGGCAATGTGAAGGCGCTATAAATTTAGCGCGCAATTTTGTGGAAATAACATTGGTGCCGTTGGTCGGAAATCTTACCGTGTTCAAAAAACTGAATGAAGGCTGCTTTTATTGATCAGAAGCCTACTCTTTCCTATCAGCCTATCGGTGTTTGTTTTCACTTTGTAATTGTTGTCCATTACTGTAGCCGGCAATCTTGACAGACTGCCGATTCTGAAGACTGTAATTACTCCTGTCTTTTGCTTCATTGCCGATATGCGTTAGTTTGTTCTGTTATTTTCCAACTTTTGTATTGTGTTTAGCTCTTGAACTCTCATTATTACCGTATTTTCGCATTGGACAATTTTCTCATTTTCTAACCTCACGAGGTAGTGTTGATTAGCAGAGTCTGCCTCAACATATTCTACTCTGTTGTCTGCTACAGAAGTCTTCACTAAGGTGGCGTTGCACTGAATGAGTCCGTCATGTCCTCCCTGTCAATCAGGTGTTTCCAGTGGATGGTATATTTCTCAAGCGTCATAAAAACATGTTAAAATTACTTATAAGCCGTTAATGTCAAGCCACTTGCTTGTCCTATTAATGTGATAAAATAAAAATACCAAATAGACAGACTGGACATAGACGGACATGTTCTGTGTAGAACCAACCCAGGCTTTGTTATCATTGTGATTGGACCCATAGGAAATAAGTAAATCAGTTAATAGTTAATGCTAAATGAGAAATTGCACTTTGTGGACCAATTTTCACCATTCTTAGTTTTCATTCTTAATTCCTTTTCTAATTTACTTAATGACATTCTTACACCGGGGTTTTATTTACATTCTTAGAGGCTTTCGACGATGCAGTCGAAGAAAGAGTCATCAATGAAGAATATAAAATATGGAAGAAGAATACTCCTTTCCTTTATGATCTTGTTATGACACATGCCCTGGAATGGCCATCATTAACGGCACAGTGGCTTCCCGATGTCACTAGGCCTGAAGGGAAAGATTACTCAGTGCACAGACTGATATTGGGAACTCACACGTCAGATGAACAGAATCACCTCCTCATTGCCAGTGTCCAACTGCCCAATGAAGATGCTCAGTTTGATGCTTCTCATTACGATAATGAGAAGGGAGGTGAGTAGATTTGTATAACTTCTGCTCTTGCTCTTCACATCCTTGCTTAATACTTGCTGATTACTTTTTGCAGAGTTTGGTGGCTTTGGTTCAATAAGCGGTAAAATTGAAATTGAAATTAAAATAAACCATGAAGGTGAAGTTAATAGAGCTCGTTACATGCCACAAAACCCTTGTGTAATTGCCACAAAAACTCCCTCAAGTGATGTCCTTGTGTTTGATTACACTAAGCACCCCTCCAAACCAGACCCCAATGGCGAGTGCCATCCTGATCTCAGGCAAGTTCATCTTCTGTGATTAATATTGTTTTAGTGTACAAACCAAATTTCTCCTTCAATTTTTCATCTTTGTTTTCCCAAACAGACTGCGTGGGCACCAGAAGGAAGGCTACGGTCTCTCATGGAATCCTAATCTCAATGGCTACCTCCTATCTGCCTCAGATGATCACACGATCTGCTTGTGGGACATTAATGCCACTCCCAAAGAAAATCGCATAATTGATGCTAAAACTATATTCACAGGACATACTGCCGTTGTTGAGGTAGGGAAATTTAATTTCTTAGGTTGACACAATGGTGTGAACTTTTTGTGATGAATTTCCAAATTTTCAGGATGTTGCATGGCACCTGCTTCACGAGTCTCTCTTTGGCTCTGTGGCAGATGATCAAAAACTCATGATCTGGGATACTCGTTCTAATAACACAAGCAAGCCATCTCACACTGTTGATGCACACACAGCTGAAGTGAACTGCCTTTCGTTTAATCCATACTCAGAATTCATTCTTGCTACTGGCAGTGCAGACAAGGTTCTTAAAAAAAATTTCTGGTGCTGTAACATTTTACTGTTTGGTTATTAATCATGTATGTAATTGTAATCTGCAGACTGTAGCTCTCTGGGACTTGAGAAACTTAAAATTGAAGCTTCATTCATTTGAATCGCACAAAGATGAAATCTTTCAGGTTTGTGGATTTGTACCTCAAAGAGCACAGGTGTATGTCAGTCAGCTTTTCTTATGGAAACTTCTTGTTACAGGTTCAATGGTCTCCCCATAATGAGACCATCCTTGCATCAAGTGGCACAGATAGAAGACTGCATGTGTGGGATCTCAGTAAAATTGGAGAAGAGCAGTCCAGTGAAGATGCTGAAGATGGTCCTCCAGAGTTGTTGGTGAGTTAACTTCTCAATCCATGCTTCAAGTTGAATTTAAATGACAAATTTCTTTTCCACCTTTGCCCTGGTTATTTGCATTTTCTTTTCTAGTTCATTCATGGTGGTCACACTGCTAAAATCTCTGACTTTTCTTGGAACCCCAATGAACCATGGGTTATTTGTTCTGTTTCTGAGGATAATATCATGCAGGTAAGAAATTTTTTTCATATATTTCTAATAGTTATTTTAGAAAGTCATAAATTAATTGTTGTCAATTTTTTCATTTTTAGGTCTGGCAAATGGCAGAGAACATTTACAATGATGAAGAACCGGAGACTCCAGCTACTGAATTAGAGGCAGCTGCTTCATAAAACGTGTTATAAAATTATCATGTACCATAATTCATGTTTAACTAGCTTATGTGCTTTCTTGCAATCTTCTCCATTGTGATTCATTTGATGTACCAACACTCATTTAATTAAATAATAGGACAGCACCTGCCTGTTTCATTTTACTCAATTGTATGTAATTGATTTATCAATCCCCCTCATTCATCCAAGAAATTAAATTACTGCTTCAAGCCTGGCTTAGCATCGTTAGCATGTGACCAGGTCACCAAGAAAGAATTTGAGTTATTGGCTCCACATGGCTCACTCTATCTTGCATTAGGAGTTAAAAAATTATTAACAATGATCATTAGTGGCGTCTATCCCCTTTCGAAGTCATATGGACCCACTGCTCCTTATTGGAAAATGTAAGCTTATTAAAACAACGAACAGTGGGAACACTGCCCAGAATACAGCCACAATTTTTAAGTACTTGAACAAGATCACATTTCTTGATTCTGTTTGACCTTTTACGCTAAAGTCTAGAATCCAAAGGTACTTCGCACTGCAAGAGATAGGGAGAGTTTGTCGTTCCAATAAAAAAAAAGCATCAGTATACTAGCCTTTATATTTTATTTCAATATCAGTTACATAAATACTTCTTTCCACTTTCGAAATCCCTTTTCGTCGAAAAGAATCAGAATCAGGTCGCTGGACGAACTGCGGAAACGTCAAAGGGAGCGAGGGAAGCGCGACTGACCGGAACCACATGCCTCGCCAGGTCGGGCAACACGCAATCCTTTCGATATGCTAATCGAACACGTCCTGTGAAACTAGACGTAAAATAATGATACTCAAATTTTGATTGCCATCAATTTCTACAAACCAACACATCATTATCGTGGAAGAGAGCGAGAAGAGAGTATTCAAGTTTATTAAAATGTATCGCTGTGACTGACTACCATGTTCTAGCAGACGAATTTTTGGGAACACTGATAATATAGCGGACATTTCAGTAAATCATGATTAAATTTCTGCTTTAAAACTATCGTGATTATATGTTGCCTTCGGCTCTGACGCCCTGCTATGACGGTGCGAATTCTAACTAGAATACATCATCAAACAGCTGAGCAGCAGGCAGCTGAGACCATGACGTCAGCAGCAGCTAAGACAGTTGCCAAACAGAGAGGGTGACTGACACTTTATTTGCTGTTTGGCTCTGCGATTGAAGTTGAAATAACTCCGGTTTTGGATCTGTCTGATTTTGTATTGTGGGTGCTGTGGCATCATTGAGTCGCTGTCAGAGGCCTTAACTGCTGGAGATGAGTGAACTGAGCCAGGAAGAGGTACGTCAAACTACAAAATTTATGTCAGTGTGATGATCCTTGTCAGAGTCTTTGTGTTTAGAGTTGCACATCACCTTATGACTGGATCCATCGTACCTAATTTTTAACAAAAATGTTCACACAAGTCAAATGTCTTTTCCGCCTCTTCGAATCATAAATTTTCTAAAGCGTTTCAATCCGTTGTATGATCTGTATGCCCTTTGTATCACCTGAATAGAACAATTCATAACCTACAGCCTACAGTGTCAATAACAGTTTTGGAGTTTTGATCATTTGTCAATGTTAATATTGTGATCTTTATGCATGAATTTAACAACAGTTCCAAGATAGTTTCAATATATCTGTAGCTTTAACTTTGTGTTTCAAAGAAATTGAAAGTATTTTTTTCCCCCTTTTCTTTTCTTTTGGGGAGGGGGGCAATATTAGATAACCCTAGTTTTCTGTTGTTTTTCTGTTAATTTTTTTCTATTTTGCATTATTCTTCAAATTTTTCTGTTCTGGCCTCAAAGTATAATTTGCTTGTACCTTTCAGATACGCCAAAAGCGCTTGGCTCGTCTGGCAGCTATTGATACTTCAAGTAATGCCTCTTCAAGCTTGTCCCCTGGAAGCATTCCCACTTCTCCACCTTCTACTGGCCCCTCTACCAGTCAGCTTGGACCTTCGACGGCAGGCTTGATTACAGCTCAACAGTCTAATTCAACTCCAGGATCTTCTCAAAATCCAAATGGTATAGTCCCTTACTGATACAGTATACATTTTTAGTATCTGGAATTGCATTGAGGGAAGGACATGTGCATAGAAGAAAACTACTCACTCATCAACAACCTAAAATTTCTCTGCTGCAGGCAACCACAACAGTTCCTCTCCCGTTCTCAATACTCAAAAGAGTGATTCTTCTGTTAGTGACACCTCGCTTCAAATGGAAGTGGACTGTGAGAAAACAAGTTTGTCTCAAGTAGATGTTGATTCTGGGTTTGAAAATATGGAAGTTGATGACTCTGATTGCAAGAAGGACATTTCTCAGAGACAAAGAGTAAATGTTTGCTAATGATGCTATAATTATCTTTTTATTCACTTGACAGATTTCACTTGACAAATCCTTGTCTTTGTTGCAGACTGTCAGCTCTAGTGCTGAAGTAACAGAAGATATTGTTCTTTCCACAATTTCCAGAGTACTCTGTGTATCGTGGACTGATCGTTCAGAGGCCACTGTTTTTTTGCCTCACACTGCTGATGTCCTGAAGGAAGCAAGGCAGGAGGATCCTGCAATGCCAGTTAATGTACAGGTATAGTGCCTCATGATTTCTTGCTTTCCATCTTTATGGGCCAGTATTTTAGTTGGTTGTCTTGTACATGTTTCTTTTATGGGTAATGTCCGATTTCGGCGAGTGTCGGACATTAGTCAACTAATGTCCGAAGGTTCGGACATTAATCAAGCTGCAGTGGTTAGTGTTGACACCCAGCTAATGTCCGGTAGGTCGGAGGACATTCGGACATTAATCAGAGGGCAGTGGTTAATGTCCGACACTAACCAGTGAGCGGGTCTCAAGCAGGGTAAAGGGCGGGGGCCTAGGTGAAAGCAGATACATTTTTTTGTGCATTTCATTTAATTTTTTTAAAGTCAATGACAGTAACACTGTGACAAATAACTTGAGGTCATTGCGCACAAGAGCTAGCTCAAGAGGAAAAGAAACATTTTGTCAGAAAATATTGCAAAGAAAAAAGATTCAAGCGTAAAAAAAAAATTAAAAAAAATAACAAATTAATTGTTAACAATTTGTGGAAAGACAATGCTTTTGAAATTCTCATATTTTTTTAAAGGTAGTAACTGTTGGATGACCCACATGACTGAAACATGATTTGAATGCTTAACAGTGTTGCGGGTTTGCTTATCGCAGAAGGGGCCATGGCCCCTGATGAGGAGGCAATCCCGCAACACGGTTCGATTTAGACTACCAACCGACTTACGAATGGTCGCCGATTCAGACATTATCCTGGCACTCTTGGTTCATATCGCTTGGACAATGTCCGTTTCGGACATTACCCAGGCACCCTTGATTAATGTCCGTTTAGAGTGGTTGATGTCCGGAGGATCGACATTACTCAGGTGCTCCTGAGTAATGTCCGAACCTTCGGACATTAGTTGACTGCTGACCGACAAAAACCAGCCGCCGGACATTACCCATAACATTTCTATTATTAGTATTTATTTATTTATTTGAGTAATTGTTTTTGTTTCTATCTAGGATTTAGTGAGCCAGGCTCTCATGGAGGTTTTAGATCAGTTTGCAAATGGGGAAAATCCTCTGACATATGATCGCCCTGAATCACCTGTCCCGATGTCCAGCAAAGAACAGCCACCTGAGACCAAAGAACAATCCCCTCTTCACATTGTCCAGAAAAAAGCCAGTAATGGTCTGAATTATCTCTTAGATTGCTATGCAAGAGTTGCTGTTGAGGAAAGGAATCAACCAAAGGTAAATATTTTATAGAGGTGTCACTTTTTAAGTGTATCTCGATTGAAAAACATTGAAGCCATCGCCATTGTTAATGAAGAAAATGAGAATGCAATGTTGGTTTTGTCATTTTCTGTTAACAGAGAAGCAGTACCCCACCACTTAAGGAAGTTCTTGCAGATATAAGGGCGCAATGTGTCCAATTGTCTTCTCTACTTCTACAAGGGATTGCCATGGAAATTGTGCCTCAGCTGCCAACACCTCTCTTATCTCCCATATTAAATCAATCCCTACCGCGAGGATTTTTACCTGAACTTTTTTCCCGGACATATATGAATGAGACTGTTTTTTCGCAAGTCTGTTCATTTTTTTTGAAATAATATCATATCTCCTTTTAGTCATTGGACTTACCATGGGTTTTAATTTCAGATTATGACACCTGTTTTAAGAGGTTTGTTTGTCGGAATGCAATCTGCATCCATTTTTGGGAATGCTCACAGAGTACCTATAACTGCCTTATGTGATCTCCTTGAAATACGCTGCGGTCCTTCCAGTAACATCAGGCCGCTGTGCAATTTATTAACTCAGCAGGTAGAAATTTAATGTGTTGTCAAGTGTAATTAAGTTTACTATTTTGCCAAAACTGCATAAAGAAGATTTACTGTAAATTTTATGGTTTATGAAGGTGAACTTCCTACCAGAACCTGTTACCCAAGCACTGGGGCGCGAATTAGCAAGAACCTCATTCCTGGGCGCTTTCATGCAAGTTTCAGTTTTTGCAGAAGATGACCCTAAAGTAGCCGAAAAGTTTTTCTCAGGAAACACAAGTTCAGACAAAACATTGAACCACACTCTACAACTTGAGCTGGACAACACAAGGGTTTGTATTCAGAGAGTATTGTTGCACATAAGGGTGAGCTCAACTTCTTAATTGAGTACTGTGCATAATGCGTAATTGGCCTGCTCTTTTTTTTCTCAGCGAAGTAGAGCTTGGCAAGTGAAATAAACCCCTAAAAAAAAAAGCCTTCCACACTCTAAATTGTTTTCATGTTGTATTCCAGATTGCTTTAGCTAAATTATTTCATACCGTCTTATTAAACCCTAGCTGTCGGGAGCCAATGATGAACTGGCTTGCAGCTATGGTTAAGCATAATGAAAGACGTGCTCAACTTCAAACTGAAGAAAGTGCATTGGCAGGTGATGGATTCATGCTTAATTTACTATCTGTCCTCCAACTTTTGGCTGTTAAGGTATACTATTATGAAAATATTACTTTTACTGCCTTATTACTAACCAGTAAGACCCTGATCTACAGACTTATTTTGCTTGCAGATTAAATTAGAAAAAGTAGATCCAGTGTATCCTTTTCACCCTGCTTGTGCTGTTGACATATCTAATGCCACTAGATTAAAATTTAACAGCCAGGAAGTTTATCAATGGAAGCAATCATTAGGTAACTGCAAATTATCAATACCATGAACTTTCTTTTTATTACTATTTTGATTGTCATTGACCAAATGCTGCCTCCCATGTCATGTTTAGATGCTTCAAAAGGTCCAAGCTGGCCAGAGCCGAAATTTCCAACCCAATGTTGGTTTTTGACCCTACATTGCCACCATTTAGCTCTTCTCCCAACCTGTAGTAAATATCAACTGAGATTAAGAACTCTTCGTGAACTTCATAAGTTGGTGTGTAATTTTGTATAGGAAGTTATGTACAATGAAAGGGATTAAAAAGTTATATGTGATATCTTATTTCATTTGCAAAGGTTGAAGAAATGACTCAAACAGAAGCCCAATGGAAAGATCTTCCGAATGCCCAGCGTAACAAAGATTTAATTCGTCGTTGGAGGCAACAAATCAAGGTGCAGTAGATTTGAAAAATCCGAAGTAATTAAAATACTTTTGAAAAAATTTCTATCTGTTTGTTTGCTTTCAGAAATTAAATCGAAGCAAAGCGTGCGCTGATACAGCTCTTCTGGACGAGGCTCTTATCCGACGTGCCATGGTGTTCTATACTTCTGTCGCTGAATTTTTAATGAGTGCACTCACGGGATGGAGACCAGGAGGACCTCCACCAAGTATACCAATACCCCAAGAGATACCTGCTCTCTTTGCCGCTCTTCCTGAGTGGTATGTGGAAGATATTGCTGAATTCTTGTTGTTTGCACTTCAGTGAGTATTTAATTTATTTATCAGTACATGTCCCATCAATATTTACATTTATGTGAATTCCTGACTCCACTTGTTTTCATTGCAGATTTTGCCCTGCAGTTGCAGCAGATGCTATGGAAGATTCATTGATATGTTGGCTTTTGGTAGTAGTGTGTGCACCACACTGCATTCGCAACCCCTATCTAGTGGCCAAAATTGTTGAGGTTCTATTTGTAGTGAATCCTGGTATACAATCTCGCACTGAGACTTTACATTCTCGTGTCATGTCCCATCCCATAGCTATTGCATACCTACCCTCTTATTTGATGAAATTTTATACGGGTACGTTTGAAATGTCCCTATATTCCAATATTCAGAACAAACAACAAAAAATAGGCTGTCTCCCACGTTTTTTAAAAATATTTTGAATTGCAGATGTTGAAACAACAGGGTCCAGCTCAGAATTTTATGACAAATTCACCATTCGTTATCACATCAGTATCATTTTGAAGGGCATGTGGGACAGTCCAATTCATATGCAAGCAATCAAAAATGAATCTCGGTTAGTAGAAAAAACATTTATTTTGCATTAATGTTGTAGAAGCTTTTCCAACCCTAAATGTACTTTGTCTCTTAAACCTGTACCAAAATTTTTATAATGACATAGCTTTTTGGTCAATTTGATTTTGCAACAACATTTTTATTTGAATACACCCCTACAACCTTGGGCCTCAAAGAAATAAAATTCAAGCATGATTGTAACTTTCTAATGAGTCCAACAATAGTCACAAATTTTATGATGGGTTCCTAGTATTCAGTTTTAAGAATGAAAATTAATTTACAGAAATCTCTTGCAGGTCTGGTAAACAGTTTGTGAAATTTATTAATATGCTTATGAACGACACAACCTTCCTGCTTGATGAAAGTCTTGAATCATTAAAGGTATTAATTTTCATCATTTTAACTCAATCTCAGACTATCTGTGCTTTTACCTAACATTTCTAAATGATTAAAAAAATATGGCAAGTATGAAAGTGTTTATTCTATATTTTCTAGCGGATCCATGAAGTACAGGAACTTATGTCAGATACCACTGGGTGGAGCCAACTTTCAAGTCAGCAGCAACAAACCAGACAACGACAGCTTTCTGCTGATGAACGGCAATGCAGGTTTGCACTACTCCATAAATCAAAAGCGCTCCATTAGCAGTCCTAAACATTGTATCTTAACAAAAATGTTTCCTTCCATTGCAGGTCATATTTGACTCTTGCCCGTGAAACAGTTGACATGTTTCACTATCTGACAGCTGGTATACAAGAGCCCTTCCTGAGACCAGAGCTGGTTGACAGATTGTCAGCTATGCTCAATTTCAATCTACAACAACTTTGTGGACCAAAGTGTAAGTTTTTCTGTCATTTCTAAAGCTATTTAGGTATGAGACAAAAAAGAACATTAAGATTTATTCTACAAATGCAATTCTTAGGTAAAAATCTTAAAGTTCGGAACCCTGAGAAGTATGGCTGGGAACCACGCAGAGTCTTAAGCCAACTGGTGGATATTTACCTACACCTTGATCATAATGACTTTGCTTCTGCTCTTGCTGCAGATGAGGTATAAATAATCATTTTTCTTTAGTGTAGTACAAATGAACAACCTAATCAGCCTTGTTACTCACAAAACTTTTATTCACAGAGATCATTTCGCAAGGAATTGTTTGAAGATGCAGCCATTAGAATGGAAAGAGCTCGTATCAAAACTGCTGATGAAATCAAGAGATTCCTAGCTCTTGCTGAACGTGCTCAAGAGATAGCAGTACAAAATATGAAACGTGAAGTAGATTTCAATGATGCTCCAGAGGAGTTCAGAGGTACCTGCAAACTTTCTCTCTCATATACCCGTATCCATTGCTCAGTAATATTTTTTTCTTAAGTAAAATCTTTCTTTCTCAAGATCCCTTGATGGACACTTTAATGGAAGACCCTGTACAACTGCCCTCTGGGAAAGTAATGGACCGACCTGTTATCATGAGGCATTTATTGAATTCCTCTACTGATCCCTTCAATCGTCAACCTCTCTCAGAGGATATGTTGATGCCAGGTACAGTATTGCAAATTAAAACTTGTTTTCTGAATAATTAATGGCAATGTTATTGTACTATCCTTTTTTTATGGTACAGCAACTGAACTGAAAGAGAGAATCGCCTTATGGAAGCAAGAGAAAATGAAAACCCTCTCATGAATACTGATGTATTTACACTATCTCTTGTCCAGAATTGATCTCTTGTCTCAGAGGATTTGGGTTTCCCTGAAGACAAATTGCAGTCAATAGTGTTCCTTCATGCTTATGATGATTGTACTTTAAAAAAGTGAACCCTGTGTTATCCCACTCTTTTCTGGGTTTTTCTAGTGTTTCATGTTCATAGGAACACAAGCTCAACTCTCTGTGGTAATCATAGCAGCGAACTTGAAAACCCATTAACTAAATCAGTTCCAGATGAGACTTGTTTGAAATCATTAGTTATCGTATTTTAATTTTTAATTGAGTAATTGCAAGACCTGGCTGTGACAACTTTGCTTAAATGGGCTTGTTTTGAGCTGCTATCCACATTAAGTGGCATGTTTGCCAGAACTGTTATTTTTTTTTTTTCCTATTTTGTTTTAGTTTTGTTTTATATTATATTTTTTTATGACATCTTTGAATCATTTTTGTTAAGGAAATAGTAGTGCATATATTGTCTTTGATTTGAAATGGTACATACTCTCTTCCACAAATTCAGTTGTGGTTGGAGAAAAATAAATTTATTGTGGTGAAATGTAGTTTCAACAAAGGGTTTTGTAAATCTAGACAAGTGAGTTGTTGTAATTAGCTTTTTTGAATAGTCGAGAGATGAGCCCACAGTTATACCCTCCTTAGTTCCTCCTTGAGGCTTTTTGGATTATAGTTAGTAAAAAAAGTAATCTGTTATGTGTTGCGTGAAGACTAACAAAAAATACATATGTGAGAAATCCCATTCCTTGGATCATAATTTATTTCTGACTTAAATTGGTTCCTAGGTTTTGAATATTTTGTTAACAGTTTTTGCCAATATTTCCTCTGAGTGCACTGCAGACAGTTTATCTAAAATAATAACCAATCAGTAGTTGTTCGCAAGATTTTATGCAAATTTTGTCATTAAAAAATGATCCCTACTATAGTTCTGTGCTGTATTTCAGAAAGTAAGCATTGAAATCAAGAGAATTCTGGAGCATCCTGTATCACTGCCAGATTATGAATAGCTTCTGTGCTGAAATTCACTGAAGCGCTCATCATTCTTCAACTTCCAATAATAACTTTTACATTTGAAGTTTTCTTACTGAGATGTACATGTGACAGGCAGCCTCTATGGACATGGGTTATTTCAAGTACTCAGCTCATGCAGTAGAACAAAAGCACAGTTTGAACTTCGTCGATTTGAATTTTGTACTGGCTTGCATTTCACAAGTTAAACTCACAGTGAAACTGTAAATGCACTGAACAATGAAATATTTGAAATCCAACTTTTCATATGTTTGAATCACATTAATCACTTTAATTAAGGCTGGACCAAACGTGAACTGAACCACTAAATTACTGACCAAATCAGAAGTTAGAATCCTATGCCATGCTACCAATTCGACCTTGTCAAAAGTTTGCTAGACATGTGTTTCAATGCAATGTTTTTGTCTTTCAAGGCAAGATTTAAAATTTTTGAATTATGCAAATCTTCAATGACAAAATGAGACATTTGACTGTCACATTGTGGAGATGGATTGTTTTGTTTTAAGACTGAACTTGTTTCTTATGTGACTGTCTTCCATTGTGTGTTTGCTCTGGACTGCTGAAGTTATTTAATTTTACATCTTTAATCATTGATATTTGACTGTGTGCCAACATAATTGTCAGTCATGCTCTTTAGTACTGGCGTATTTGCAAAATTATTTGAGAGAATTGTTTCAGTGGCTTCCTTCACAGTAAAGTTATCTGAACATTAACACTTCACCAATGCTGCGTTCTCATCAGATTTTATTATAATTGCTTTGCTATTAGTTTTCTAGGTCACTTCCACAATGACAATGAGATTGTGTATGATAAAGTGGCATTCCTTTCCAGTAACATTTTGTGTAATTCAGTCAATACTATAATTCAGTAGTACACTAATGGTATCACAAGTGATTCTGATTAGGATGCCAAGCTTAACAAAGTAGATTTAAGCAATCTAGTTCTTTGCCTTTCTGTTGGGTAGGAGCTTGAGTGTATTGAAATCGACTCAAACAAATAGACAGATATTTTGTTTTGTAAAAGAGACAAATCCAAAACTCAGCATTTTGAAAATTTAAAAATGGACTTCTTTTAGCAGCCGCATGTTATACATCTCTTAGTTCTGAGCCATTTTGATTGAGACAATTTTTGAGAGCTTATCCTTTACAATTTTAAACAGCTTTTGGTTTAGAACTGTACATGCTCTAACTTGGCAATTCTGAAACGCTGATTTATTTATGTGTAAATTTGTATGTACAAAGGTAAAGTTTTGTATTAACTACTGTAAAAATTGTGAGAAGGGATGAATATCCAATATGTGTTAGTTGTAAATTGGAAGATATTTTATGTGTCATGAAAATAAAATTACTGATGCGTAGACTTATTTCCGCATCATTTCCGCAGCATGTTGTTTCAAGTTGTCAAGTCTTGAAAGATAAATTCTCAGACCAAGCAGAATGTTGAACATATTCCAATGCATCTAAATCAAATTTAAGAAACAGTTCTACTTATGTCTACAACATTTAATACAAAAGCAAATATAAAGAACCATACTTATCACTTTTCATTTTCTCAAGGAGCACATTTCTGAGATAGGTTCTGAACATGAATTTTACAACTCAAAGCCCTTTTGAGACCTATCAACACCAGCTGTATGCATTGACACCATGTGGCATTTCTCTTTTAATGTTTGTGGAAGATAATAAATAAATAAATTAAAAATCTAGTATTCAAGAGAAAGGCCTACTTTTTGCCACACAGCGAGCATCATGACTATTTTCCAGAGCTTCCATTACTGTGAAATTACTACAAAGGATAAGGGCAACATGAGTCAATATATCAGATCACTTCCTTGAATATCATTACAGCACGTACAACCAAGATATTTTTCCTAAACACTACAGTAAACTATTTGATCATCTCCACACAAGCCAACCAAAGTGTCAGAATGTTCATGATATGAAAAATCATTAGGACTACCATGAATGAATTGATTAAAATCATCTGTTACTATAATAGTAGCATTTGTAAAGGATTTTATGCAGTTTTAAGAAAGTACAAATTTTAACATAATTTGTGTTCAGAGAACATCAGTCACATTTGTTTTAGCGCACTTAAAAAAGCACTTATTGTCATGTCACATCAATACTGATGCTTACTTCCTTAAGTAACAGTCCACTGTTTGTGGCTATAACAAAAATAGATATGTATACACAAATAAATAGGTTCATAGATCCTCCTTTCTCAAAGATTAACATTTCATAAGCCTAGTTAAGAGACAAAATTAACCTCATAGTACCTCATTAAAATGAAAGAACAATTTTCAGCTTTATGGCAAAGCACAGACCCTACCTCATAGTATCAAGATATAGAAAGAATCTGATTTTCAGTTTTGCTTTAAGTACAAGCTGCCAAGCTGTCATTTTGACATCTTAAGAATTTGTTTTCATTGGTAGACATATTAAAAAGAGAAATTGCAAGCATAATACTGATCAGAATGCTCAAGTCAGAACATTTTAAGCTGGAAGAGAAAGAGAAAGAGTGGAAAGGAAATCAATAAAGGACAGGAAAATTATATGCTGGGAAGAAGTAATACAATAAATTTATGAAGAGTAAAGTATTTGTAATGAAAGATCTTTGATTTGATCTAAGATAAGACTATAATGCAGAGAGACATTTCTATTGAGAGTGATTAAAATTAGAGCATTATCAAGTTTTTCTCACAAAAGTTCAGTCAAAACTATAAAATTTTGCAGGGAAATAATTTTATTTTAATTTGGCAATGCCCAATCCTAATGGGCACCTGTGACGGCCACAAAGTCCAATTTAACAGTCATGAGCTTTCTCTTCATACAAGCAGCTTTGTACAGAATAGAAGCCACAGTTCAAGAAAAAGTAACGGCTCACTTCATCTAATTTCTTCTTCCTTCACAGATACAAGTATGGCACCCAGCTGCCTCCAAGAAGGGTCCCATACCTTCACAATGTAAAGAGTTGTTAAAATTTTAATACAAGTGAGATAAGATCTGAGAGTACAACAACAATTTGACAATACAGTGATACCTATTGGTTCAAAAAGGGTAATTGGCTTGTCTCTACCATACTGATTGTAAGAACATACAAGACACCAAAGAAAAGGTTTAACTTTGCTGTTTTCTGGGGCACTTTCTGAATGGTATCAGGGTTGCGAAATTGTTTTTCAATATCAAAAGCTGCTGGTAATGTTACAAGCGGGAGTAAAAACCACAGACTAAGCCGCACACCTAAAACCACAAATAAAATATAAGGAGTAAATAAAAGAAAAGCATACAAAATATGGGATGCTGTGTGGCCAATAAGTATGGCTAAAGTAACAATTCCCACTCGTTGATCACTTTCTAAATCACGAGTGTTGTTGCTATGCAGAATTGCTTCTGTATTTAAAGCAAGAGGAATGGCATAATAAATTGTAGCAAAGTCTATTCTCCCTGTTTGTGACATAAAGGCAAATAGAACTGATATGGGACCAAATATAACTAAAATTAGCACATCACCTAATGCTATATACTTCAATCCAATGCCACCTGTATATAAGAAAGAACTTGACAATCCGCCAAAATACACTAACGCCAAGTGCTCCATTTTAGCTGGTGATATAGCAGCAAGTAAAAGGAAACCTATTGATCCTGCAGCATACAACATTCCACCCAGTGTAGCAACTTCATCTTTGGATAAAATGTGATCAACTAATGTTCGATCATCACTTTTCCTACCATCTATTCCTTTCACATAATCAAAGTATGTATTAACAAGATTACCTGCTCCATGAACACACAAAACGGTGAACAGAGTGAGTAGCAGAGTTACCCAACTAAACAAATCAGCATTTGGACTAAGCTTGTAGGCAAGAGCACAGCCGGTCAATGTCGGCATTAACGACGCACTTAAGGACCATGGTCTTAAGGCTAATAGATAGGATGAAAGTTTCATCACAGTTGGTTTAGAGTCCACCTGAACAGATGACGTCTGATGGACTGTTTTAGTGGAAGGTCCATTATCCATAGTGGTGTATCCTGGAGACGGGAGGAATACACAATTGATTAAGTCAACTGAAACACTTAACAGCAGCTACTGATGAGGAATTAGTTAATTGTGGCCTACATTGTCTCACATATGGCACAACAATAACAGAAAGCTAAAATGGTTAAAAATTGGGAGTGACCGATGTAATTTTGACGAAAAAGGCTCCATAACATAAACAAAATCTACAAAACAAATTCTTTCCTCAAATCCAAACTTACAGATGGTGAAGTCTATGTACGGGGGTAAGATGAATGAAGATGAAAAAATTAAAGATGTTGAAGAACATTAATACGATATCTTGGTTTCATAGGAAGGTGTTGTCCTTCTATGTTGCTGCGTTTAAGCCTTTTAATGTATGAAAACTAGAGAGCTTCAGACTAACACATACGTAAGGCTAGGCTAGGCTGACCCTTTTCAAGCCCTTCTTGTGACAACGGCGCTGTTGGGCCGACATGAATGGCTGGGATGCGCGGCGCTTCCTTAGCCCAATCTGTGGCCTTCTGCTATATGAGTTTCCGCTCTCTGCCCGTGGACTGCCCCCCCCCCTCTCCCCTGTGTTGTGTTGCAGTGTTGACGCGACGCTTGGCGCTGGCGCAGCGGAGCACCGCAGCCCACGGCAGAGGCAGTAGCGGACGGTGATGGGTGATTGAGCTCCGCTGACTTCTGTCAGCGTTTGATCGTAACCAGTCCTTCTGATCAAAACCAAAGCAGGGGAATGTCTTCTTACAAACGCACATCATCCCCATTCCTTAAAATAGCGAAAAAGTTCAATTGTTTTTACATAAATGGTACGTATGCGGCCCTTTCTGGGTAGCGTTTGCTCTACAGTCCTACGATCATATGCCGATGAATTTGTTTCAATTCAAGACTCACAGTTGTCGCTGTCAATTTTTCCTATGCGCCCTAATTGTGTAGATGTTTTTTTCTATCCAGTATTGTTGTAGAAGTCTGTTCTCCATTTCTCCGAGAAAAGTGCGTGGGACACTCAATATTCTTCTAGGTTAAAGTTATGTCAAGTTGGGTCTTGAATTGTTGAACTTTGATGTCTTGAGTGAAAGGGGATAATATGTGATTAGACATTATTTGGAAATTTTCACGGTAAAACTTTCTCTCTATGTTGCCGAGCGATTGTTGAATCAGACAGTATCAGATTTGTATCAAGCAGTAGGCTGTATGGGTCATTTCTATGAGTCAAGTACCTCTGAGAATATAGCATTCTAATCAACTGCCATTGATTATTTTCCCTTATTTTGTAGCTTCTCTTTCCTGATTTTCCTTGTGTTTATTTACATGTTTTACTTGAAAGATCATGTTGCTCCTGTTGTCTTTAATTTTTCTTTCTTACTTTACATATCTAATGTATACTTTTCCCACTGTTTATGATTCAACTTTCTTTAATTTCAGGACTTCCCAAAAGACACTGCAAGCCATTTGTTGTCGAGGGCCACCAAGTTGGACTTGTACGACCTGATATCATGGTCGAACTCCTTCGATACCCTGAAGTCTTCATAGTTAGGCCTGACTCAGTAGAACTAAACCCAGCATTTCGTGACTTTGATGAAAGAACTGCTCGTGTAGAGCAAGTCTTGCAGGAATGCAGGGCAAACAATACATTTGTTACACTTAAGGGATGGAGAAATGAGGTAAGAAGCATTTTATAATTAAGTTTGCACAAGTTTAAGCAAAGTCTTTCATTGTTTGTTTCTGTAAAATTTTAGTGCTACAACGTGCACTCAGTTTTAACTGATCCACCACTCCTTCGAATGGATCGATCCGCCACTTGTATGTAAAAGTTATTAACATCATCTCTTCTTCTTCAATGAATATTTTGTTGTATTTTGCAAGGTTTTTTTTCTTTTGTAGGCTTGTTTGGTATTCGGAATTATGGTGTCACAATTAATGGTTTTGTTCATGATGCAACTAGAGGTCTATGTTTGTGGCTTCAACGTCGATCTCCTACCAAAGAGACTTGGCCCGGCAAATGGGACAATATGGTAACTGTAGGCTTTAGTTTTCCTGTATGATGGTATGGTAGCTCTCACATTAAACAAAAATTAAATTTGTCAGGTGAGTGGAGGTTTAAGTGTTGGCTATGGAGTAATTGAAACTGCCATCAAAGAGGCACAAGAAGAGGCCGGCATACCAGAGACTATGCTTAAAGACATTAGGCCCTCTGGTGCAGTGTCGTAAGTTCACTGAATACCAACAACGTCTTAGTGGACTTTTCTTTGTGTTTCTTTACACTACTTGGCATTTTATGTTTATAGATTCTTTTTTGAAAGTGAGCGTGGGCTTTTTCCCAACACCGAGTATGTATTTGATCTTAAGTTGCCTTGCGAGTTCATCCCTAAAAACAATGATGGGGAAGTCGAGACATTTGATCTTCTGTCTATCAATGTATGTACTGATGATTTTACTGTGGGTTTTGATTTTGATTTTTAATGAGAAAGCTCCATATCTATCTTTCACTAACCAAAACAATTTCTGTTACTTTACAAAACAGGAACTAAAGGAAATAATTGCTTCTCCTGACTTTAAAACAACAAGCTCACCCATTGTGATAGACTTCCTTGTACGCCATGGAGTGATCTCCCCCGAGACTGGTGGGTTGGGTAGTCTACAAGGTACATAATTTGTGCATGAAAGCTTGTGGACGGGGTTTTGGTAGTTGCTGCTAACCTTGCCCTCATACCCAGGGAAATTCAATTTTTTAAAAGTTTTATTAGAGTTTTTTTTTATATATATATATTTATATATACATTATATCTATCTGTGGGAACTCTGTCCATGAGTTCTATTGATGAAATGAAGACACAGGTATGACACATCACTCATTGTAAGATTTTTGTTGTTGCAATATTATAGGATTGGTTTACTAATGATTGTGTCTCTTGTGGTGACTAGGTATTTTTGAGTTGGCTTTGGCATGCCTTTGTTCAACTTTCTTCTCTACAAGTCATGTATTTCCCTTGTTATTTTATTTTCTTGTGCCCTTCTTTCTTTTCTTTCACTTTTTGCTTGTTTTAACAGCTGATATTCACTAGAAATATGCCAACTTGAGGGAGAAGCAGAGTCCTCAATTGGTACTAAATTTTACAATCATCAATAGTACCAGTTGAGGGCCAATTTTTTTTTTCTTTTTCCTATATTATTATTATTATTTTTATTATTGAAGGGGAGTAGAAAAGGGTCAAATTTTTGCTTGATGACATTCTCAGTAATCACTGGTATGTTCCCTCTTTCAGTTTGAAAATGTTGCTTTTGTAGATACATGCCTATTTGCTAGCATAATTTCTAATTATTCTTCTTCGCCTTAAATGTATTTATGTAACATTTGTTTTTGTTGACCTTTCTTGTTCCTTAATTATAAATTTAAGTCTATAGTATTGCTTATGTTCACCAACCATTTATTGTTGGCTTTATGATAGTTGATAACACTTTTCTCATAAGCTTCTATCATTTTCCCTTTTCATTTCAATTTTTCTTCCTTTCTAACAGTGACTTTGTTTTCCAGAACCCAACTATGCACAGCTCCTTGAGCTGCTTCATGTTCCCCTTCAGTCAATATATCATCGCGCACCTCCTTCTGAGAATGGAGACAAAGTTCTTTGACTTACTGGCAATAAACATTTGTAACTGGATCATGGCGATAAAAAGGTAAAGTAAGACCCCATTCCGAGTGGGTTTCAAGATCTAATCTAAAACAAACAAACAAACTAATATACTTTTTTTTTTAATAAATGAAGGTACTTACCTTGTTATGTCCATGAGCACTAGTGCCTTGGCAGGGGAGGAAGGTCATCTTAAAAAAGGAATAACTTGAAAACCCCGGCCAAAAGTATAGGTCCAAGAGAACATTCCTGTTTTACTGCTTTCCATTTTGCAGTTACAAGCTGCCATAAATTAACAATAATACAGCTGATGGAAATTATGTGCACCTATTCGTATCTAGTTTCACTTAATTACTATGACCTAGTTCAATGTAACTTTTTTTTTCTTTGTACTCGGTTGATACATCATGTTTGGCTTCTTCCCACAACTGATTAGTGACTAGGTTGAAGAGACATACAAATATTTTATTACTCCAAGATACAAGTGTGGAACTTTTATTCTTGTGGTTTTTAAAATAAGGTGTAAATGATGACATCACTATATTGAATTCATTACTGCATATGAGCCAAGACAGAAAATTCAGTCCTTTCTTTGTTTTTCCTCCTCAGTTGATGGATATCCTGTGATGTGAAAAGTTAGTCTTATGCAAATTTCCTCTTGCTAGTGTTGCATTGAATGTGGCGCGGCACATGAAATTGAACACATTGAACATGCATTAGAACTGTGGTGAGTTTTTTGTTTGTTTTTTTTTTGTCCTGAATACTTGAGCTGAATTATTTGTTATTTGTATTTGCAAGGTTGGTCATGTGCTTTCCATTGTGGCTAATTATGATCTATCGGTGCTGTAATCTCTTACACCCATGGTTATGTACTTTATATTTTAGTGGAAAAGTAATTTTAGCATTTTATGTGATGCTTTTAGTTATGTATCTTATTTACATAAGTTTAGTTTATAGGGGATGTGCAAATATGTACTCGGAAGTATTTTAAATCTCATAATAAGTTTCATTATACTTTCAAGACAAAAATTTGAACAGCTCTACATCTGCTTGATTTTGTTTTTGGAACCCTACCTTGGATACTGTGCTTCATGTAATCATTTATCATGAGGATGTGAGTGTGCAATTTTAATGTTGTGAAACATAGTCACCAGTTTAAAGGGAATATTTGCAGACTTAAAAAAAAAAAGGAAAAAAAAATTGCCCTTGCTTGAGACACGAGTGTTTTGGGGGTCTTCATGTGATTTGAAGATTAGAAATGGTAAGTCTGGTATGTTGTCTAAGTGTTGTACTTTGTGTACAGGAAGCAGAGAAAGCTGGAAATCCTATTATAATTAATAATCAATTATCGTGCAATATCTTAATAAAACTTTTAGCTGCTAATTACGTTAACTGTAAGTACATTTAAGTGAAAAATGTATCCAATTAATTCAAAGAAATGAACTGCCTAGCCCCACAAAGGTTTGCTGCATCACTGCTTTCTCTGCTTTCTTTATATTATTTACATCAATATGGCTATCAAACTCGTACAATCTAGTCTGTTTCTTTGGCAAACTTTTCTACCATCATTTTCTATACTAGTCTAGATTTTTTCATGAATTCTATAAAGGATTTCTAGTCAGGCAAGGTTTCTGTCTCTTGTTTTGCATCTGGATGTATTTTCAACTAATTTTATGTAGTCTAGGGTAATTTGGATATATTAAAGGTGGTTGCTTCAATATTTAGTTCCTGCTGTCTCCTGACAATCAGTACATTTAACAACAAGCATACAGTGTTTTCACTTTATTTTTTTTTAGATTGTACAGCTAAGGACAAATTCCAATTACAACACAGTAGCTACAAAATTAATACTGCATTATGGCCTGATCAATGTAAAACCTACTTAAAACTAACATTTACTTTAGAATATTCACAAACTTGTGCTCTCATTGTACATAAATTTCATTTCTTAAATTTTGCAAGATTACAAAAGGTGCATACACCACTCATGAGCACATAAAATTAACAGGGGTTTCAACTCCAGAGGTATAATGAAAATGGGGTTTGCTACAGGCGTGCTGACTTGGATGGTAAATAACAAATCTTAACCAGTCTTAAGAACACAGCACATGAGGCAGTTGATAAGTAGCATACAAAAATTGCTCAAGAACAATCAACATAAAATGCCACATGTTTTGCACATTATATAAATTACCACAAGTACCACTGCATTTAAGGGTGGAGACTTAGATAACTAGAATGAGTTACTTTAAGGAAATAATTAGAGCAGACAAGGGAAAGGTTGGGGGGATCAAATGGGAACAAAAGGACCTCAATGGAATCACAATTAACTGTCAGTCTGACTGAAAGGTACATCGTTGGAAAAAATGCAAAGTGATCTTGTTCACAATTCATCATGATCTTGTTCATCTTCCTCAGGTTTGTCATCATCCTTGTTCGAGGCATCTTCCTCTACTTCTTCCTCTTCCTCAATTGGTTCATCAATAGGAATACCTAGTGTCTGTCTCATCATTTGTTCTACACTAGCCGCAAATTCTGCAGTGTCTTTCAGTAAATAGCCAGACCGTAATGTTGCTGCACAAGACCAAAGAGCACGGCATTAGTTCAAGAGTTCAGGAAAAAAAGCTGAACAAATGGCAGTTGTGTAAAATACTAACCTGTTCTGAACATCATCACAGCCATTTCCTTTGCTACAGGGTCTTGGGAGTTGACTTCTATTCTCTGAAGAAGATTTTTAATCAAAGGATGTCTTGGGTTAATTTCCAAAGTTTTCCTCTGATTAAGGTGGTAGGCTCGATTCGGATCATCAGCCTTTTGATGAGCATTACTAACAGCCAAACGTTCCATGTTGCCCGTCCAACCAAACATACTTGCAACAAGTGCACAAGGAGAGTCAGTCAGACGTTCAGAGACTGCAGCTTTGGCAATCTAGAAACAGGAAAAGGAATATTTTTCAAAGAATTGAAATTTTAACATTACACTATTTTGCCAATACAGCAATGTTAATTGTACACATACAACAAGCAAGGTCATTATATACCTGATCTTTCAAAGCTTCATCAGAAAGCCACTTGGTGAGGGGTTCAAATGCCTTGACAGCAGCTTCATGTCTGTCTTTGTCAGCCTCAGAAAGAGAGAAACCTTCTTTAGCAACATTTTGGAACTTCTTGCCCTCAAACTCAGGAAGAGCAGTGATACAGTATTCATCAACAGCTTCCACTAAATAAAGAACTTCATACCCCTTCTTTCGCAATCTTTCAACAAATGGGGATTGCTCAACCTGCAGTAAAAACGAATGAGTATTACTGCGGCCATCACTAAACATTTACAGAAGGTCATCAATGCTACTCACCTCTTCTCGGTTAGCTCCAGCCAGGTAGTAAATGTGTGTTTGTTTGGGCTTCATACGAGTCACATACTCTTCCAAAGATGTCATTTCTGACTGATTTGAGGAGTGGAACATCAGAAGTTTTGCTAGTCTAGAACGATTTGCTGCATCTTCCACAACACCCAACTTAATGTTAGTAGAGTATTCCTTCCAGAACTTCTTGTATGAAGGTTTGTCCATCTTCTTCATCATATCAAGAGCCTTGCGAACAAGTTTCTTCTTAATAACTTTAAGCAGTTTGTGTTGCTGCAAAGTTTCACGAGAAACATTTAAAGGAAGATCATCTGAGTCGATCACTCCTTGAATGAAGCTGAGATAGTTTGGGAGCATTTCTGCAAATTCATCAGTGATGAATACACGCCGAACATATAATTTAACATTATCACTCTTGGTTCCATAGCGGTTGAATGATTCACTAGGCAAAACAGATGGGACATAAAGGAGAGATTTGAAAGTCACTTCACCCTCTGCGACAAAGTGCACTTTGGCAAGAGGTTTGGAGGAGTCCTTGGTGAGAGCCTTATAGAATTCATTGTATTCTTCATCTGTAATGTCTGCTGGTTTACGTGTCCAAATTGGCTTACTATCATTTAGGATCTCCCAGTCCCACACTGTCTTTTCCACTGTCTTTGTTTTAGCTTCTTCAGTCTTGTCATCTTCAACCTAAAAAAAGAAAGACGATTCATTTCAATAGATTTTACAGGATAAAGAAACTAAATCAAACTCCTGAGGTAGAAAGTACTTCATGAACATTAACAAATACCTGAGCCTCATCATCATCAGATGCTTTCTTTGGTTCCTCAGATTCTTCTACAGGTTCTTCTACTTTCTCAGTCTTGCTAGACCACAAGTAGATGGGGAAATTAATGAATTGAGAATACCGCTTCACCAAGTTACGGATTGTGTCTTGCTCCAAATAATCACTTGCTTCTTCCTTCATGTAGAGCGAAATCTGCGTACCACGCTTGAGTGTGTTTCCACGAGGATCCTTTGTAATGGAAAAACTGGATGCATCAGATTCCCAAATGTACTGTTCATCATCATTATGCTTTGTTGTGACAACTACTCTGTCAGCTACTAAAAATGATGAGTAGAAGCCCACACCAAACTGTCCAATCATGTCATTCATGTCCTGTTTCTCAGCAGAATCTTGCATTTTGCTTAAGAACTCAGCAGTGCCAGACTTTGCAATTGTACCAAGATTATTCACCAAATCTTGTTTTGTCATACCAATTCCAGTATCTGTGATATGGAGAGCTCGGTTTTCTTTATCTGTTTTAATCTTGATTGAAAGTTCATTGGTTGTTGACAGACTAGATGGATCAGTTAGTGAGAGAAGTCTTATTTTATCCAAGGCGTCAGAAGCATTAGAAATCAACTCTCTCAAATAAATCTGTAAAGAAAATCATTGGTTAAGTTTTGAAACCTAAATTAGGTAATTATTATAGACGGAGTCAAAACCTTGCCTCTTTGTTTCGATACAGTGAGTTGATGATTAGTTTCATCATTCTATTAACTTCCGCCTGGAAAGTGAATTTTTCTGCATTCTCTCGGAGTTCTTTGATCTGGGCTGCATTTAACCCATCTAGTTTAATAGCCTCTCCTTCTCGCTGAACAGCTTCAGCATCTGAGCATTAGGAAGCAGACTTAAATTACTCAAGTTCTTGGTGCAACAAAATCATAAAATAACAATGAAATCATACCTGTCCTTGATCCCTCTCGACTAAGACCGAGATCGACATCAAGATTAACAGAATCCGAGACAATGTCATCAGCGGAGGACAAATCAGCAGCGAAACCTGAGAACGCATGAAAAAGATGTGAATCAGAATTAATGTGAGGTGAATCATTGCAAAGCCAAGCCAAGAATCAGGAGCCTTGAGATAAAAAAAACATTAAGTAACTATCAATTTGAAATCAGCTAGCAATTTCATGACATGTCAAATGCAATACACCTTTGACAAGTTAAGGGTAACGGACGAAATGTTACAAAACAACGTAAATGTAGACGTAAAGTAGATGAAGTAAGACGTTGAGTAAAAGAGGTAATGCAATACAATCAGCGCTTGACAGAAATTACTGCCGGACGTCTGACAGTAACCTCACGACAATCGTCTGCTTTAGACAGCATGCAGCTCTTACAAAAAATACTGAGACTCACCCACTAAAAGAGAGACGCCCAGTAGATAAACTAACAACGGAGACCTCATTTTGAACCGATTGAAGGCTTTCCAGCCTCAACGGAGAGCAGAACTGATACTACACTACGTTGTCGGTCTGGTAGTTCAGCCGTCAAGTACTTGTAAATGGAGACTTTTTCTGGAACGATGCCACCAACCAATCATTCGCAACCACGCGAGAGATGCTGTTTTGTTTCTTATTTGTCGCACTGTGATTGGTCAATAGCACTATGTTGTACCAACTATGGAATCACAACAAAATTGTTGAGAGTTCTATCGTCGTACAATCGCCTTGACACTTTTCAAGACTTTTTTAATTGCTTAGGTAAACTATATGTTCTTATTTCAATCCAAAGTCTTTCACATACTCTTATGCTGGATTTCGTCTCGTGAATGGGCCTGATGCCACCCATTCATTTGTTTCGGCTGATGTGATTGGCTGAAACCAAGTTGAAGCGCCCGCCAAATGTGAAATTTGTTCTGAAATCGACGTGCTTAAGGTGATTTACCAGGAAATAACGTAAGGCCAACGCCCGAGCTTAAAAAGGAACAAATGCGAGGTACTTTTTTTTCCTCCGAATAATGTCACAACTGCCCTTTAAAAAAAAGCTGTTGGAAGTGAATGGAAAATTAACGATAAGTCGGTGCAGGGAAGTACCTATAGGGGAGAGTGGGGCACCTGGAGACAGGGGCACCTAGAGACAGGAGCGATATCTCAAAGAGTTCGAATTTTCACGCCGCGGAAGGTTGACGGGATGATTAGAACTGGTACGAAAACCATATTTACAGAAAGTCGTGAATGTGGGCATAAAGGTATGAGAGCTGCAGGCTACCAAATTGTATATCTCCACAAAACAGTGAAAAGTAAATATTTTCGTTTTGATTTGACACTTCACTTCCTCCACTAAATATTGCCTCACACTTCAAATGAAAATATGTTTCGATTCGTTGATCCTTGGACTATCGATTGCCAGTCTCACATTTTGTGTTCTTGCTCACTGTTTGGGGTACCCAGCCTCATGACATTATAATGCCTCCTGGGGCACCTGGAGACAATTTCTGTGGGGTACCTGGAGACACTCGAAATTTATCAGTATGCCACTTGTAAGCAATACTACGGCATGGTTATGTCAAAGTATGCTCACAAAAATGGTGTGGATGCACTGAACGAGGTATCCACTCATATTTTTGTTGTAACTATGAGGCAATATTAATAGATGCAGTAAATTATCAAACCAAACGAAAAATATTGCTTTCACCCGTCTTTGGATGCATCAATTTTAGCAGCCTGCAGATCTCCTGCCTTCCCGCCCACACTCATCAACTTCTGTGAAAATAGTCTCCATACCAGTTCTCACCTGTCTATCAACTTTGCGGGGCGCGAAACTTCAAACTCTCCGAGATATTGCTTGTCTCCAGGTGCCCCAGGCCGTCTCCAGGTGCCCCAGCCTGGGGCACCTGGAGACAACGTGCATGTTTTCACAAAAAGTGACACCATTACTGAATGGTTTCAAATTTTAACAAACTCGAAACGGATTCAAACTTTATGAACCCAGAGCTTTCACCACGTCTCAAAAACGCGATCCTATCTCTAAAATCCACTGAGTTATTGGGCGAAAATAGGCAAATGTCTCCAGGTGCCCCACCCTCCCCTACCGGTACCTCCCCCAGTACGGCAACTCGTCCAGCCTTGTCCAGCCGAAGACCATAAAGGTGAATCCACAACACTGCTCATAGCTAACGCTCATGCGGCTCATTAAGTTCCTCTCATTTCTGAATGCGAAGTGTGACTAGGGACCTTTTGAGCCACAAGAGCGCATGACGGATGGATTGATATTCACTGCTGAATTGCTGCAAGAAGCCGTTCAAACATCAAATCTTCATTTACAATATTAATATAAACTTGTATTTTTTACTTTCGTGCAATGAGGAAACCCGAAAAAAGCTCGGTAATTGCCGGGGAATCCCATCCATCCGTTCGTACGTCTGTCCGTCCGTCCGCTTGGCTCCATTTGATTCTGATGAATCGACGCGCTTTCTAGTTTGGACGAACCATTGCTCGAGAGAAGGCCCTCGCACCGGAACAGAGGCCTGCAGGCGGTCGATCGAAATCGAACTCGGATGCGCAAGTGCTCAGCGTTGTCGGATCGATTTTGGGAGACTGGTTCGACCGTTGCAGGCCCCTGGGCCAAATCAATTGCACCGCAGGCACCGGTACGGCCAAATTCCCTCGAATCTATGCCTAGATTTGGCATACCGTACCTAGCTAGACCCAGTCCTAAGTGCCTGTCTGCTTTGCACCTCTAGAGAATTTGCCTACAGATCTGGGTGACATGTGACATGTACATGTGATGACATGTGCACAAGGGACGGGGCGAAAACAGAGGGAAGAGCCACAGGGAAGGCACTGCTTGGTACCAAATAAAATACTGGAAACCAGGATTTTAAATTACGTGCGCCGGTAGACTCACCATTCTGCTCTAATATATTTTAATTCCTATACTTTGATTTTAGTAATGTCGTTTTGGCATTGCGCACCTGTAACATACCTAACGTGTATTTTATTTTGGAAGGTTGCCTATGCGTCACAACCAAAAGAGGAGGCCCCTAGCCCTAGGGTGGCCGGGGAGTAATTGGGTTGGGTTAAGTGGATTCAGCTGGCTCCAACCTGTAGTCTTTGATGTCGAAGCTGGCTTCCGTGTTGTCGTTAAAAGCTGTGGGAAAAGATGTCTGGAGAAACTGCAGTCATGGAGGTCGACAAACCTTCACCTGTGGGGAATGGCAGCAAATCCTCTGATCTGTCAAATGGCAGCACATCATTTGAAGGATCGGTGGTAAGTTTTGAACCTTCTGACACAAACTCGCACTTAACAGCACAGGAGATCCCTATTTTTTTCTTTGGTCGTGGACCAGTGTGCCCGGCGACATGTTCACATCTCCATGCTAATCAGGCACACCAGGGCGCCTCAGCACACACTTACACAGAGCTCTAACCTGCCAGTGTTCATCAACAACTGTCAAAATGTTTTGGAAATCAAATGTGAGCTTCTGACAGTCAAGTCATGTTGTTATTATTGTGAGAATAATTCATTTTTTTCCTTGAAAGATCGCATCTCCATCAATTGAAAGCTTCTCAACACTTCCTGACCAGGAAGATTTAGAGTTTAATTTTGATGCGGATGCTGGTGACTTACAAGTGCGAGTTGATAATCCTCAGAAGCACTTCGACACTCTTGAAACTTATGTTTCCTTTCGAATTTGTACAAGGGTCAAAATGGTTCGTGAAATGCTTTGACATGTGAATTATCTAGTATTGAAAGATTGTTTGTAATTGGGTACCTTGATTTTCTCTGTAGGAGGTACGAGTGGAATTCAAAGAGAGTGAGTTTATAGTGCGCCGTCGATATAATGATTTTGTGTGGCTCCGTCAAAAGCTGGTTGAAGCTTTTCCGACACACTTAGTTCCTGTGAGTCTGGTGCCTGTCTTTCTAAGCATTTTATGTTTTAACTAATTTCAATCGTTTCATATTTTATTATTTGTATTTTCAGCCTCTTCCTGGAAAACATACCCTTTTGGCTCAACTGGACCGATACTCTAAGAGCTTTGTTTTGGCTCGTCTTGCTATGCTTCATCGGTTCTTGACCAGAGTTGTTTCTCATCCAGTTCTTAGTTTTAATAAAAGTCTGTATGTTTTTCTTACAGCTAGTCCATCAGTGAGTTTTTTACCTTTTGCATGATTTTACCAATTTTACTCTTTTATCTCTCACTCGTCATGAAATGAATTTCTACAGGAATTTCTTATGCACCGAAAAAATGGACCTGGCATCTTGGGACGTGTAACTGACTCCCTTCAAGGTTTAACCACTTCATATTTAGTGTGCCAACGCTCTCCAGAGTTTGACTCTGTCAAAGACTATGTCAGTACATTTGGTGAGAAACTAAATCAGATGGAGAAAGTAGGGCGGAGATTACACAAGGAACGTCAAGGTAAGAATATTCAAATTTACTTAAGAATTTGCATTAAGATTCACAGAATTTTTTTGATACTTATTACAGCTTATCAGGGGGAGCTAAACCAATTCCAGCAGACATTTTCTCTTTGGGCAACTTCTGAGCCTGAGTTGAGTCCTCTTCTTAAAGCCATTTCATATGCTATTGAAAGAAATATTCAAACCCAGCAGGCAACTCTTATTGACTCATTTTCATCTAGTTTTGAACAGGTATTTTTCACTCACCAATCTTTAAATAGGCAATTTAATGAGGTTTATGTATGTGAGAAATGAAAGGTCCAATGAAATACACTTCCAGCCCCTCAAGGAATATCTACTGTATGTGGATGCTGTGAAAGAAACTCTTCAAAGAAGGGATGCAGTTCAGATTGAATATGAAATTTCTGTTGAAGAATTAAATAAAAAAAGGAATGAAAAGGAACAGGTTGGTGTGAAATATGTTGTGTTATGGACATGAATGTAACCTATTTTGTATGTTTTGTCTTGGGTTGTTTCTTTGTTTCTGATAGCTTGTGAATAATGAAGGTATATCTAGTGGAGCTGGAAGTGCTTTTAGTCTCTGGAAAAATCCTGCTGAGGCTCGTGATGAAAAGATAGAAAAGTTAAGTCAACTAATTCCAAATCTGGTTCGGCAAGCTGAAGAAAATCAGGATAAAATGCAGTGTGCAAATGAAAATCTACTTTCAGATTTAGAACGTTGGCATATTGAGAAGAAGAAGGATATCCGAGGGCTGCTCTTAAATATGGCAACCCAACAAATTCAATTTTACCAAGATGTGAGCCCATAATTTCCTTATCTACCCTTATTGTAGAAACTTTTCATGTAACGTTTTCATTTCCATTCAGGTATTATCATCCTGGGAACAAGTTATTCCCGAGGTAAAGGGCAATAATCAGGCTGCTGCATCTGGTACTGTAGATAGTATTCCTAGCTCCACAAGTATGCAGACATCTACGCCAAGTTCAACGACTCATGTGAATTGATCAATCATCGGCACCACCCCAGAAGTAATGTGACAGTAAGATGAGATAAAGTAGGATTGTTATCTATTCAAATAACTTTACTAATACTTTTTTCTAGTAAAGCAGAGCTTCATTTATCTTGAATACAAAGCAGACCCTTTGAGGTCTTTATTTATACGTAAAAATATGAATCTCTGTCCAACAGACGTGACTGCTTGAAACGTGTCCTGTGATTATTATAACATTCCAACTGTATTATACAAGGTATCTGATCTGTTGATTTGAAAACAGCTTTGAAGCCAGATAAATTTGCATTTCCTGTGAAATTTACATCCCAAGCAAAGCTGTTTGGAAATAATAGCAAAGCCAATGGCTTTAAGTTCTTTGTTTATGTTGTTAGGTGTGCAAAAAGTTCTGATGTACTTATCAGTATTAAACTTAATTTGAATATATTTTATTATGAAGTTGATTTTATGTTTGTAGTTTGCTTCTTGGGAGTGTTTTTTATGTGAAAGTGATGAAATTGCCTCACTCATGTAACCAATGGCTTTTCTATGGACATGTACCAGAGTAGGGCTAATTGCTCTTGTTTTACCTGAAGTTGTTCAGTGTTCCAAATCAAATGTTTTTCTAACAAATTGTGTTTTATGTTATTGTTGTTACTGTTCGTGATACTGTAGTGTTTGATGCCCTAAAGAAGTTCTTTTGAAACAATTTTTACTTAATTATTACTTTTTATTAACCTGTTCTTATCATTATACACAAGGCTTTTGGATGCATTATCATTCATCACACCATGACAAGGACAGTCTTTCCTCATGGCTGATTCAATTTTAACAAGCTATGACAAAGTGGAGTGAGCACATCACTGAAGAAATAGTGAGTATAGGAATTTCACACTCCACCTGCATAAGATGATAGCAGTTAGAGTAAGATCAAAGAAAAAAGTCAGTTTGATAAATATTATGCGAATATGTTTGTACTGAAGTTCCAAACGTCACCTTCCTTTTAGGTTCTCCCGTATGGCTCTTTAATGGACACAAAATACACCATCCCAGCAGAAAACAAAGCAAACATTTGCAAGCAAATGATTCCTCATTATTCTATACTTGATTCATATAAATACAAACAATATTGGTATCTTTTACTTAAGTTTAGACTGACTAACAGCAATAAACATCATCATATGACAGAATGAAAAGAGTCTGTTTAGAGTGAAGTGCTTCAGTCTGAATGACGCAGTTCCAGGTACAGATCACAACAGGAAATATATTGTGGTTTACACCTGAAGTTACATAGGTCTAGTCCAGACAAATGTGTCAAACAACCAACTAAGCAGTCTGGACAGAAAACAAAACATAGTTCCCTACAGTCTCAATTCATACTGTTTACAAGAAAGTAATCACACTCTTGACACACCACAATTTTCAAATCGAAAGAAACACAGACACATAGATGACAAGCACATCTATGTTGTAGAGATTATTAGAAAAGATGTCTATAAGCCTACAAAGGTTTTCACTTACTCTTACAGAAACAAGTAGCCTCTTTTTGTTTCCGATTCATGAAACCTCAACAATGGAAGACGCTACTCGTCAGATCAGTCATCACCCATGATGTGTCTTACAAGACAAAAATTTGGTGGTAAGAACACATTTACACAGTAGTTGTAAATCACACATCACTTAACTTAAATAACATACTAAATGATCAGTTAGATAATGAATGACTTCATTCACTATACTGTATTGCAAATCACTCAAATCTTTCCACTGCATTGAGCTTGGCAAGGAGTAACTTCACAGATCATGACCCTAAACAAACAATATCACTGAATCCGTCAGTACGTTTCACTAGCAAGTGAAAATAAATACCATACACAAAAGAAAAAAAAATATATACATCTATTAGCGTACCCTTTGAGCAAGCCCCGACTACATCA
This sequence comes from Frankliniella fusca, assembly GCA_029379305.1. NCBI lineage: Eukaryota > Metazoa > Arthropoda > Insecta > Thysanoptera > Thripidae > Frankliniella > Frankliniella fusca. Next base: position 657,323 of record JAHWGI010001390.1, read on the forward strand.
CTTTCATGCAGATAAACAGCTTCATCTGCATAAAGACCAAATATCTCTATTACTTCAATAGAAGTAATCTACATGGTTACTTTCTAAAGTAAAACCATAAAATAAAATCACACAACAAACAGAATTTTGAATAAAAAGTAAGTTGATGAAAAGTGGAGCTTCAAGAATGCGCGTCTTGGTAACTGCAAATTTTCTCTGCACACATGGTTTAGATTCATAAAGTTTGATGAAATTAAGAAGACAAATCTAATTTTAATTGGGTACTTAGTGGACCAGAATTTGAGATGACACACTCAAATGTAATAAAATTTTAAAAATTGGAAACAAAAAAAAACAAAAAACTGGGGGGATAAGAGAAAGCATGAGAAAAGATTAAATATGAAGAAAAATATATGTGTTGCAATAAAATAATAAGTGCTATGTATCAAAAGGAGTAGCACTTACATCCAAAATAATATGAGCACAAGACTCATCAAGAGGCACAAAAATGTTACTCTTGGCAGAGATAGCCACACAAATATTATTACTGAATATTGCAACATTTCATCTACTCTCATCGCAATATAAATAACTACGAAGACGTGAACTTAATTTCTACACAAAAGATGACTTCTGCACATACTGGTAACATAAATGAATTTTAAAATACCTTAAAATTCTAAAGCGTAATCACAAACAAAACTATATGAGTCAATATTGTTCCACTTCCAATGACTCCATATAAAAATAAGGAGTAGCTTGAGCCAGTTTGTACACACAATTTGCACAGGGTCCATTTATATGTTATGAAGAATGTCCGACGATGGCGGACATTCTCCGACGAAAGTCAGATCCACCCGTGGTGAGGGCAGAATGTCGAGGAGTCGGACATTCAACGGGTGGCCGGAGAAAGTCGACATCCGCCACCGTTGGACATGGGCCATAACATATACATAAATTATGCTCAAGAAAGAAACCCTGCTTACCATAACTCAAACCTCATTACAACCCATTTCAGAACTCAGTTGTACGCAAGCAAGAGCCACTTGTCTTAATTAGCACCTCCAGTCCAACAATAAAGTTGATATCACTGACAACATAAGATGTTCATGTCGAGTGGACAATTCAAAAGACATTTATGGCATGACACTTAGCACTAGAACTACAGCTCATGAAAATGTCCCTCAGTCACAATGAAATTCATAGTAATTATGCTTAAAGAATTCATCTTTTTGTGGTAAACACATGTAATAATTTCCTAACATACTCTATGGAAAGAAGTATCTGGATTATAAATATCCCTCCAGAAAGAAATTAGCAGAATGCACTGACAAGCTAGGATCAAGAACAAATCTGCACAGATTGAAAGAATTGATTTTGAGAACAAAGAAAGACAAGAATTTAATCAATAAGTAGGTAGAGAAGTCACATACGAATTTTTGAACGAACCGAACCCGAACCGAACTTTTAAATCAAAAAGCAAACCAAACCCGAACAGAACCTCGGTCGAACAAACCTTGAATGAACCTACAAAATTTGAAGTGAACCCAAACCACCTTCTTAAGTTAAACAAAAATACAATTAGACAGATAGGATAAGTTCAGCACATTGAATTAATTATAATTTTCAATATATAGAATAGAATTTTAAAAAGTACAAAACTGAGAACATTTTATTTGAAACTGAAAAAAATGAACGTTTTCGGCGCGATATTTTGATTTAAAAGTTCGAGGTTCGCTTTCCAAACCTTACAAACGTTTGTAGAGGTTCTAGAACCGAACCGGTAGCGACTCGAGGTTCACAAAACAAACCCGAACCGAACCTGTTTAGACATTAGTCAGAATGAGTTGAGGAGAACTAGTACCACTTCATTGACAGAAATATTTGATAAGATACTGTATAATCATTAAATCAAACAGAAAGTGATTACACAACACAAGTAATAATCACCAAATATAAGCAAAATGTGAGGAACAGACAGGACTCAATGTGGATGATAAAACTTAAAATACAGAGAAGAAACAACAAAAAACCTGCGGACTCTTACTATTATACATGGAAGATTTTCAGTGCTTGAAGGGTAAATTACTAAAATTAATATCACGGATTGGCGCAGCCTGAGTCTTTATATTAAAATAAAATACAAATGTGGATTTATTTACATACAAAGACAAACTAATGCCTTAGTTAAGTCAGGAATTAAAAGACTGATAAATTCACAGTCGAATTACAAGACAAAAGAAATGCCACTTTCCTCATGCTTTATTTCTTCTAAAGATTTTCCTGAGAATTATATGAGAGAGAAGAAAAAAAAAAGATTAATTCTCTTTACTTTGTGATTCAAGAAAATGTAAGTAAGTCAGTTTGTCAACTTACCTTTGAGGAAAGAATCATTAGACATCACTTTAACAGGTGGTTGATTAGCACCCCAGCAATTCAAAATCCCCTTGTTCCGCAGTTCCTGAGCTTCTTTTCTTGCTGGATTCCAATCATCACCAGTTTGTTCTGGACTACTTGGGGCAAACTGCAAGTCTCTGAAGTCAGGCAGTTCTGCTTCATCATGGGAGGTTGTTTCAAGTCTTTCAAGATGTCCAGCTCTCTCCACCCTACACATACTAGTGTTCATATTCCAGACGAACAAACAGCTGGTTTGATATTGCTGCCGATCATTCGTCAGCCTATGAGGAGAGAAAAGAAGGAATTTTACAATCTAAGCTCATCTAACAAAATACCAAAGCAAGAGAATTAAGTAAAATTCATCCTAAATGTTCAACAAACGAACAAACAAACAAACAACAACAAAAAATAAAAATAAAAATAATAATAATGCTGTAAGAATGATAAGGAACTGAAAATTACCGCTTGTTTTTAGGTACCCCTTTACACTTAAGAGTTGCTTTAATTTTCATGTAGGCCAAGCAGATGACATCAGCCGACAGTGGACATACCTATGTAAACAATTAAAAAATTATGAAATGCAAGAAAGAAGAAAGATATCATAAGGCCTAAGTAACAGAAACTCACATCCACAATTTCAACATCATAGTTATTACAATACCAAAATTTCATCCCTGCCCTTTCACATAAGACTTCTGCAACCTCATGGCAAAATTGTTCAATGTCAAAACTCATTTGATGAACCAAAGCACAAGGTGCCATCTAGAAATAACAACAAAACAGTTAAGACCCCATGAAAAGACAAGAACAGAACTAAAACAACAGAAATTACTCACTAGTTTTTCAGCCTTGGCATTGGAAATCATTTGCATTTGAACATAGCCTGTGCCATGAACTTCCAACGGAAGAGCACTGTGGAAACCCGTTGATCCACTCTCATCATCATCTTAATAGAAAAGAAGAACATTACAATATAAAATGAGGAGCAGGAAAATATTTGTCATTTTACACCTGCAAAAACAAAGACTTCCTACCTTCAATATCAGTTATCACAGAAACGAGTTCATCATCAACCTCAATGAATCTACGTTCAAATTGAACTGTACATCCGCCTTTAGACCAGAATATTTCACTGTCTAGCTTTTCCTTATCAGAATCATTCTGAGACTTTCTCATCACTTCTTTGCTTTTAGGATTATCACAAGCTTTTGCCATATTTAATGTCTTGAATTGATCACAAACTTTGGTGGAATCTTGACTTTTCAGTGAATCCATAGCTTTTGTTAAAACAGAATTAACCTTTGACGAGCTAGCATTTTTTGCACAATCTGCATTAGCACATAAATCATATGGTTTTTTAGAATCTGTGCTCTTAAAATTATCATGACACTTCAAGGAGAGTAGGCTTCTGACAACATCAGCACTTTTAGAAGACATTGTGGTCTCTACAGAAACATTATCACTTTTTTCAGAGCCTAATCGCACAGCTGGTGATGGTGGTGGTGGCGGGGTTAAGAGTGATGGAGACAAACCTGACAAAGAAAAGAAACCATTGATAAAAACTTTCTTTGATCAGATTCTGAGAAAGCAGAAATGTGGTTTAAACTTACTTAAAGACGAATTATCTGAATGAGAAACAACACACTTCTTGGTGACATCACGTGGAAGATCCTGCTCTCTGGGTGAAAGCAAAGAATTATTTCGATTGTGAGGGCGAAGAACAACTTTATCTGGTTCAATATTGAGGTCAATGAAGATAGATCCAGGGGAGTGAGTTCCAGACGTTTCACCATTAAGTCTACCACTCCCTGTCTTTGCAAAGCTTTTCCATCGGAGATTAGAGGGCCCATCAGTAGGATCACACATCTGCAAGTATCATCAGCTATTTATTAGAAACACTTAAAACTAAAAACACAAAAGGACTAGATTCTTTAGAAGATCCAACATACTGAGGCAGTGCTTCTGTTCGCATTACGATCCTTGTTGCAATATGCCAAAGGAGAAGGAGGAAGAGGGTACGTTGGGGAGGACATAACTGACACCTCTGACTGTCTACTAAGACGAAATGGCACAATATTCTCTGAATCTTCTGTGTCCTCTTCACTGAACTCATATTTTTTGTCAGCTAGGCGTCTTTTTCGAAAAGAGCTAAGGCTTTCATATATTCTCTCGTCCTTCTGTTCATTGAAATCATAAGCCTTCTCAGCTTTGCTACTTAATCGCCCTTGTTGACTTCTCGTAGGTAAAATTGAATGGGCTATAAACCACAGAAAGTATTTAATGGATATAGCTGAAGCATGAGACAAATCAAAATGCAGTTTGTTGCTTACCCCTTCGTCTAAGTGGAGGACTCATTATTGCTGAGCGCTGACTGCTGGCATCACTATCTGTCTCGAGTGTTAAAGAATCAGTTCTGCAGCACAAAGTCTGGGTGGTAGAAATTCCTACATAGCCCTGGAAAGTAAATACGCCTTAAGACCAAACTAGAGCTACGTGCTGATGCTGAATTAAGACCTAATGAGCACAGTCTGCAAGGTTTATTGCCAAACTTGTTTCAGACATTAGGTTGAAAATCCAAGTAGAAAAATAGCTTATTGACTACCATACTAAAGATTTAGCAGCATCAGATATTGTGAGTTAATCTACTGACCTGTGAAATAATGCTGAGTTCTTCTACCATAGAGGGATTGTCACCAATATGGTCAGGGGATGCAGCCACAGGGGAAGACACGTCCAATCCAATAAGTGCCTGATTTTGATATTCGCTTAAACGAACATTTAGATTTGATGAAGTGATTGATCGAGAGCGGAAGATGAATTGTTCCCTATTAAATCATTATGAAAAAATGGGTTTACAACATATGCTTATAAACTAAAACAAAAATAGGAAAATAACTTACGATTGCAGTTGACTTGCATCTGATGGTTTCCGACAAGATTTAGTATCATACACATTTTCCAATCCAACTCTGATGACATGAAGAAAATTTCCAGAATTTAGTACCACCTGAAGAAAATCAGAGTATTAGAATAACATCTAACTTACCCAGGTTCTCAGATACAGATTGAAGAGATGATACAGATTACTTACTCGTCCTGTGCTTTTCATACTTGTTGTTGCTACAAACTTCGGATAAGGTGGAGCCATATCAAAAGAGGTATGAACTGTTAACCCATGCACTACACAGTTCAATCTGGCACAGCTATCCCAACTTGCAGCAATATCTTAGAAGAATAACAGACAGTATGATTAAGGGCATAGAAAAAAGAAACGAAAAAACATTAAACAAGAAGGAAAGCAACAAAATAGAAGCAATATCAATAAATTGATATTAAAAGTAGATACTCGTTCATTACACAGGAAAAGCATTTTGAAAATAAAAATTATGAATGAGTGATGTATGTTTGTATTGCCACAGTTTGACCTATTGATTTTTGCCGCTGTCTGCCATTAAGATGGGAAGAGTTCAACAACAAAATATAAAAAACTCAATCTCTGCTCAACAGCATGGCTAGGAGACCAATACATAAGGAAGTTAATATTAATTTATATTTCCTAATGTTACAAAGTGTAGCTCCTGCACATTGCTTTTTCACTTGCTTGAATGCTGTTTAATGTGGTATTATGTGTATCTGTTAATGTGAGTGACAAAATGAACATTACGCGAGAGGTCAAAATCAGATCACTCTTTCAAAATGAATACCTTCCAAATAATTTTGCTTCAACATTTCCATTAGATGCTAAAAAAACAACTCATTAAAAAAAAATTTAGATATGATTTCAGATATTTTAATTATAGACTTGTGATATATTATAGTATGATTTTGCTAATCCATTGGTTTTTTAAGACAATACTTCTTCCATACACTAGGGTGGAGAGGTGAAAGTGTAAAGAACGAGTAAACTAAACTAACTCTTACAGAAACATAAATAGGACACCTACCCTCTTCCTCAAATGAAGCTGCAACTTTTTGACACTCTTGACAGTTCTGCAGAGATGGAACTGCAGTAACTGTGACATAAGACCTGACATTTTGAGTGACAAGGCCATTATTAGATTCATTACTGAAAGAAAAAAAAATGTAAGTATCACTGTAGTAAGATAAATGTAGATTGAGTAGCTCTTTCTTCATTGTCATTAACCTCACCTACGTCCAAAGACAACAATTTTGCTGGAATCTTTGGGCCACTGGCAGTAAGCCAAATAAAGAGGTGTGTACACATTATAGTTTCCAAACAGCGTCACTTCAGCAACCTTGCGTGCAACAGCATATGGGACAAACGCCCACCAATGCAATCGGTACTTAAAAATTGTATTGAAAGATATTGGTCGGTCATCAAAATCTGTTGTGTATGTGTAAGTTATGAGCAACTGACCACATGATGATATACCAAGAAATATGTGGCTGGAAAGCAAAGCAGTAATAGATCAGAAAAGTCAACAAACAAAAGTGGCAAACACAATTTAGAATACAAATTTCGATACAGGTCAATTTGACATAAAGGTAAGAGTAAGATAAAACCTGTCTTTTTAGAACACACTTGCAGAAAGTAATGAGATGTCATTTTCGAGGGGTTATGTTTTAAGATGTACGCAGTATCAGGTATGGTCATAGAGGACTATTTAAACTACCATACCTATGAATTGCTGTTGGAAGAGTCTTGTTTAAAGGAAACTTCAACCGAGGAGGTGGGATAGGAAATGTTGGTTTCAGCTCAGACAATCCAACCTGAAATAGAACATGACGACAATAGATTAAAATTGATAAAATGAGGAGAAGCATGCACAGGCCAATAAACGGTTGTGAAGACTGATAGAAAACTGTTTCTAGCTTAGATAAATCGAATCCATAAGGGCTTAAAATGAAATGGGTGACAATTGGCCTAATCACTTGGCTTGACTCATCATTCTGCCTGCGACAGAAATCAATATTATCATGCTTATGAGTAGAACACCTAAATGAATGAGTGATCGCATCCAAATTGCTTTACTATTTACTTTGCAAATCTTTCAGAATTTTCGATTATTTAAGAAAACTGCCTCAAAAATGAGGACTCAATCGCACCTCACGTCTATACAGTCTCTTCAGAAAATGATCAATTTTCTTTGGTCTAGAATGTCGAGGTTTTTCATCTTCATGAAAAAGAGATTCGCACGAGCCACAACTGGTAACGGAACTCGTATCAGACATACTGATTTAAAGTTCATTCGCAGGATTTGTGAGATCATGAAGAGGGTTGCTTGCTGTTGTTTTCATTTCAGGGTACACACACACACACACACACACATACACACACACACGTACACTTACATAGCCATCTTCAGAGAGAAAAGTCTTTATTCACATTCAACCCGCAGAGAGACTAGGCGACATTCTTCTATGAGAAAATATACGTCACACATAATCTACTCAGCTTCTGGATCTTCCTAATTTTACAGTTAAAAGAGGGCAGTTAATAGTCTTAATAGAGTGATGGCAATAATTTCTCAAATTCTCTTGTATACTTTTAGAAAAAAAGTCAACTGAGCTCCATGGGTGCTCTCCGACTAGCTACTCTACTTGAGCGGACGCATTTTTCCTCAACAACAATGAGAAATACCGGTGCACGTTCCTGTGTGCGACAGTAAGCAAGTGAGGATTATAGATAATAGACAGGGAATGACGGACGAATGAACAATTGAATGACTTTCCGCATTTTGCTTTTAATTAAAAAGAGTAAAGAATGATAAAATCGTAACAGGAATAGTGGCATAACATATTTGTAATAACAGTAAAACTTTGAAAACGCAACAGATGCCCAGGAAAAGGTACATATAACATATGTGACTGGTCTTGTATTTGGTTTTCTCTAGCTGACTTGTGATCCCTCTTACACTCACAAACTACCATACTATCTTGAAACTTCTAAATCTTCCACTTGAAGATTAGAATGATAAACAAGCTGCATGTTGGTCTGAACAGTATTCAGAATGTCATGGAACTTCCTTATCCAAGAAGGACTGGAATGTTTTGTGACACATCTGAGGAAAAAGAATAATAAAACTTTCACATTTCTATAGTATGCAAGACACTAGTTAGGTGGCCCCACACTGAGCAGGCCCAGCCGTCTCCAGTCTGTCTGTTCGTTTGATATTTTTAGAGTATTATTATTCTAATGCTTGAGAGGTAAACCAGATGGTGAAAACGGCTGCTGCTTATAGACAGGGAGGACATGTCAGACTGGTTCAGTGTGGGGCCACCTTCAAAGAAACACAAGAATTACCTTCGAAAAAACTTAAAAATTATATACAAGTCATCAATGTTTCTTTCATGGACCATATCACAGAAATAGTGCTCTAAAATGTGAACATCACATGGTTGAGGTTCTGCCTCTAGTGAAACCCAATCTCTTATCATGCACTTCATATCACTTGGCTTTAAGGCAAAAGTTCCCAGAATGGAATTTTTTCTACAACAATATGGACTCTAAAAGCAGAAAAGTGGCAATATAGCTTAACAAAGTGAAATAATAAAAAAATCACATGTCTAGTGCTGATAATTATTGATAAAAAATACCTCATAGGCATGAGACGGGCCAGGCTGAGCATCATCAAGATGAATATTTAATTTGATATTTTTGTCTTTTTCCTTTTGAGCTTTTCTTAGTTTTAAATCAGCTTCTAATTCTTTGCGCATATCACTGGGGAGAGCTTCCAAAAAGGTTGGGTCCACCTGCGTGAAGAAATACCGTCCCATTGCTAAGTAATATTTCTAAAGAAAAGGGGAAAAAAGAAAGAAAAAAAGTACAGTATCAAACATTCTTAAGCACCTGAGAGTAGGATAGGTCCATATTTGTACATGATGAGGTTTGTCCATTGGGATTCTCAACTTTCCCTATGGTGCTGTTTGAACTATTGGAACCATCACCAACAGCAGTGTTAGGTCCTGAAGCATATGCCTCCAACAACTCATTTCGAATGTCATCAGGAAGAGCTTCTAAGACTTCCAAGTCAATATCTTTAGGTGGAGGCAGCTTTGTAACATCATCTTTGCGTGCTGTCTTCTTCTTGACTTTCATGAATTTATCAATACCCACTGTGCCTTTATGAGTGATCGTTTTGTTCTTTTTTGGTGATATTTTTGGCAAAGTTGAAGTTTCTTTAGAAACGGTTGCTATATCTTGAAACTTTGGTGGTGATTTTGTGGGATTGGTGCCATTCTTGAGGAGAAATTTATCCAAGGCACCTGATGAAGCAGAATTTGTACTTTCGAGGCGTGATATTTGAATACCAATGCCTCTCAAATCATTTGCATTGAAATTCAATTTTTTCATCATTAGCAATACTTCTCTGAAAAATAAGATTGACTTAAGTTAATAAAACACCCTAGTGAAATATAGCTCAGATTTTCAAAGCATACCCTGCAATAGCAATAGCATCACCAACGGGCCGTGAAAGTGTTGAAGATCTTGTAATACTGTCACAGACACCATGACCCATAAACTTTGCTGTTTCAGTGGGAGCATCTTTAGCTCTGATCTGAAACAAAATGGACTGAAGTGCCAAAAGTTTTTTATTGTAAAAACTTGAATTGAAAAAAAATGAAGATATATAGATACCAATAGTTTTAAAGTGATGCAACATCCTTTCACTTTTGCCTCAGCCAAACGGGTTTGAACCTCCACTGAAAGCTGATGGACGAAACTATCTACCTCCTGCTCAGTTTTGAAACGAATACCATAATTGACCTCTGCTGACACTGATTTTCTTTGGTGATCGAAATTGAGAGGTCTATCATCAAGCCCACGACAAAGTCTAGAATTAAATGACTATTAGAGTGCAAACAGACAGATAAAATAATACATAAATAAGATACAGGGAAGTAACTGACTTATAGAGATGTGCTCCAGTTTTATCTCCTAACTCAGCTAAATCAGCCTTTGTAAGATTTTGAAGGTCCCCACAGGTAAAAATACCCATTGCTTGCAGCCTGCTTGTCATGGTACGCCCCACACCTGAAATACAGTACATCTTATTTAAAATCCCAGAAAAATATTTGATACCGAAACATGAAACATGACTTGCCTGGTAGGTCTTTTACTTCAACTGCCTTCATGTACTCTTCCGCCATTGATTGCTCTAAATAAAACATTCCATCAGGTTTGGCCTTGCGAGTGGCAAGCCTTGCTAGTAAGCGATTTGACCCAAAGCCAGTTGATGCTGTGCACTGGGTTTTGTCCTGAAATCAATACATTACAATAAGCCACTTATATGCAACCCTTTAATAAAAAACTAAGAAGGGATCTGAAGCTACATTTACTTTAACGTATAATTGCATTACCTTTATTTCTTTTCTTAAGAATGTAGCAAACTCAATTGGTGTGCATTCACTTTTCTGTAATACTTCTGTGCAATCAACAAACATTTCGTCACAACTAACAGCCTCAATGTCAGTTGTGTAACTGAAATCACAGAAGGACAATGCAGATTACAATTGGAAATAAATAAGACAAAACAATCAGGAAACTACAATTATTACCTTGCAACAGTGCTATATAATGATTTAGCTACTTCATTGTATCCTTCAAAATCATAAGGAATAACTTGCAGATCAGGACAGAGCTTGAGGGCAGCTCCAACAAACATACCATTCTTCAGACCCTTTTGGCGGGCTTCATAACTACAAGATGCAATTTCTGCCATAGAATCATTTTCATCAATACCATTCATCCATGCTACCCTATCTTGCAGAGCTCCAACATCATCTGAGCTGTTTTTATTATTTTTGAGTTTTGATTCCAACCTTTCTTTGTAAAGATTAAATTCATATTTCCTATCAGAGCCATTATGTGCAACAGCTCCGTTCCCTTTGGAATGTGTGACAGCAACCGGCTTGCCCTTTAAATGTGGATATCTGCGAAGGCCAACTGATACAAAAAAACAATCCATGTCTATATGCATTATTACTTTATGATTAGTAGAGGATACAGGTTTTGCACTATTTTCCTCAAAATAATCTTCAAAATCATCCTCATTATCATAAGTGTTGGTTTTTTGTTTTAAGTTACTTTTCTTCCATTCTTTTAGAAGGTACAATCCTGAGAAGTTAGATTTCTTCTGGCGTAATTCGGATACAAACTGCTTGAACATGGCACCCATTGTGGAAATATGATGCAAACGAGAATTATTGTAAAACTCCGACAAGAACTTAGGATCAGTTGCACATCTTGCATTATTATTGGTTTTGCTTGGTTCTGCCTTTGGTTCTTTTTCATTATTATTAATTTTGCTTGATTCTGCTTTGGGCTCCTCATCATTGTTGTTGGTATTGCTAGATTCTGCCTTTGCCTCTTCGTCAATCAAATCTGAGGTAGGTTTCTGCTCACGTTTAACCTCTTCAGGAGATGCAAAGAGGTCTTCACTATCATAACCCGCATCATCATTCTTGACAGAAATATTTTCTATAATTAAAGAATTATGCTCAGTTTGCTTGAAAGTTTCATGACTGCCGAGTTCAAGAGGTTTAGGGTCAACTGTTGACGATGATGCTTGTGCTGGACCAGCAAAAGAGCGAATAGATGGCTGAGCTTTAGACTGATGACTGTATAAAAGATAGGGTCTAAAATCCACTTGTTGACCAACACTCAGACAAGCAGTAATCCATTCTGGCTTCACAATATTTATGTGGAGACTCTTAAGCTGCTTTATTTTAACGTCTGGCAAATTGGTTGCAATTATGTGAGTGGTCTTTTGAGTGCTGAAATAATGATGATAAACACCTCCATTAACCATCATGATTCGCTTGATTTCGTCAGCGCTTGGAACTGAAATAGTAATTAGAAATAAAACTTTTGTGTACAGTTTTATCAGTCGAAAGGTGAAGAAGGGTACCATTAGGTCATAAAACTATTACCAGTATATCCGTTCACAAAAACTGACACACCCTTAAAAATTTCAGTTGTGTCACCGAGTTCTTGGCCTTGCTTCTTCGCTTGCTCTAAAAACTGACCATGCAGCTTACTCTTTTTGGCAGCCATATAGCCACCCTACAAATAAAAACACATTGGTTTAAGAGCAACTACAGCATAATATGGTTGATAATTTGGTGGAAATGTACAAGACATGATTTTTTTATGTTGGATTCAACATAGGTTATGAATTTCTGTTGCTGTCTCTTACCCATTCCTCAAATCCATTGTCTCCCCCAATTTCAGCACGCTGTCGTTTCTTATTCATTTTTTGTTGAAATTCAGAACAAATTGTTGGCTGACACTGGCATGTCTTTCCCTTGCATAGCGACGATTGCTTTGTTTGTTTTGCAGTTTTGGGTTTCCGCTTGTTTCCGCCAAATTTAGTCTGCAAGGGGGAGTGGGAGGGAAAAGTGGGAGAAGAGGGGAGGGAAGGGGGGGGGCTGGAAGGCGCGCTGTTGGACCGGCGGACATTCTTGCCAACACCAAAAAATCCTGAAGGCATTTACAGTGAAATAATAAATGGAAAAGAAATATCTTTTTGTAAGAATTATAGTTTTGAGGATGTTTTCCCACCAATAAGTGCTCTCAGCCTGCGCCTCTTTGCACGAATTATATATTTGCCTACCATGTACATGGGCGATTGGTTCTTGCGTGTACACCCTGTTTTACGTCGGCAGCGGCGCGCAGCTGCCCGTGCTTTGGAAAGCTGGTCTCACTGTATCCACCTTGAGTGAGTGACGCAGGCTGTTAGTTTTCTAATGTGATCTGATTTCATATTCGATCTATTTTTTAATGAAAGTTGTGACTATTATGAAAATTTACCGGTATGTTTTGTCGGTTTTCCGAGATGGAAGAATACATTTCCGTGTAATCTACATATGGAGTCATAGGTATATATGAATATTACAGCGGTAGCTCAGTCTGGGGGGCATCGCTCTCAGCTCTCCTCCGAGAGCACTTGCTGAGCTGCCCGTGCATATAAGTGTGTGTGTGGGGGGGGGCATCTCGCGTGCGTGTCGTCCGGGCGTTTACAGCTGCTGCCGGCCGGGCCGCCGTGGGCCGCCGTCGCCGTCGCGTCGGATCGTATCGGAAGGGAAGTCCTAATAGAATGCCCCGCACGGCGCGCGGTAATGAGAAGGGCGCGCCCTCCGGTGCCTCCGGTCTGCTCCGGTCTGTTTAGACCCTGAATGGCGTGCCGCGCCTCGCCTCGTGGCACACACTTTTTGTCCGTGCTGCCTTACAGACACCTGACTATTATCAAAAGCCACACGCCACCAGAACCAGAGAGAACCAGTCACGGTTTGTCGATCGTCTCCGGCGATAGTAGAGCGTGGGCGCGAGTGCACGCGCACGAGCGTGTGTGTGTTTGAGATGACTCTTCCTGGCGCTCATCAAGCAGGGCAGCAGGGTGTCGAATGGGGCAGTTGAACGCTTAACTGTTGAGTTGGACACTTCGAAAATGTAAAATGGCGTTTTTAGTTGAGCCGCGCTCAGCCCCGAGCGCGAGAGCGAAGCGCGAGGGCGAGGCGCGAGGGCGATCGAGGCGCGAGAGCGTGGCTACGGTGGGAACCATTTGTATTCAATTCTTGCGTAGCTCTGTTAAAAAATAGTGTGTATTAGGGCTGCACATACATTCGGATCATTTTAAATAATGTTTTACGCCCGACATGTGAATTATTTAGAAAACCCTTTCTGCTTTGTTATGGTTCCACTACGCTGGCAAGGTCCTCATTCGGCTTCGGCTCGGCTTCGGCTGGACTACCGACTGCCGACCGTTACAAACGCGTCGTGTTTGTTGTGGACCGCCGGGTTATATCCAGCGACATACAACCTACAACCTAATGGAGGTTCTTCATTGGCCAATTCGCACCGCGAGTCATTTGTTTTGGGCGAATTGAGCAATCAGGGACCTCGGTTAGGTTGTAGGCCCGCCGCGCCCCGCGCCGCCCCCTGGTGGCGCTCCAGCGCGTCTCCTCGATTTTTCGCCAACATCACAGCACGAATACCGGTAAAATCATTTTCAATTTTGTTAATTTGATTATATGTGTGATATTCGTAATATGTAAGTTAAAAGGGCACACAAAATAAACCTATTTCGGAAGGGCACAGGGCACACAAAATAAACCTGATCGACCTGCTATTTCGCATGTCAGGTTGGTGCGGGAGCGCGCGCCCGGCTTCCGCGGTGGGGGTTGTCAAGGGTTGTATCCAGTAACATGCATCCTACAACCTACATGTACCCCCCTCACCCTGTTTAAGGCGCTTGCCTGAGCTTCCCTGCGCCTTGTAAAGCGGTCAAAACAGGGTGAGGGGGGGTACATGTAGGATGCATGTTACTGGATACAACCAAGCACTGTCAACTGTCAAGTCGTCAAGTCAAGTAGTCAAGTCAAGCGCCCAAGCCGAGTGAGCCGAGCCCAGCCCCCGCCCGCCCGCCCAGCTTGGACAACGGAGGAACCCACTGAAATGACCGCAAATGTGGTCAACCAACATATTTTTAGAAAGGAAAAGGTCTGAGGAGTACAACGAAATGAATGTACGAGCGGTGAGGAATCGTTAAACCGAATTTTGTTGGTCTTTTGTTTGAGTTACGAGAGTCTGGGATTGCAAAGTCGATTTGAGAAGCTGAAGGTTATGTTCAAGATGTAAATTCTTATTTCTGGGTACGTTTTACCCGCAACATGATGCCAGCCGATTTCTCGCTAGACCTTTTGCTCTCCGTAGCTACTTCTATATTTTTGTTACGATATCTGGTTCTCGAGAAATAGCCATTTATTCACCGCCGTGTCGCTGCGCTTGACTCAGAGCAATCTTCGACAGCGCGACGAATAAATGGCTATTTCTCGAAAACCAGATATCGTACCGAAAATATACAAGTATGTACCTACGGAGAGCCAAAGGTCTAGCGAGAAATCGGCTCGCATCAAGTAGAGAATGAAGGTAAAATTCGGGCAAAATCCATGCCAAACTTTGCACTCGAACCGTTGTCTGAGATGTTGGCGTTGCTCGACAAATAAACTCAGTGATCTCGCAGCAACTTTCCGCTCAGGAACGTTCCGCGAGTCATCCTGGTCATCCCCACCTCTGCTCGGCCGCGCTGCGCCCCGTCGGTCCAGGGTCCAGGGTGCCCGTCGGATACTCCATGGATACTCCCGTCGGAGGCTTCGGGTGACGGCGACGGCGGAGGTATCTAATTACTAGTATTACTCGTTTGCTCCTGAAGAGCGGCTCGTCACCGAAAGATCTTTGCGTGCAATATAGTTTTACCGATTCAGTTACACTTAACTCGAGAGCACTCGATAGAGAGTCAGTGGGATACCGACGAATTTGAATGCAATTTTTACGAAACGCTCCTCCTGTTCTCCATTCAGGTCAGGTTGGCGATGTCCGCGACTTCCTGTCCGGGATGAGGCCCGCGCACGCCTTCCTTCCGAGGTGAAGCACAGCGTCCCGTACTTCCGCCATCGCCGTCGACGTCGCTGCGTCAATAACGGGAAGCGAGGATGGAGGAGAGACACAACAAAGTCGGACAAAGTAAGTAACGTCGATCGCCGCCGCCGAGGAAACGGGAGGAGAGGAGAAGGGGGTGCCTCGCCTTCTTCGTTCCTTTCCGCCTTCCTGCGAGTAAGCAATACGTGGGGCGCGGCTGCTGCACGTGGGCAATGGCACTGCGGGCCTCGGGGGCCCCGGGGGGGGTGGGCGGCGGGGGCAGCCGGTAGCAGGACCTGGCAGGACCTCACGGGGGGCCCTCGCCCTCCTCGCTGAGCGTAAAGCAAGGCGATACGCGATATCCAGACCAGACGAATTTGAGGCAAGGCGGGCGCGTAATGAGAACATTCCGGTCTGTATATTTCGTCTTCCAGGCGCCGTCTGCCTGCTCGACCTGTGTGGAAGAGAAGTCCGGATATATCGGACCGGTTATAAATTGGAAAGTGAAGCTGAAAATTCCGCGAGGTATCACCTGCCGTGCGATCCGATTTGAGAGTTACTACTTTCTCCACGGTGCACTGCTTCCCGCGCTCCCTCTTTTCGCCCAGCTTTTCTTTTAGTTTGCGGAGCTGGAATTTCTAAGGAATTTCTTCGCACGAAACAATATACTGTTCCTGGGCGGGGCGCGGGGCCTGGCGGGGCGGGGCGGGCTCCGTGCCGGGATCAGCGGCAGCGCCGCCGCTTGCCATCAAGTCCATGCACCACTGCGTCTGCTGGTAGGAAGAAGAGGTAGGGATAATGGTATTCTGTTATACATGCATGTCGGCCCGATTACGACACATTTTTAATAACATATTTAACACGAAAAGTGGCTGCTGCTGGTGCGCTTGCTTCCCAATAAGGAGGCCGCCGAACGCTTTCTTCCTGGGCGCGCAATGCGGGTGGGGGGGGGAGGGGGGGGGCACGCGTCAGGGCGTGAGGAGCCGCGGCGTGGCGCAGCGCGGCGCGGAGGACTCCCATGGCGCCTGGCGTGGCGGTCTCCACGCGCCTGCCTCCGGCCTCCGGCGGGGGCGGCGCCAGGGCGGCGTGCTGTGCGCGGAGCCGAGCCGAGCGCAGCGGACCACCCACACCCCACGCCTGCCGACATATTCCGAAGAGCGCTCTCGTCGCTGTTTCTCTCTCGCACTTATACGGCGAAGCCCACGAGTTTGAGAGAGAGACAGGGCGAGGAGCGCTCTTCGGAATAAGTCGGCTGGCATGGCGGGCGCCGCGGTATCGGCGTGAGATGCCGTTCACACGCACTTCCCGTCCCGTCCCGTCATTCGTAAACTTGAACTTGCACCTACACCATGCCTGCCTGTTCGGTACGCTGCTGCCCCCTGAAATGTCTGTAGGAGATCGAGTAAGGGAAAGGGGGATGACGTTGCGGTGCTGCGGGATTTCGCTTCGGGCCCGCGCGGTCCTTCACTCAAAAAAATCAGCGAACACCCAAAAACATAACCAGTAAAAAAAGTCAGGGTGAAATAAAATCAAGAGAAAAATCAAGAAAAAAACAGGAAAAAATTCGAAAAAAACTGTGAAAATGAAGGAAAATTACGCAAAACTAGAAAAATTAGAAAAATCGGTGTACTGTACACTTGCATTTACAGTATCGTGAAGAACCCGTCGGGTCGAGTCCTGCGATATTAGTTTTTCGCCGCCAGCGAATCGTGCAGCAGCCGATCCCGACCGGGGGGTGTCCCGGCCCCGGCGGTCGTTTGTCTCAAGGGCGCGGACTGGACACACTCCAGCGGGCCGGGCCGGGCCGGGCCGGGCCGGGCCGGGCCGGGCCGGGCCGGGCCGGACTGGCGACCCGCAGGCAGAGTGTATTTCGATACCCGAAGGACAGGAGGGGACGGGCCGGGCACCAGCCGCCGTGAGCCGCCGACTCCCTGGGTGTTGCCTCTCATGTTAACGTCACGCATACATGCCGTGGGTGCCGCCCGGGGCGGAGGGCACTGCTGCAACACCAACACACACACACACACTCATTTTCTCTCTCTCACACACACACATCCATTTGTTCGTGAGCCCGTCCGCCTGTCAAGCCTTTCGCATTCCTGACTCTGCTGGAAGCAGGAGGTGTGAGGCGGGAGCCGAAAACAAAACTGCATTTCCCCTGCAGCGTCGTGCTGGTCGAAAAAAAAGCGTGGTTTCGCAGCTCAATTATTGACGTCGACGATGGGACCCTTTTTCCCATACCTAACCGCAGACTATTTTCAAATCGTTGTCGATTTGATGTCATCATTTTCAGTCCCCCATACCACCTGGTCAGGCATGGCTGGTCGCGGTGTACGGTGCGGGTCATCAGAATGCTGGAGGGCGCAGGGCGCGGCAGCGGCGAGCGGCGTCCCGTCCCGTCCCGTCCATCGGCCGCCGGCCTGACCAGACCCGGCGCGACCCTCGGACACGAATCGATAGCATCGACACAATCGACGACTCATTTACCGGCGGCGTGCGGCCTGGCCAACACACATTACGCTTACACTCCCCCCTCCCCTGCCCTCTTCTTCCCTCCTCCACCCCCCCCCCCCCCCCACGACTTCTCTCCACCGCGCGGGCCTTCCCTCTCCTCCCTCCGCCGCCCGCTGTTCCTTAGTCCCGCCTCCTGCCGCCCGCCCTGCCCCGCCCTCCCCTCCCCCCCACGCAATGCACACATCACACAGAGAGAGAGAGAGAGAGAGAGAGAGAGAGAGAGGCAGGCGCGTAGTGAACTGGCCGGGCGGGGCGGGGCGGGCAGGCCCCGAGTGTTCTGTTGTCAGGTTTTATTTAGTCAAGTCAGTCCCCTCCGCGCCGTGCTGCCTTACGCTACGCGCGCTACGCCACGTGCCGCTCGGCGCTCCCCTCCCGGACGGCCGCCCCCGACGCTTCGACGTCGCCGTCGTCGTCGACGCGCTCGTCGCGCCGCGAGCCGCGAGAACGCGAGAAGCGAGTCTCGTTCGCCCGCGGAAAGCATAGTGCACCCGTGATAGCCGCGCGTTTTGATTTGATGTGCTCCATCTCCTGCCGTCAGGTTCAGAAGAGCGCTTTCGTATCGCCGCATGGGTGTCGGTCTCTAGGAGTGAGTGAGAGGGCACTGCAAAACGATCTTCTGAATCTGGGGGGCTGCAGCGGACTTCCCTCTGGCAGCAGCCGTTTCGAACGCGGCATTGGAACGCGGTGGGTGTACGGTTTGGCCGCGGTTTGGCGACGGGGCAAGGGGAAAACAACTATGAAATTTTTGGACACCTCGTAATTCAGAAAAATTCAGGAAAATTTACGAAAATTGGGTAAAATTCTAGCTAAAATTCTCAAAAAATTCAAATGAATTATGAAAATTCACAAAATTTCTCAAAACTTGCACTTCAAAATTCAGAGTTGTTTCCCCCTTGCGGCGGCGGCTGTAGAAAGTGGACGATATACCCTCGGCCGCCATCACCAGCGGGCCAGCGGCGGCGGAGGTGGAGATTAGCAAGAGTCGTTGAGGCCTGTGTGGTCAGGGGGTCGTTTCATCCCCGCGGCTGCGCGGCCCGGCCCGGCCCGGCCCGGCCCGGCCCACCTCAAGGAGGAGGCGGAGGCGCTGATGGTGCCCCGCCGTCCCCGCCCGCCCGCCCCGTGCTGCTCACCTGTTGCCGGCGCGGGGCGGCGGGGCGGCGCGTTGGTGCGCAACATTGCGTGGGGCTGCGGCCGGCTGCGGCTTTGCGGTCCCACACGCCTCAGCTGCGCACTAGGACTGCTGCAGGAGTGCTGCTCGTATCATGTGTCTGCTGCTCCACTCGCACTTTATTCATGATGATTCCTTTCCTTCGTCTCATGATACTCTAAATTTATTCCGCATCTCGCGTACGTGCGGTGGCATGTAGCAGCGCCCACACCCCCGCGCTCCGCAACACTGTTGTGCCCGTTGCACCGCAGAGAGAGAGAGAGAGAGAGAGAGAGAGAGAGAGAGAGAGAGAGAGAGAGAGAGAGAGAGAGAGAGAGTCGCGGACGCCGTGGTGTGCCCCGCCGCCACCGTGTCGATGACATCATGACGACGTCTCCTGCTGCCCCACAGGTCCGGAGCATGATCCCCACCACCGTCGCCCCGAGGATGCCGACGGCAGCAGCGGGTCGCCGTGGACGGACTTATTGACTCGCCTCATCCACACCGAGGACATGGAGTACGTGCGCTTGCTGGAGGCCCCCCTGCAGGCCTGCGGGCCCGGTAGGCCGTCCCTGTGGGCGCTCGCCCTGCTGCTGCTGGCGCAGCCCGCTCTCAGCGGTAAGCACGAAGGACGTTTACTTTATCCCTTCCTTAGCAGATGACTCATATAACTACAAGCTCAAAAGAAATATCATAGCGTCACCTTTTTTTTCGGGGGGGGGAGGGGGTCGCTTCGCCACGCGCCAAAACTGCATATGATTTAGCCCGGCGCGTTCAAAGAGGCTTTTGCTTCAGGGCTTAACTTTTGACAGACGATACTTTCAAAACTCCCACATTTTTTTTTCTCAAAACGAACTCCGAACTCGAGGTGAAATGGTCTCTTGAAGTATCATGTGAATCCATAATTCCAATCTGCATTCAGATTATTCCCCCCTCCCCTACCCCCAAACACTTGCCTCTGTAGTTGTCTGATCGTCCTGATGCTCGCGTCCTCCCAACCCCGCCACCACCACCGCCGGATCTGCGGAAAAGTGAGACGCAGCAGCCGAACCGGAAACCGCGCGCACCGCTAGCTAGAGGACGAAATCCCCAAAGCAAACCGTGTAGCCGCCGCCCTCATGAGGCGCTCGACAAATATAGGAGATCCACATCCAGCCGCCCCCGGCCTGGCGGCCAGGCAGGGCAGGGCCAGGGGCGATCCATCGCCATGGTGTCGCATTGGGGGGGGGGGGGAGAGACTACACGCTGCGCTCTGTGGCAATTAAATCAATCAACCCCTATGATACGAACAAGGCAGCAGGGCCGAGGTCGGGGTGGGTTGGGGGGCTGCTATGGTGTTCCATACTGCGGTCCGACCCAGTCCAGCCGCGCCCACCGGTCGCCCATGTGTGTATACTGTGTGGGTGGGTGGGCCAGGGGCAGGGCAGCTGCACCTCGCCGCGCTGGGTTGGCCGCCCGCGCTCCCTTAGAGGGGAAACAACTCTGAAATTCTTTTACAACTGGTAATTCAGGAAAATTCGGGAGAAAAAATCAGGAAAATTAACATAAAATCACTTTAATTTACAGAATTCTAGTCACAACTCAAGCATAGTTTTAAAAAAGTCACAAAAAATTCACAAACATTCACAAAATTTGTACAACCAAAATTCAGGGTTTGTTATTCCCCCTCGGGTCCCCGCGCACTTTTGTTAAAGGTGAACGCGGCCACCCTGCTCGCCGTCCCGTCCCACCTCGTCTCTCCTCGTCAGCCTGCTGCTTCTGCTCATTACCCATGCATTGGTCTGGCCGCCTGGCCTGGCCCCACACCGCCGCGCCGCGCGCGCTGCCGCCTGCCGCTGCTGGGGAGGCAGGCGCGGCGCGCACTTTTCGCGGTGGCCTCTTTAAAGGTCATCGCCGGCCGGCCAGGCTATATAGGCAGGCGGCCTGATTCATTTGCACTCTCTTTTATTAGAGATGACCCCCACCCCCTCCCCTCCCTCCTTTCTCACCCGATCCCCTCGACGACAGAATTCCTCTTAATCCCGCGGTCGCCTCGGGTCGCCCCGTCGCGGATCGACGTTGTATCCCTGAACCTCCCCAGGGAGTCCTGCCCGGCCCGACCCGGACTGGCTCTCTCAGTCTATTTCAGTGTGCGTCAACCCTGGGGGAGGGCGGGGCGGGGCGGTGGCGATAGGGAAGGACCTCTCCATCCCGGCCCCGCCCCGCCCCGCCCCGCCCCGCCCTGTCGTCGCCTGTCCCCTGCGTGCTTTTCGAACCGGACGTGTGTTAGTAGAGTACGTGTTCGCGCCTGGGCGCGCGCGGGGCGCGGGGCGCGGGGCGCGTCGGGTCTGTCACTGCCGGACGCGGAGGGGTGGTGGTGGCGGCCGGGAGACGAGAGGAGAGAGAGGTTTACAAGGAATGCTGCCTCTGTCTTTTCGGAGGTGAAACTGGGAGGGATTTTCTTCTGCCTCCCATGCGAGGAGCGTCAAACTGTCGTTTTTCTGTGTAGACTGTGCTTGAATTTTTGTGTAATATTTTGTATTGTTGCATTTTTTTTCTGTGTGTATTTTAAGGCATTTTTGTGTAATTTGAAGTATTAATCTTTTTTTTTTCGCGCATATTCGCGCATTTCTGTGTACGCATGTTTTTGCGAGTTGGCTGGCCCTTGCTCCCTTGCTTGCAATCTGCTCTCTGCAGTGCTGCCACCTTTTTGCGCTGCTCGCCATAGCAGGCTGAAATGGAAAGAGAAGTGAATGTACTGTGACGCGTTAAGAGAGGCGAAAGTTTCCCTCCGTGCGAACAGGACTTCTTGGTGTGGGTGCAGGCCAGGCTGGCCAGGCGCAGGGTGCCGCTGCTCTCTCGCCTCCTCTCAGTCCCCCACGACGACGGCGTCGATGCATTCCCTGACGCCTGCACCTCCCCCCTCCCCCCACACCTTTCCCGATCGCCCCGGGGTGAAGAAGAAGGCCGCTGCACCGTATGGCTCCGTGTACACAGAGATCGCTGTCAGGCCGCGAGAGCCTGCCTGGCCCCGCCCCAATAATATTTTGAGGAAACAACGCGCGTGTAATCCTAAGCGTGGAAGGCATGTCTGTTATTTACTCTCTGGCCGCGTGGCGTGCTGCAGCCTGATTCAGAAAAGCGCTCTCTTCGCTCTGTCTCTCTCTCACCTTTACGTTGCACCCATAATGAGTGTGCGAGAGAGACAGGACGAGGAGAGCGAGTTTCTGAATCAGTCTGCAGCGCTGCACTTACTTCCCATCCTCATTGGCCGGTCGGCCGCTCCGGATAGATAGAGAACTGCACCTCGCGCGTTTATGAGTCGTGAGGGAGTTTTTATTTTGGAAAGGAGATTTAAGTCCTGAACGGCGCGGGTCTGGCGGGGCGGGCGCTGCTGTCCTCCTTCTCCGTCCTATCCGACCTATTAGCCCGCTGGTCCCGTCCGTGACCCCGGCCCGGCCCGGCCCCATATCCTGCGCTCCGCCCCGCCCCGCGCCTCGCAGCCGCGCCTCTGCTTCCCTCCTTTGTGCCTGCGCCTTCTGCGCGCGCGGCCGCTGGGCCCAGCCGACTGATGCAGAAGATCGCTTCTCCTCTCCCCCGTCCTTGTTGCACCCACAGCGCTGCACTATGCTGGCCATGGTAGTGCTCCATGAGTGCGACGAGGACAGAAGTATGAAAGCGATCTTCGGAATCGGTCGGCTGCTCGTCCTGCTGGTGGGGCGGGGCGGGGCGGGGCGAGCTCGCCTTGACGTTGCTTGCCGCCCTCGCTGTTCCTGTTGCAGGAAGGGCGGCCGGCGACCTTCGGAAATTGAGTGCTCGCAGGTTTATTACTCCTTATTCAAATAAGGACCTGTCAGTAACTTACTGAAGGAGGGCGCAGCAGCGCAGACCCTCTACTTTGAATATATAGTCTACGACTGCTGTTATAGAGCAGCTGACCTCCTCCCTCCTAATGGCCGGGCCGCAGCCTGCCTCTCTCACGCTTGTTCCAAAAGAGTTGGCCACACTTTTTTTAAAGGGTGTGCCGGTGCATTTTTCCCACCTTGCCCGCGCCCTCCCCGTATCGCATACCCCTTTTCAGTTTCAGCTGGCATGGGTCCGCGAGACTCGCTCCCGTGCGTCACATCCCGGCCCGGCCTCTGGCCTTGTCGTACTGTAGGTCTGAGCGATCTTGAGTGGATAATACAGGGAAGACCTTCTTCTGTTGGCCTCCCGCGTGTGTGTGTGTGTGTGTGCGTGTGTGTGTGTCCGTTGGTTTCGTCCGGCTTGACCTCATCGGTCTGGACAGGTCACTGCCCCCCCCCCCCCCTCCCCTCCTCAACTACCACCCCGCCTGGGGCACGTTCCCTTGTGTTCCGGCCTATCATGACCCTGGATCGCCCTCCACCCCTCCCCCTTTCTCTCTCCCTCCCCTCTCTTTTTCCCCCCTCCCCCCTGCTCCATCTCCCCCGGGCGCCCTCCGGACCACGAGTGTACCGTACATGTACCATAATCAACCCTGGAGGACAGGTCGAGATTGCCTACCTACAGGGGCAAAGTAGTGCCCTAGGGCGGCACTGATTGGTCAGGTGGGCTGCGAAGGCTGGTGGGAGAAAGGGGAGGAGGAAGGTAGGGGTCTTGTTGCTTGCTGTCAAGAGAAGGTTCACCACCAGAACCACCACTACCACCACCACCACCACCACCACCAACAACAACAGCATCCTAATCATGATCATCATCATCTCGATTTGGCGAGCGTGTGCTGCCTGCGCCCCTTGCCCATGCTTGCCCAATCTTCTTTGCGTTGGGTTCCGGCCTGGCTCAGGCTCAGGGGCGCTACACAGGCAGTGAGTGGCTCTAAGGACTCTCGTCGTCCGGCCCCTCCATTTACATCACCGTCTTCCCCCCTCTCCGTTAGTCGGATATGTTTGCCGCCTGGCGGCCACGCGCTCCCCGCCCCGCCCCCCCCGCCCCGCCCTCAGATGGTCCCGCGCTCCAATTGGCTCGCTCACACTATTGACAGATACGGACGCTCGTTAATTACTCGACGGGTCCGCCTGCAAACAGTGCAAATAGTGCCTCCTAACGCGCGCATCCACCAGCCGGCGACTTATTTACCGGAAGTGGATCGAGCGGACGGACGGATCTGTCCGGCGAGGAGTCCGCCGCGCCTCGCGCCGTCGCGCCGCAAATGCGAAACCCTATCCTTCTCCTCCCCTGCCGTCTCCTGCCGTCTGATTTCAGAAGATCGCTCTCTCGCGCCTCCGTCCTTGTCGCACCCATGAGGCCCTGCCATCCCCAACGTAAGTGTAACCCCATAGGTGCGACCAGAACGGAGGCACGAGAGCGGTCTTCTGAATCAGACGGCTGCGAGGGGGAAACAACTCTGAAATTTTTGTTTCGATAAAAAAAAATAGAAAAAAATAACCAAAATCAACAAAATTCAGAAAAATTCTGGAAAAATCACAAAAAAATCAGGAAAATTTACAAAAAATTTTGGTCAAATGCAAGTTAAAATTGACTAAAATACACAAAATCTGTACACCAAAATTCAGAGATGTTTCCCCCTCGGATGGCTGCTTGCCGCAGCGCGCCGGACCTTACGGTTGAACGGCAATCGGAAATGAAGCGTAAGAGTATCATAGCCCGGTCGGCCGGCGGGCTACCCTCCCTCCCTCACGCACTCGATGTCATCCTCTGACAGTCGCGTTACGGCGCGCCAGCCTTCGGACGCAGCCCTGGCGGCCGGAGCCGGGCGGGCGGGGGGCGCTGGGTCGGGCGGATATCGCGCCGCGCGAGAATGTGTGTATTCGGATGCAGATGCACGGACCCCTCGCGGCCGGCCGCGGCCAGGGCGGGCACGTGGCCCGGCGGCGGCGCCGCCCCTTACCCTTCCCCCTCACCCTGCAACACCGCGATGCTTATCGCAAATGAAGTCGGCCTCGTCCTAGAGTACTGAGAGCGGCGGCGCCTCCGAGGGTTAAACAACTCTGAATTTTGGTGCACAAATTTTGTGAATTTTTGACTTTTTCTAGAATTCTGTGAATTTTAGTGAATTTTTGTTGAGTTTTCGTATTTTTTCAATTTGTGTTTCTTATTTTTTTTCGAAATTTTCCTGATATTTTTTATTGTTTTCTGTACAAAAATTTCAGAGTTGTTTCCCCCTCGGGCGCCTTGCTCTCGGCTCGGCCATAGGGCGCTGCGGCCGGGCCTCACCGATTGGTACCTTATGTACTCCTGCAGAGGGATTCCGGTGCACGGCACGCCCTCCTCGCTCTGTCTCTCTCACACTCATGAGGTTCGCCCTACAGGTGCGAGAGAGACAGAGCGAGGAGAACGTGCACCGGAATCGCTCTGCAGGGTCGTCGGGCAGGCTCTCGCGTGCCGGCGTCCCGCGCCGCACCTGGCGCAGGGCTGTAGCCTTTAGCCGCCTTTGCCTTTAGAATTATTTTCCTGAAACGGAAAATAAAAAAAATCAACCCTTGTAATGATGAAAAATTTTATGTGCCCTTGCCTCGACCACGCTCCTGCCGTCCACCCCGCGCACACCCCCGCGTGCTACATCCCACCGAATCGCATGAAAGCGTAATCGAATTGGCGGCACGGGCTCGGCGATTCAAATCACGTAGCCGCCACTGTCCGGCCGGGGGCGCGGGGGCGGCGGGGGCTGGCGTTCGGGCGTGCTTCCCCCTCCTCTTCCTCTGCCGCCCTCCCTCTCTCTCGCTCTCATTACTGGGAGCTGAGCTGACCCGGGAGGGGGGCACGCGCCCAGGGCCCAGGCCCGCCCCCCGCACTGCCCCCGCCTGCCCCTTTAACGAGCCCTTTAAGCGGCGACGATGTCACCCTGGCCTGCCCACCCTCGCTGTACTGCCCCCGCAATCGCCTGCTCGTCTCGCCCCTCCACACCAAGCCCCCACGCGCGAGCATGACCTGGAAAAATTATTTTTAAAAAATATCGAGGGGCCCACAACTCCGAAAAATTTTGTACACCTGATTTCCGGATTTCAAAGATTTCACATGATTTCAGGTGATTACAACGGATTTCAAAGATTTCAAGTGAATTCACTGATTTCGCGAGATTTCACATGATTTCAAGTGATTTCCATTGATTTCACATGATTTCCATTGATTTCAGTTAAATGTCTACCGAATTCATATGATTTCCATTGATTTCGTGAGATTTCCAACGAATTCAAGTAATTTTGGGACGACCTCAGAAAATACACGCACAGCTGATCCAAATTATTCTCTCAATTACATGATTAAATAGGATTTTTACAAAATTATTGTGAATTATTTCGATTTATTCCAAATTATTGGAAATTAACTTGCAACTGCGCAAAATAATCACAATTATTTCAAGTAATTTTTAATAAAATTCAGAAGCAAATTTTGCTCTGCAATTGAAAGGGTGGCGTGAAAACACGGAAAATTTTTGCGGCAGTAAACCTCCCGAAGGAGGTTGCGGTTCCCGCCAGGCACAGGGCTTTTACCCCCTGTGGCAGCCAACTGCTTCGGTGTTCCATGGGAACCGGCGCTTTGCTGACTGCGATCCTATCGCGCAATTCGACAGATTTGATCCCCGTACCACCATTGGCCTACCCCTAGAGGTACGAGCGGTGTCAAGCGCGTTAGACTTCCTGATCCCAGTTTCAGAGGCCTTACCTCAGAGGGGTACGCGGGGTTCGAACCCACAACCCCGAGTGCCGACACGTAGCCAGAACAGGAAGCGACCCAACGCCAAGAGCCACCGAGCCAACGGAGGTAAGACGTGTTTAATTTCTACTTGACCTGCCCTGGAGCAGCTGCCAAAGGAAATCCCAAGCGCGAAAAACACTTTCCCGAGTGGGAGTCGAACTTCGGACCACTCCGTTCGGTGATGCGCGCTCTACCAACTAAGCCACGACGCCACGATGACTGTACAGTGCGCCGGGTTCGAGTTGTATTTGCCCTCTCCCCCAGCCTCCAGCCAGGAGGACAGGGCAAATACAACTCGAACCCGGCGCACTGTACAGTCATCGTGGCGTCGTGGCTCAGTTGGTAGAGCGCGCAACACCGAACCGAGTGGTCCGAAGTTCGACTCCCACTCGGGAAAGTGTTTTTCGCGCTTGGGCATTTCCTTTGGCAGCTGCTCCAGGGCAGGTCAAGTAGAAATTAAACACGTCTCACCGCCGTTGGCTCGGTGGCTCTGGCTCTGGGCGTTGGGTCGCTTCCTGTTCTGGCTACGTGTCGGCACTCGGGGTTGTGGGTTCGAATCCCGCGTACCCCTCTGAGGTAAGGCCTCTGAAACTGGGATCAGGAAGTCTAACGCGCTTGACACCGCTCGTACCTCTAGGGGTAGGCCAATGGTGGTACGGGGATCAAATCTGTCGAATTGCGCGATAGGATCGCAGTCAGCAAAGCGCCGGTTCCCATGGAACACCGAAGCAGTTGGCTGCCACAGGGGGTAAAAGCCCTGTGCCTGGCGGGAACCGCAACCTCCTTCGGGAGGTTTACTGCCGCAAAAATTTTCCGTGTTTTCACGCCACCCTTTCAATTGCAGAGCAAAATTTGCTTCTGATTTTTTTAAAAATTACTTGAAATAATTGTGATTATTTTGTTGCAAGTTAATTTCCAAAAATTTGGAATAAATCGAAATAATTCACAATAATTTAGTAAAAATCCTATTTAATCATGTAATTGAGAATAATTTGGATCAGCTGTGCGTGTATTTTCTGGGGAATCCCCGTATTTTTTGCACGATTTTGAGAATTTCACTTCAACTGTGCCGTAACAAGGAGGTATTAGTCGTCTTAGCTCTTTCACTATGTTTTATTGCTCCAGTTAATAAATTAATATTCCCTCATAAACCAGATTTGTGGAAGTGGATTTGCGTAGGACTATTATTTATACCTCCAATGGCAAAAATTTAAACAAAAAGAAATTGTTTATACATTGAGTACTTTTATTGAAATGGCACTAGGCTTTAAGAATAAATAGGAATCTCAATCTGTTATGAAAGTATCTAAAAATCTTAAAGTATCTCGAATTCGCCGAACAGCTGTTAGTGCACATCGCCCCCTCCTCTCCCCACACCGATTTGAGTGAGTTTTCCGAGACGCTTTTTAAATGTGATTTCATGTGAATTCAAAGTGATTTCAACAGATTTCAAGTGATTTCAACGGAATTCGTGTGAATTCAAGAGAATTCTACTGATTTCAAAGATTTCACTGATTTCAATGAGATTTCAATATGATTTCCAAAGATTTCGGTGGCCTTGTACACCTGAATTCCAGAGTTGTGGGCCCCTCGAGAAATATTAATTGGCTGAACCAAATTTAAGTTAAAATTGAATTTAATATTTCGATGCTCAGCCCTCCTGTCAGAACGTAGCCGGGTTGACGGACGGGAAGCTGGCGTGAGCCATAGGACACGAGGCGTGCGAGTGGTGGAATGTGGCTAATATGTCACATTAGCCAGCGCAACGTAGCGGGATGAATGACAGCGCGTTTCCCAGATTGAACGCACTGCAGGCCATGATCTAAACGCACTTTTGTTTAGTCTTACAGGGTTGTATCGTGCGTCTACCTTGTAATCTAAAACAAAATTCTAATTATAGCTAATATAAATAAGAGATTTCCCAGTGGCTTTCATTAGAAAGTAAGGGGCGGGGACGAAACGTTAACGAAGTTGAATGAAGGCGAGAGGGCAAGCAGGGAGGGGGAGGGTATGGGGGCTAGAAAAAGTCAGGTTTGGATTGCACCCTTCCCTCCCCTTTTTCGTTACCCCCCGTGGCCTTGCGAGCTCGCGGCCTCCAGCCAGACCTCCATCCCTTCCCCGCGCGCCGCGAAATGTCAACTCGCGAGCCTGTCTGTGACGAAAGTCTGAGTGTGGGCGGGGCGGGGCGGGGCGGGGCGGGGCGGGGCGGGGTGGGGTGGGGTTGGGTGGGACCGCGGGACGCGAGAGACAACACGTCCCTCCACATATATACACCGCACCGGAGCTGCAGATTTATGACTCGCCGCGCGGAGGCGGGGGCGGCGCGGGGGCGCGGCGGGGGAATGAATCGCCATCTGGCACTCTGATCGATTTTCGGTGACAACGCCCCTGTGCCATCCCTTCTCCTCCCCGCGTTCTCCTTCGCCTCCCGCGCTTCTTTTTCCGATCGGGGATGAGCAGCTCAGAGCAGCTCTCCTCGCGATGCTCGACGACGTCACACGAGGCGCGACCGGATGAGAGGGAGAGAAAAAGTGTCGTGGGAGCTGTTGTTCCTGATCCAGCCCCAGCACGGTGATTCCGAACAGCGTTTAGTTGAGTCATCTCTCTCTCTCTCTCTCTCTCTCTCTCTCTCTCTCTCTCTCTCTCTCTCTCTCTCTCTCTCTCTCTCTCTCTCTCTCTCTCTCTCTCTCTCTCTCTCTCTCTCTCTCTCTCTCTCTCTCCTTATGGCCGAGAGTCGGGCCGGAGGGCCGGGCCAGGCAGGTGTCTTGCTATCACGGCGCTTCTCACTTCTACGCGGGTTATTGTGATGAATCAGCTCACCGGAAACTACCACTATGCTACTACCCGCCAGAGCGTGCACTGAGCGGGGCGGGGGTGCGGCCGACTAAAACTTTTGTGACTCAACCAACAACCCTCTCTACCACCTCGCGTAAACCGCTCCGGCCTGCCGTGCCCTGGGCACGAGTTGTTCTCTCCCCCGTGCGACCCGGGCCGGGCCGGCGCGGCGGCCACCGCACCACACTTCCTGTACTGCTCAGCGCGCTGAGTCAAACCCTGTCAAATACAACTTGCCCTTCGCGTGCAGCGCGGCTTATCGCAGGTGAGTCGGCGCGGATGGACGGGCAGTGAGTATAGTGAGTGCGACACACCGTTCATAAGAACGACAGGGTTGGGGTCCTTCCCCTTCCCTTCGCGGTGGCGACGCGACGGCGCGACAGCCCGGCCTGGCTCGGGCCATTCTTATTAAAATGCGCCCTTTCTTATACGCGTCTCGTACATTGCTGCGCGCGGCGTGTGTTTTGTTTGACGTCCTCCAGCACGTCATGACGACGCCGAGCCCCGCGCCTCTCCCGGGCCCTTCCTCGCTATCGGGGAATGGAATCTGACTTTCGATACCGTGGGTCCCGCCCCGCCACGCAGCCCCACCGCGATGCACGGCGGCACCCCTAACCGTTTACGAAGAAAGGGGCCGCCCTCAGCGGCGCGGGCGCGCGGCCGTGGTGCATGAGGTGGTGCATGTCGTGCAGCGCGAAGCTGGTCCGCATTTGAGGTTGGGGAAATGAGCACCATCACCACCACCGCCGCCGCCGCCGCCACCCTCGAGGGCTGGGGTTGGATGTCGAGGCCGGTACGCCTTGAGGTTGACTTTACCCCGACACGGCCAGCTCCGCCACGGCCCGCCCCGCCCCGCCGCACCCCAACACACGCTGTGCGGTTTATGCTCTTCCGGGAACCGTCAAGGTGCCTTCGAGATTGCAGTTCCGCGCCGCCGCCCCGCCCCGCCCGCCCCGCCCCGCCCCGCTCCGCCCCGCCACGCGCCGCCTTGCGCGACCGACCCCCGTGAGCGTTCGATAAGCAACACTACCGGGCCTCTCCTCGGCGTGCACCTCACCTCCCCAACCCTCTCTGCTAGCAGATGCAGCCCCCCGCCCCGCGCCCCGCTCCGCCCCTCTTGTAGATAGCCGATTGACTTCGATTGCTTTCCATTCTTTGGCCGACAACACTCTAACCGACGACGACAGACAGCGCGACCTCCTCCCCAAAGGCGCACACCACACCACGCCTGCCTGCCGCCGCCTTTCAATGCCGCCTATTTGCAGTCTGATTTCCCCCGCCCCCGTGCCTCCCCCGCCCCGGCTCGCGCTTCGGAAAGATAGTAATCAGCATATAATTGGTTTAGGCGGAGCGATGTGTTTTGTGTTCCCACCTCAATAAAACGGCTGCCTCACACGCGCGGTTAGGGCCCGCCGAGGGGTCCTTAACTATAAAGTCAAGCGTACACCAATTTTTTTCAAATTTTTCTGGTTTTTCGTGATTTTTTTTTATTTTTTCTCACTATTTTTCTTTTTGTCTGAGTTTTTACTGATTTTGTTTTCGGGTCTTTGATTTTTTTTTGTGTGTGAAATACCTCTCGGGGCTGGCCCGGGCTGGCGCGCTGCAGCGCGTCCTGGCATAGAGCGCAGGATGAAGCGTGATAGTGGAGTTAACCTGCCGAACAACCCCCAACCGTCAAAATACATGCCTCTGCGTCTAGAGGTCCACCTGGTCCGCCCCGTCCCCGCTCCCCGTGCGTCCCGCAGGGGGATCACGTTTAAAAATCACCCCATCCCCCCAAAAAATCATTTTAACAATCAAAAGAAATCAAAAGAAAATGGGGAAGAAAGTTAGGCTACAGAAAAATCTGCAAAATCAAGAACAAATAAGCAACAAACCTGAAAAAGGAAATTAAAAAATGGGGGGATTTTTTTTATCTAAACGAATTGACAGAAAATTTTATTTATCTCCTGAAAAATTAAAAGAAAAATCAAAAGAGAGAGAGAAAAAAAAAGTTTACACATTTTCGCTGAGCTAAGCGAAGCTTTCTCCTGCAGGGGATCGGAAGTGTACTTGGTCGTGAGTCCGTCTCTCCGTTTGTCTGTCGTAGCCGGTTCTCCTCTTAAAGTACAGAAGTAATCGTAAAAAGCGGTAGTGTTCCGCAATCTGCTAATTTCAGCGCTTTAATATTCATCCAAGCTGTCCAAATTAAAGGAGTTTGAAATATTTAAAAGTTTAATTTGAAATTCACTTCTGGAAGGTTGACAGAGAAAGAACTTCACAGACATTGAGAGCGCCACCTAGCGGCTGCGCGTGAACTACTTCGCGACTCGGCAACTCAGCGCGCCCGGCGTACATCTCGGCTGTTCACACTATCGAATTTAAATAATTAACATTCTTTTTCAAGTAATATGTAGTTTGAAGTAGCTTTTATGGTTGCGGACGTCGCTGCACGAAGTTTCAAGTGTCATCATTGTGTAGGACCAGGAACGCCCGAGTGTAATGGTCAATTAATCAGCGATACTGTCCCGCAATTTACTCATTTCAACTTCAACGCTTTAATTTTTCGCCAAACTTTCCCAATTAAAGGAGTTTGAAATATTTTGAGATGTGTTCAATTCCCCATATACTTGTCTCGGTCTAGCCTGAAGTGAACTGTAAAATGTAATTACATGAATATTTATCTTTCTGAAAGCTAACAACCAATCAGGAGCTTTGGCCTTCCCTCCCATGATTCCGTGCGAAAGGACGCCGGCGACGCCGGACGCCGAGCACGGCACACGGCACGGCGCGGCGCGCCCGGGCGCGCCTGGAGTGTATCTCGGGCTCGGTATTTTACGTTATCGGAAAAAGTTAACGTAATTCGCGGTTTAAAGTCGTTGATCAGGTTGCATACGTCGCTGCACGAAGTTTTAGGTGACGCCATTGTGTTGAAGAGCGGGTTCGAATGATTTGTTGTCTGTGTACCTTACGTCGTACGTCTGTGGGTTGGGGAGGAGTGAGAAGGATAGTGCCTCAAAATACTTTTTATTTCGTTGGATTTGTGAAATGAACGTCAAGGACTACTGAAATGACAGCCAGTATCGATTCAACTTCGTTGTGTTCTTCCTAGGTGAGTGAGTGACATAACCTAATAACATAGACAATGTTGTTTACAGTGAAGCCCTGACAAGTGAGAGTTACTAAAAGCAGTACGATTTCCTTATATTTCACTCAATTTAGTTTTGAATCCTTGCTTGGTTCCCCAGCGTATTGATTTGTTACTGAGCCACCACAAGTTAACCCCAGCTGGACAATTTCATTAGTGCGGTGTGGATGTTCAATTGTATTAGTGGAAGTGCGCCCATGGCATTTGTAATAAAAAAGAATAATAAGTTTGAAATCGTAAACTGAATATTTGGTATCTCATCATTCTACTAAAGATAATATGTAAAAGTGTGGTTTGAAACAAGAAAAGAGTTTGGGTATTACCTTGGTAAATTTTGTGGCATTTTGTTCCTAACCTACTCCGTATTTCCCAGGGATACGATTTCTGATTGAGCTACATCATGTGCTCACCCAAACTTACTCATTGATCCGTTTTGCCTAAGAATTCAGATTGAAAAAACGGCCACTCCACTAAGTCATTGATAGAGAAAAAAATTGCTTTGAAAACATGGTTATTTTAATAAGATTTGAATCTTACAAATATTAGGGGCGATACTCTGGATAGGATTTAGGTGAGAGACCGTACTTGTAATAAATTAGGTATGCCAGGAGTGTTTACATTAATACAGACTTTCTAAAACATTGAACTTCATACTTATTATTAATATATAGCCATATAACCATTGAAATGGCACAATTGTTTTAATTCTATCCTTAATAGCTAACATTCATTTCAAAATAGATACGCCTCATCATTTAAAGGTCCTGAGTCTTTGTGAATGTCTTGATCGTATTTAAAGTTACTGACCTCTGTTACAATATTTCTTGCAATGTATTTTTAAACCATATTATAAGTGACTGGCTTACTATGGATTCATGTGAGTTGGTTTGAGGGCAAACTTAATTCAGAAGGATAAGGAATGAGAGGTAGGGAGGGGGGGGGAGGGGAGGGAGGGGGGGGAGGGGGGGGGGAGGGGAGGGAGGAGGGGACTGTCAGCATGTGATGCAGGTGCATTCTAAACATGTAACTGATACTTACACCCTGATCTCAGATGGGTGGGGATAAAATGGAGGGGGGGGGGAACCACTCGAATTTCGGCGCTACCTGGCCAGCGCCTCCCCCTACCCACAGGGCGGGGGCCGGCCAGCAAATGCTTTTGTTTGAATTGCGGCGCGCGAGGAGCATGGCCCTCTCCTCCCCCTCTGCCCTTTATCCCCTCTCCTTTGTTATTGACTGACTGACTGACTGACTTGTGGGTTGCCTGCCAAAACGGCGGTTTGGTTGAGTTGGGTATATTTCTTTTAACTCTCAATTCGCTCAGCAACTACGTGCCTGCCGCACGTACTCCTAGTGTATGAGTGATCCCCTCTCCGGTGCGCCCCGCTCTGCTCTGCCGCGATGCGGATGCATATTTTCCCCACGCCTCCCTCTGAAGCCTCCACTCCACGCGTCGCTTTGCTTCACTATTTGGGTGTGCTTTGACGTGCGCGACGCCGTGCCGTCAGCTGCCGCCGGTGCCCTGCGCCGCGGCGCGCCGGCTGGAGGCACGTGCATGGCGCCGGCAGGCAACGCCCCGCCCCGCTCCCCGCCCCGCTACGCTCGATGTCGTCGAAGCGGCGTCGCGTCTCGGAGGGAGGTATGCGATAAATGTGCCCTGCCGTCCCATTCCGAAGGTCGCTCTCGTAACCTCCGTCCTTATCGCACCTATGTCGGTATCCTATGTTGGGGATGCCAGGGCCCCGTGCGTGCGACAAGGACGGAGGCGCGAGCGCGATCTTCGGAATCAGACGGCTGGCCCGGCCCGGCGGCTGCATGGGGTCGAGAGAGTGAAAGAGGTAGAGGTGACCCGCCCGCCCCGCCCCGCCCCGCGACCGCTAGCTCATGGGGTTTGAAATGAGAAGCTGGTGTTGGCCTTGCCCCGAGGGGGGGGTCACTCATGAGAAATGTGTACAATGATTGTCAGTCATATGATTTTTTTTCTATTGTAAAGCTGTCTTGTGATTTTTATCTATTTTTTATATTTTTACTTATCGTTTTTATTTTTTTAATTCTCATAATTTTTTTTGATTTTTATTGATTTTGTATGATTTTTTTTGATTTTTTTGATTTTTTTGATTTTTTTTTGATTTTTTTGATTTTTTAATTGATTTTTTTGATTTTTAATTGATTTTTTTTGATTTTTTAAAATAATTTTTGGGTTTAAAACAATCATTAGTATCATTTTTCCCGAATTTATGATTTTTTTGATTATTAATTCTCATAATTTTTTTGATTTTTTTTTGATTTTTTTGATTTTTTTGATTTTTTTTTGATTTTTTTGATTTTTTCTTGATTTTTTTTTGATTTTTTTGATTTTTTTTTATTTTTTTGATTTTTTTTGATTTTTTTGATTTTTTCTGATTTTTCTTTGATTTTTTTATTTGTTTTGATTTGTTTTGATTTTTTTCATGATTTTTTTCGGTCTGTACAATGATTTTTCGTAGTGACCCCCCCCCTCGCCTTGCCCTGCCCTGCCGTGGCGTAGCGTCGAGCTCAACACCCTCCAGCTCCAGCTCCAGTGCCCGCGCGCGCTCCGCTGCGCTCATCTTTGCGCGCGTCCCCAGTGACCCTGAGGACGACGCCCGAGGCCCGCCGCGCGACCCGCCGCGACCCGCGACCCTGACTCGGCGGCGCCACATTGCCCCGCGCGGCCCGCGGCCCGGCCCGCCTTGTGCTACGCTAACTAACCATACCGCGACCCTTCCCCTCCCCGCCCCGCGCCGCGCCCGCTCCGCCTCCACCCTCCACCACCACCCCCACGCTTGGCTCGGCATCCCCTTCCCCACTCCTCCCTTATTCCTCGCCATTCGGACGCGCCGCGTAGAAAACCTCATAAAACGGTTATGTATATCTTGGTGGGCAATCCCTCCCCCCTCTGCGTGGCGCGCGACTTGCATGAGGCGGCGGGCGCGGCGCGGGGCGCTCTCACCCTAACCCTTCCTCCTCCCTGGCGTCTAGCCCCGCAACTGACCACCCCTAGCCCTAGCACAGCCTGGGCCGGGCCGCCGGGGCGCCACGCGGTGTGTTCGTGACGCGGGAAGATTTAAATGAAACGGTTGTCGTCCTGTACGGCGAGGCCGTGTCCAGCCAGGCCGGGCCCGCCGCCGCGCCCCCTGCAAGTCAAGTCCCGGTGGTCCCGGTATATGAGATAACCCGAGCGAGTGAGGGAGGGAAGGAGAGAGAGAGAGAAAGATAGAGGGAGAGAAGGGGGAAGAGAGAAGAGACCCCTTAAACAGACACATGGTCGCTTGATGGCATCGTTCCTCACCCCCCGCCATTCCCCTCTCCCCTGTGTCCTGCCGCTGTCCGGCTCTTTGGTGGCGAGGTGGGGTGGGGCGGGCCGGGCCGGGCCGGGCCGGGGTGGATGCGGGGCCGAGTACAGGGGTTCGTTCTGGCGACCGTAAACTAAACTGAGTGAGAGCGACCGCTGGCCGGCCCTGCTGGCCACACACACACACATGCACACACACGGGGCGAGGACGACACGGTGTGGTATCTACCCCGCTCAGCCACGCCCTGGCGCCACCCTGCCCCGCCCCGCCCCGCCCCGCCGCGCCCCGGCCCTGCTCCGCCGCAGCCGCGTACCGCTCCTCGTAGGGCGTTCGGGTTTATGATTATCATGGCAACACTCACTCTCACGGTATCGCCTGCCCAGCACGCCCGGCCCCGGCGGCCCGGCCCAGCGCGGCACCCTCCTGGCTGTCTGTGGGCGATTGCCTTAACGGCCTGGTTATGGCGTGACGGACCTCCTCGGGAGAGCCAGCTCCTGACTGGCTGCGTCGCGCCGCGCCTCAGAAGCTGCTGCAGCAATCAGCTTATTGAATTCCCCGCTTTCACTCCACCTCACGTTATCGAGGCGAGGAGAGGCTCATGCCCTTTGAGACCACACCGACGCGATGGGTATCTCCGGCCCGGCCCGGCGAGGCCGCCGCCAGGCGCCACGCCACCCCGGTAGGCCCAAGCGTTATTTTAATGCTGTTACGTTCTTTATTAACTTCTCTCTCTCTCTCTCTCTCTCTCTCTCTCTCTCTCTCTCTCTCTCTCTCTCTCTCTCTCTCTCTCTCTCTCTCTCTCTCTCTCTCTCTCTCTCTACGCGCGTTCCTC
Source organism: Frankliniella fusca (assembly GCA_029379305.1). Taxonomy (NCBI): domain Eukaryota; kingdom Metazoa; phylum Arthropoda; class Insecta; order Thysanoptera; family Thripidae; genus Frankliniella; species Frankliniella fusca. Next base: position 694,502 of record JAHWGI010001390.1, read on the forward strand.
CCCCAACTCCCCATTCCTCTCTGCTTCACTCCTCGCGAACAGCGCGCGCGCATGAATTGGAAGCCAGTGACCCGACCTCCCCTCCCCTCTCCCTCCCTCCCTCCCGGTAGCTCCACCCCGCCCCGCCGCCGCCCACACCCCCGCTGTATCGACGCGAGGGGGTTCCGTTGCTCCCAATTTACAGACGCATAAAATTTCTGGCGGAGTCGTTTATTTTATCAAAGCAAAGGCGCTGGCCGTGGCATGGCGGGCGCGTGACCGCCGGGCACGTGCGAGGCCCCCCAGCCCGGCGGCCCGCGTGCGCCACGAGAGAGCTGCTCTCTCGCACACGGGCGTGGAATGAGACGGGTTTTTTGATTAAACCGGCAGGAATGGCAGTGGTGGAAAGAAAATGAAAAAATCCGTCAAGTCCACATTATCCAATGTGGCCGAAAAAGGCTTCGCGTGCTTGATGTGGGCAATGGCAAGCTCAACACCTTGACTTACACATTAACGGCATCTTTGATCAAGCAGTCGTCAAGAAACGTTCATAGAAATTACAAGCTGAGCGGGTACCTACTGCGAGGCCTGCCGCTCCTCTCATTTCCACATTTCCACCACCCGCTGTTTCCTCCGACGGTCCAAACAGCGTCAAAACAGCTGAGTTTGAATCCAAAATATTCACCCAGGAGAGGGTAAGAGAGGGAAAGGAGAGAGGGGAAGAGTTTGATTTCGATTTAGTGACGGATTCATAAAGGAGAGAGGGGGGAGAGGGAGAGAGGGGTAGGAGTGGTACGAGAGATAGAGAGGCCGGCAGCCCTTAAATTTAAACGAGTGGAATTTAAGACACATATTAGCACTTTTAATCGCGGAGGAGAGCGCACGGAATGCGTAGTTGGTCAACATTGTCTTAAATCAACCCCTTAAAATGAGATTTTTGAGGTCAGCCGATCTAAACGCGCACCAATATTTTACGTCAGACAAATCCGAACTGATTTTTCACCTTGGACTCAAGTTAAGACTCATATTGTAAAGATAGCGAGCTTCAGTCAGAGGCCCCGATTCATCCCGCCACGCTCCGCCACGCACCCTGCTCTGCGGGGGCGCGCCACATGTGACACCCCGACTGGGTTGCGAAAATTTTGAACGTAGCGTCAAAATACCCTGATTACTATGCCAATTTTTAATAATTTCACCCCTCTTTAAACAAAATATTCAGAGTTGTAGGACAATTTTGAGGAGAGGGGACTTTCCCCAACCTCCACTTCCTCGACAGTCAAAATTGTCGTAGAAGCACCTGACTTTTTTTAAAAAGAGGGGTGAAAGGCTGATGCTTGATCCAAAACTCTGTTTTGTTTGTTGCTAGTTTCAAAATTTCAGAAAACTTGCGTCAAGACTTTCTATTCATTCATTGCACCTTTCGTCCGCTGCCGATAATATATGCGCAAGCTGAGTCGGGCGGCCGGGCGGACCCCCGCAAGGAAGGACCCCCGGCCCCGGCCCCGCCCCCGACCCGAACCTTTTTCTTTTGTGTGTTGGTGTGGGAGGGTCATCTCCAGAGGGGAGCAGGTAGCGCACACGAAAATCTTGGCGAGAAACAGAACCCGTGTCTATAGGCTTCGCGTTTTGCGCTTTAGCGCACGCGAAGCCTAATAATACGCGCAATCTGGTGCGGTCGTGGGTCGTGGCGGTGATGATGTAACCTGCTCAGGGTAGAGGACACAACTACTATAACCGCGCGGCGCCCCGGACCGGACCGGACTGGACCGGGTCACGATTCCCTACTCGGCTCGGCGCGATCCCACGGCGGTCCCACGGCGCGGCGGCGGCGATAGCGGTGGTTTGGGTAGCCCCTCTCGCACCCGGGCCCGGGGGCGGTGTCGGTGTCGGTGCCGTGCCAGGATAGGTGTGTTTCGAGTTGATTCTCTCCTTCCGTTTTGTTCCATTTTTTTCCCATTGCTTCATCGGGCGGAGAGAGAGAGAGAGAAGAGAGAGAGAGAGCGAGAGCGAGAGCGAAGGGGCGAGGCATTCCCGCACGCACCGGCATTCATTAGCGCTCATTAATTTGACCGGACGCCTTTTATGAATTGACGTCTTGGCAAAAGCAGTGGCGGTATAAAGCCTCGCGGGCTTGGAACGCCTCGCCTCGCCTCGCCTCGCCACGATCGACCGGAGGGCGGCATCGATTAATTGAAGCACAGTTCCTACGTGCGTGTTCCCCCTCTGTCGGCCCTTCCTTTTCAGCCATCCTCTCGCCGATGCTTTTTGGTCCTCAGGCGACAAAAATGAAAATCTCTCTGATTTGAGATTTTTTTTCTCACCCTGCTCTCCGATTTATTTTCCCCACATCAACGGTTTTTTACTTTAAAAAAAAAATGTTAAACCTGTAATATTCAGTAATAACTGCTTACGTATACCATTCTGCAGGCCACACGAGGGTCGAACGTTAACGAGAGGAATAGGGACCAGTGTAAATATCAAAGTTTCTTCTTTTTTTAAATGAAAGGTACGTAATGAAGAACACAATAAATAAGTAGTCTTTGAAAAATTCATTCCATGGGAAGAAAGGAATTATTTACGTGGCACGCATTTTTTTCTTTTTTTTTCTTCTCCGCTTTTGATGATGTCCGGCTCTATGAGCTCTTCCGCCTACAGCGCTCGCCCCGCACCGCGCCCTACGCCGCGCCGCGGCCGCAGAGGCCATCCAGACGCGTGGGGGGCGGGGCGGGGCGGGGCGGGGCGGGGCGGGGCGGGGCGGGGCGGGCCGCACCGGCGCACTCGTAAAGCAGGCCCACCACGCCGTTACAGCTGCAGTAAAAGAGCACTCGTCTGCGGGCGCCGGGCAGGGCGGGGCGGTGCGCGGCAGCGCAGGGCAGCAGCTGCAGCAGCTGCAGCGGCGCGAGCAGGAGAGGAGAGAATGAAGAACAATTGTAACGGGCTGGACCACGACGGGGTGGGGCAGGGCGGGGCAGGGCAGGGCAGGGCGGGGCGGGCGCCTCACCCTTACTGCACATCCTGTTAAGCCCGATTCATTACCCCAACCACCTGACTGACAGGTGTCACCCGTTCCCGCCCCACCCTGACAGGTGGCTCTCGAGCTCGAGACGGCGCACACCCTGCTGGGCCAGGCCGGCCGGCCGTCGTCCCCTGTCTGTCTGTCTGTCTGTCTATCCCAGCCCCCACATTCAGAGGATCGTATAGTAGTGCCCTCTCACTCACTCCTAGTGGCCGAGACCCCATGCGTGTGACAAGGACGGAGATGCGAAAGCGCTCTTCTGAATCTGACGGCTGCTCGCCCCGGCGGCCCTCGTCCCTTGTGGCGGGGTGTAGATTTCTCGAGTCGTGCGTCCCTCAAGCTCCACGACGGCTTCCCTCTTCCCTTCCCCCATCTCCTCGCGGGGGTGCTTCTACAGGCGCGCCTTGTAGCGTCGTCCCGAGCCGGGCCGGTGACCCCCCCCTCCTCTCTCCCCCTCCCCCCGCGACGTGGGCTCTGCCCCAACGGGGAGGGTGGGGGGCACACTGAGATCTGACTGGACTGTACGGACAGAATACAAACCATGTTTACCAAGGGGTCGCGCCCGTTTGGGGCGGGTAAGGGTGAGGGGCGGGGCGGACGTGCTGGAGGGCCGAGGAGGGCACACCAGTTTCATAAAACCCGCTTATACCTCCCGGCAAAGCACGCTGCTGCTGCGGGCGGCCTAGGGCGGCCTAGGGCGGCCTAGGGCGGGCCGGAGACTACTTGCCAAGCCCCTTTGCGTGTTGCGCGGAGATGACCGCGAGAGAGCCCCCGTTCTCCCGCCATCACCCCTCCTCTCCTCAGGCGCGGGTTGACCCTCACGAGTCACGAGCCCCTCCCCCCTCCCATTTCCCCCGTCCAATGCCGCCCCTATACAAGCCCAAGAGGGCTGGGGGAAGGTAGGCGGCACGCCCTCCAGAAAGGGTTAACAACCAAAAAAGGTGACCCGAAACGTATACGGGGTAATCCGTACGAGGTTCGGCCGAACGGAATCCCGGTGCGGTGCGGTGCGGCTCCACTCTACTCTGCGGTCGCTTGTCGGCGTCCATGGCAGCAGATCGCAATTCATTTATTCATTTGTTTATCCCTCGCGGCGCCAAAGTCCGCCGCGCCATCGGAACATCTGTCCCGCCGCAAAACCCCCCTCCTCTCCCTCGCTCTCTCCCACCCAGTCTGTCTTCATGCGATGCACACAAACTGTGTCCCTTAATGTATGTGCGCTCTCTCTCTCTCTCTCTCTCTCTCTCTCTCTCTCTCTCTCTCTCTCTCTCTCTCTCTCTCTCTCTCTCTCCTCTCCTCTCGCTCTCTCGCTCTCTCTCTCTCTCTCCACCCCCTTCCTCCATCTCTCGCGCGCATTACCGCATCTATTTATCCGTCTTTCTTTGCCTCTTCTCGCCCTTCCCCAGCCTCACCCCTCTCCTCCCCGCTGCTGCTATTGCTGCTGCAAGCCCCGACTGATTTCGTCATTCGCCTTAATCAAACAAGTGCCGTGTTGGCAAACATGAGCTCGGCGGGTGTCCCGTCCCGTGCGGGCCGCGCCGCGGCGGTGGTCTCGATGTGGTCCCGCCACCCCTGCCCTGCCTTCAAAGGGGAAACAACTCTGAAATTTAGTGTACACATTTTGTTAATTTTTTAGCAGATGATACGAAGGTATCAGCCTGCTTGTACTGTCATACAGCGAGCAGCATGCAGAGAGCAGCGCAGCCAGCAGAGAGCAGCTAGTGTGGCATTATATTATATACAGGGGAAAAAATTTCGCGCGGCGGCGCGCGGCGGCGCGCGCCCCGCCACTCCGCGCCACCTCTCGGGACGCTTGGCCGCCGGGCCGGTGCCCCCTCCCGCCCCGCGCCTCCACCCTCCTAGCCCAGCGCGACATTTATTTTTTTATTTTTATTTAATTTCATAGAAGTTTTGTGAATTTTTTCGAATTTCATAAAAGTTTGTGAATTGTCTATTGACTTTTACCTATTTTTTTTTGTATTTTTTTCTAAATTTTCCTTATTTTTTCCGAGATTTTCCTAAACAGATTTTCCTTAAGGTTCCTGAATTTTGCTAAATTTACCTGAACTACGAGGCGTGTTCAAAATTTTCAGAGATGTTTTCTCCTCGCCTGCCCTGCCCTGCACTCCAGCGGACTTAAACTCAACCAGACCCTATGTGTTAAATCACTGCAATCATACCGCCCCTCCACCGTCTGCCCTAAACGGACTTCAGTAAGCGGCTTTGATCCCCCTCGAAGTTCTCGCGACCCGAAACACAGAGTTTCATCCGCAGAGTAAAGCATTCCATAGAGCTGCAGTCGCGACCCCCAGGAAGCGCGCGCGGCTGAAATTTCGAACGCGAACTGTATACCGTGAAGCGAGAGCAGCGGACGAGTCATGGTCCGGTCAGGCGGGCGGGCCCCTCCCCGCTCCCGCCCCCCGCCCCGCCGCTTCATGGTCTTGGCGATGGATGACACACTTAATTTGTAAAATCTTCCGCTTGAGCGGAGGACGAAATCGTAGGCAAACTTCCCCCTCCCCGCCCGTCCTTCCTCCTCCCCTCCCTCGCGCAATCTCCGCGTCTCCTCCTCATCCCGCGAATAATCCAGCGGAACGTTTTTCGGACGTTTCCCTTCCATTAATTCTGCGTGGAGGCCATCCTCCCCCCGCACTGCCTACGCCCTCGTGGCGGGCCCCACCCCTCCCCCCCCCCTCCTCCCCACAGCTTCAAGTCATTATGTCGATATTTGTAGACGTGGTCATTCCCGTTTGGCGTGAAGCAGAGCGGCGTATAGGGGCGCGCGCGGCGCGGTGGCGGCTGTTCCGCTGCCTGGCCTGACAGGAGCGATGAGTCGCTGTCCTGTCAGCCGTCGGAGGCGGGGCGGGGCGGGGCGGGGCGGGGCGTGGCGGGGCGCGGTGCCGCTCGGCGATGTGTGAGTCGAACTGAAATGCCTTCCTGTCACGCCGCGGCCATCCGTCCGACCAGACCCTGCCCCCACCCCTTCCCCTGCCCCTAGGCCTGGGCGGTTAAACCAAACTCAATATCAATTCTCAATGTTACAATATACTGAGTTGGACCTCAATGTCAATGTTGGTAATTGACTCAATTAATATTGAGTAATTGAGGTCAATATTAAAAATTGAGATTTCGAGCTCAATTTAAATATTGAGACATTGAGCTCAATTTAAATATTGAGATATTGAGCTCAATTTAAATATCGAGATATTGAGCTCAATTTGAATATTGGGATATTGAGCTCAATTTGAAAAATGCGGGTCAAAATCGATCCATATTTTCAGGGCGATACATCGACCATTGACGATTTTCGTTATATTTTGCTGAAATGATGCCTAACATAAGTTGACATCACTGTAAAAATCTCAGGCCTGTGCGACCAATAGTTTCGGAGATATGGACGATTGAAGTTTTTTTGCATTTTTCGTTCGTACCATTTTATCGCTTTTACCTAAAATCCTTCAAACGGTCTAGATACCATACATGTTCTTACATTGTTCTCTTTGGAAAGTTGCCAGAAATCAGATTCTGTCCTGAAATTGAGATTAATACTCAATATGAAATATTGAGTCTCAATACTCAATATGAAATATTGAGTCTCAATACTCAATATGAAATATTCACCCTCAATACTTAATACGAAATATTGACCCTCAATTACTCAATATTGATAATTGACCCTCAATTACTCAATATTGATAATTGACCCTAAATTACTCAATATTGATAATTGACCCTCAATTACTCAATATTGATAACTCTGCAAATCTAAGTGTGATACTACATGTCAGTTGTAACTGCGAAACTTTAGTTAGTCTTCACTCCAATTTCGTGTTTGCTAATTTTTCGTCGAAAACGTTCAAAATGTTAACATGTTTTTTGAAAATTCTGTCTGAAATTGTTACCTCGTGTTGTTTTGATACTGTTTCGCGTTGATTATGCGGCAGGCACATACTGTTTCCAGTTCTAAAAACCCTCGGGATTTTCCCATCCGAAGTGTTCAACACTTTATGCAACCCTGTAAATACGCGTCACTTTGGCGTTGTTTTTATGGTTGCGCGTCCGCGCGTCTTTGCGCCCACAACCCAGCAGAGGGAATTCCAACACTAGTATTTGTATCGAAGAAGCAACAGCAGCGTGTTTCCGCCGAGATCATCGAACCGCCTGGCCGTCCCGGCCCTGCCCTGCCGCGATGTGAATTTAAACAAACAGCTGGGGGTGGGAGCACCGGCCAGGCCCAGCCCCCGGCCCGGCACCTCGTGTTTGCTGTAGTTTGCGCCTTCCTGGAAGCGCACCCACTGGCCACTGGGCCACGCTAATGCTTCTGTCAATGTTGCCCGGCCCATAAAAGACTGCGTGAAATGCTGTACCTACCTAAATCCGAGAGGTCCTTCCCTATAAACTCAAGCGTACACTGATTTTTCTGTTTTTTTCGTGATTTTCCTAAATTTTTTCTTATTTTTTTCTTATTTTCTTATTTTTTTTTCTTTCTGATGTTTTAATTATTTTTTTTAATGATTTTGTTGAAGATGCTCACTGCTTTTTTTAGTGAAGGACCCCGTGGCGCCTAAATCTCATCTCCTCACCCGTGTTTCTCGTTCTCTCTCTCTCTCTCTCTCTCTCTCTCTCTCTCCTCTCTCTCTCTCTCTCTCTCTCTCTCTCTCTCTCTCTCTCTCTCTCTCTCTCTCTCTCTCTCTCTCTCTCTCTCTCTCGGTGGCCGGTGGCGTGGCCTGTAGGTAAGTTGAGGCGGCTGATAGGCTTCGTGGTGATAGTGGCCCCGCCTTACCCCGCCCCAGGACATACCCGCGCATAGATCAATCCGGGTCACTCCGCCCTCACGACGCCCTCGCGCACTGCCCAACGCCCGCCCCAACGACCTGGACATGGAGGAAAAAAAAACAGAAAAGGAGAGAAATAAATACCCTCCCTTAAAAGAAAGGAGAAAAAATCATATTGCCGAGACAACTGGAGGAAATGATCTCTCTCGGGGGTGGGGGCGGTCAGAAGTCATGATAATGCGTGTGCCAGCCAAGCCGAGTAATACAGGATAAAGATTTTGCAAGGGTGGGGGTGGGTATTATCGCCCTGTCCTGCTGCAGCGAAAACCTCTGGTCAGGGAGATCGTCGGCCGAGAAGAGAGAAGGTTGGGGCGGGCCGGGTGAGGCGAGGCGGGGCGAGGCGGGGCGAGGCGGGGCGAGGCGGGGCGGGGCGGGGCGGGGCGGGGCGGGGCGGGGCGGGGCGGGGCGGGGCGGGGTGAACGGGCTATAGCACGGCGCCGAGCTGCGTAAATATTAGCTCTTGATAATAGGGACGCACCTGCTGCGGCAGAGACGCTCACCGGAGTGGACTGGACGGTCACAACCTGGTCACAACCCTTCCCCCCTCCCGCCCGCCGAGCCGAGCCGAGCGGAGCTCTGCATGCAGCCCGTGCTGCTTCTTGTCCTTGCTCCCTTCGCTTCGCCATGCATCCGTTGATTGTGCATCCCGCACGGTTGACTGCTCGACATGAGGGCGCCCCGCCCCGCCCCGCCCCGCTCCCCGCGCTCGCTCTACGCCACCGCCCACTTTTGCAGCTGCACTCTCTCGCTCTATCACGGCCTCGCACCCCCTCTCGCCGCCCCGCGGCCGCCTAGCCTCGCTCGAGGCCCGCGCCTTTCCCCGCCGCCTCGCCTCTACTCTCCTCCTAGCCTCACATCGGCTTCCGTCACCAGACCCAATCATGCAAGGAAAGCAATATCCGCCTCCTCGCTTGGAGAGAACCCCTTCCCTTCCCCCACCCTGTCCTGCAATGGACCACACCCCTCCCCCCTCCTTCTTCGTAACGGTACTTCCTTTAACCCTTTCATCTCTTTGGGGTACGTACGCAGTCGCAGGGTGTGGGGTGGTGGCAGCAGTGGTGATTTTTTCCCGTGGAGGGTACAGGAACTGTCCAAAATAAAAGTACGTGTGCGGGGGACGGGAGGGGGGGGGGCCTTAATCAGCCACTTCAGGCCAACGGCGAGGCGTTTCCGCTACAATCTCTCTCTCTGTATCAGTGCCTCCCGACCCGCCCGGCATCAATGCTTAGGCCGACTGTAGGCGATTTGGGTCTGCTCGTCGAACGGGAGAGCACGTGGAGGGCGCATGAGTAAGAGAGAGACGAGAGAGAAAGAGAGAGAAAAGGGAGAACCAATCAAAGTAATCCGATGATAAATTAGGCCTCGGCAAAGGGGGAAAGAGGTGCTCACTGCTCACCCCTCCCAATACGTATCAAAAGCAATGTCATAAAAATATAATCTTTTTCGTAGCTTTCCTTTGCTCTCTCTCTCGCTCTCTCTCTCTCTCTCTCTCTCTCTCTCTCTCTCTCTCTCTCTCTCTCTCTCTCTCTCTCTCTCTCGTTCTCGGCCTCTGGCCCGCTGCCGGACCCGCTCGCGAGGTATTGACTTTGAGATGAACTCTGTGCGAATCGGTCGGGTGTCGGTCGCCCTGTCGGAAGTACAGCGGTGGCAGTGGCTGGAGTAGGGTGTGCGTGTGCTGCCGCCGTCTGAACCGAGTTTGTCATAAAACCGAAAAAAATTGAAGTAGAGAACAGCAACAATAATAAAATTATAAAAAAAAATACGATTTCACGAAATCCTGGTAGACAACGGAGTTTCTATAACTAAAATAAAATATTGTGAGTGTTGAATAAGACTGTAAGAAAACCGACTGGTTTTGTTTAGTTTACGATAGTCAAGATAGTGGCTAGATAATTCTAAGTTTGAATTGATAAAGCGGGTTTCAAGTAATGAATACTCTCCAACAGTTCGGCCGGCATTTAATCGACAGGAGCAGGAGAAAAGAGAGCTGTCTTTCTGACGGCAAAAAATGGGCGGCGAGGGCACGGTCGGAGGAGAACGTCAACAATAACCTCCCCTCCACCGGGCGCACGGGAGGGGCGAACCGGGGCCCTACCTGATACCGCTGGTACGCGAAGGACCAGCGGGCAAGCGCGCCGCGGCCGCGACGGGGGTGCGCTCTATTGGGAAAACGCGGAGTTAAGGCGTTGTTTACACAAAATAGTACACGTAAATGTACATCATTTCAAGAATTCTGCTCACCAGATCGAAGTCAAACTTACCAAACCGTTTTCCGCAGGTATAAAACTACTATTTACGCATTCAGTTCGCCTTGTCAACGTTTCGATAACTTTAAAAAATGGTTTAAAGTCGCGAGGTGGGCACATCAGCCACCGGCAATGGCGGACATGCTTGGCCTGCTTTCGCGTTGTTGACACAACATGCCAACCAAATAAAATGAAAAAAATCACTGCTCTCATAACGTTACGATTGGAACTCATTCTTTGAGGCACACATTTAGTTGGCAGAACCGGGGCAAGTTTCAGTAAAACTGAAGTAGTTTTAAAGAAGGCAGTACGGTGGTCACGTGCGAATTTCAGTAGTGTTATCTCATTCTTGCGCTCGAAACTGAAGGCTGGCTTTGTTTGAACGCAGACTTTAGAGGTTTCTCTTTCGCTCCGTGTTGGCTCGCCTCGGCCTACCCCCTCCACGAAAAAATATCCCCTTCCCCTGTTCATTTTGCCTGACGAGTCGAGCATTACCATAGAAACTCGAATTTCAATTCAAATTTACAAAATTTCTGCAATACAGATTTCAACTAGACTTCAGAATCGAATGTACTAGATTACATTCTAAATGTATGCTTAATATCATCGAATTCCCTTCAGCAGATTTTTTTCTGTCGTAAGGGGCCATATGAAACAAAACACGCACGTTTTCCAGCGATTTTAGAAGGCAACTCCGTTGCCTAAAAAAATCACGAAGGGAGATGAAAAGGGAGGGCCAGTCCCGCAATTTTCCGGCCGTCGATGTTTTCGATTGGATTTGCCATGCGAGTCATGGGACATTGCACCGCAATAATATCGAGGGGTCGGGCCACCCAACCCCACCCCGCCCCACCCCGCCCCACCCCACTCCACCCCATACCCCGCCCTCCCTCTGTTGTTGCGGTTTGAGTCGGGTACGGGATTTGAATGCTGCTGTCAAACTTGCTTCCTATTTCTAGCAGTGTGTGCCTCATCGGCTCCAATCGCGTGCTGTGTCACGTTAGGCAGGGACCTGGCCCCGCCCCGCCCCCGCGAGCTCTCACCGCGACACAGCCGGCTCATTCCGAAGATCGCTCTCGTGCCTCCGTCCTTGTCGCACCTATGGCGGGGGCGGGGCCCTTAGTGGGGGGGATGGCGGGGCCCCATGAGTGCGACAAGGACGGAGGCGTGAGAGCGGTCCTCGGAATCAGACGGCAGGACGGAGAAGGCGCGGGACGGGCGGGTGCTGGGCGGGTGCCGGGCGGGAGCGTCGTCGCCTTCACACCCTGCAAAGTATTAATAACAGTGTCTCCCATGGGAGCGGCGGGGCGGGGCGGGGCTGCGCGTCCCTATCCGCTGCTGTCCCCTCGGGGCCGGGCCGGGCCGGGCCGGGGTGTGACACCTCGCTATTGTACCCCCTATACCCCCTCCCCGTCTCCTCCTCACACCCCGTGATTGCTGATAAATTACCCCGTCCGCTTTTTTTGGTGGCCGACTTACTGTATTTACGCAGGCCGACACGTGCGCGCGTGATGCCAACCCGCGCGGTCCCCTCAAGCATTCTCGAGGTGGAAACAAACACTGAATTTTCGTGTACAAATTTTGTGAATTTTCGTGGATTTTTCTGGATTATTTGGGGGTTGGAATTTTTTTTTGCACCCGTTGCTTTAATTTTTTACTAAATTTTTGGGATAACTGTCCTGATATTTTTTCTAAATTTTAATTCATTTTTTTCTGAACTTCTTTGAGTTTTTCTGAACTGCTCTGAAATTTTCCTAATTTTCTGAATTTTTGTGAATTGCGAGATGTACAAAAATTTTCTCCCTCGAGCATTCTTGCCTCTTTCCTCTCGAAAAAATGCAGTAAAAAAAGGCATTGTTGTAATCTATGAATATTTAAAACCTTACGATAATGACTCCGGGCTGGCCTACCGCTGTGTGTAATGTGCGCGTTCTCTGCACTGCTGCTGATGCTGCTAGGCGCCGTGCAGCAGCAACGGTGGCGCGGCAGTAGCTGTAGCAGTAGCAGTGTTTATTGCTCCGGACGAAGAATAAATTATTGAGGATGTTAATTCAATTGAATCCGGCGCGGTGGCGGTCCCGGAGCGGTCCGGCCGGGCCGGGCTCCATATCATGTCCCCGCGGCGGAGCCTCCATGGAGCCGCGCCATGCCGCCCGCCGGTCCATTCTGATATTACATCTCATTACGGGGGTGACAATGGGATCGCTTCATGGCGCCTGGTCTGGTCGCGTGCCGGCGCCGTGTACCGAGGATAATTAATGCATTATCTCGTCTTTCTTTTCTATCTCTCTCTCTCACTCCTTTTTGTTTTTTTTCGGCGGATGAGTGAGTGTGTCGGTAGAGTGTTTGTCTCCTTGACTGTTTTGTTTTGTAAATAAAGTCTTGTATACGGGCCGCACGGGATGATATAAAAACACATGAAATCCCTCCGCGCGCTCACCGCGCCGGTGTGCGCCCTGTCCGGTATAACCGGGGAGGAGAGTCACAACCGCGGTGTGTGACAATGTTGCAGCGCCATTTCTGTTTAGTCACAATGTGACGCTCTGCACGGCGCGAGGACGCGCACAGCACTGGAGAGAGCGAGACAGACAGAGTGAGTGAGAGAGAGCGAGCCTGTCGGCAGACAGAAAGGGGCAGAAGAGAGAGGGAGAAGGGTGTATATTGTTGTCAGATTTCTTTTGTGGCGCGGGAGCTCCACGCTCCCATGAAAGGTCTCTGACAAACACCGCCCACTAACCCCCTCATAATCCCTTCCGTGACTCCCCCTTCCCTCTCCCCCTGCTCCCCCTTCTCATGCCCCCCCCCCTCCCCCCCTAGTAAGGCCACCTCTTCAATCATTTCGCCCTCATCCACATTTTCGCCGGCGCGTTTTCTCTTTCTCTCCCTCCTCTCTTGTACCGCCTGCTCTCTCTTTTTCGCCGCTCGCCCTTTTGCTGCTGTTTCGCCGGTTTTGTAATCTTTTGGCTTCTCTAGTTCTTGTCGCGCCCCCGCTCCCTCTATCTCCCAGCTCGCATCTTTCCCGAATTTCCTCCTCCCTTCTCTTCTTCACTCCACTGCCCCCCCCCCCTCTCTCCTTCTCCTTTTCTCTCTCTCCCTCTCACCCCCCCCTCCTTTTCTCTCTCCCTCTGCGGGAAGCCCTTTCGCCCCGACCGTTTTCTGCGCCGCAGCCCACCCTTACGATTACTTGCCGTTTAGCCGTTTGCGCGGCTGGCTCTCCGCTCCGCGCAGCTGTTCCGCCCCGCCCCGCCCCGCCCCTGCCTTTACACTCTCCGGGCATTATTTGCACTCCGCGCCCCACGTGACGTAACGTAACCTTTTGCGTGTGAGAAAGAAGTGCGTGTGCGTGCGTGCGGGAGAGAGAGGGTGCAAAGGCTATGTGTTTGTGAGAGCGGGCGAGCAATAAGCGTGAGAGAGAGAGGGAGAGGGAGATAGTCGGCGAGTGGCGTCCGGCAGCGCGACGTGCGCTGTGGCGACATTAACGTCCCGCGTCCTCAGGTGCCCCCCGCGGAGGGTAGCCCCGCCCTCTCGCGAGTGCCCTGCGGCCACCCTGCCTATTCAGACCCGCCACGCCCCACCCCGCCGCGCCACTTTCGACACCGCCTGCGCGAGCCGATATACGCAGCGAGAGGAAGAAAGCCTTTTGCTGTTGGCAGAAGTACAGGTCGGCCTGCCCAGCCGGGGGCTGCTGCTCTGCTCTGGAGCCGCGATACTGTTCTAGATGCACGAGTGGGGGAGGGTTGCCTACCTGCTCGGCGCGCCGCCGAGGGACGCCTCGGCTCGTTTGCGCGCGTGCGCGCGCCCGTCGGGTAGTCTAGGCAGACCCGAGGGGGGATCACTCATACAAAATGTGTAGAATGATTTTTAGCAGATGATACGAATGTATATGAGCCTGCATGTTTTGAATTTTTAAAATATTTTTCTTTTGTTATTTCTAGGGAAATTTCTGTCCCTTTTTTAAAAAAAAATCTTGATCTTTTACCCCCATTTCCGCCTGTTTAGCGTTTTTTTTTTTCAGTTTTTTGTTTAGTTCTCGATTTTCCGATGCCGCAGTGTGTTTGGGCTACGTAATTATTGCTTAATTTTCTGTCAACAAGGCCCCGCCTTCGCACGCGTGCGTTGCCGTAGGTGTCGCCGTCGTGCGCTTCAGAGTTCCGTTTTGGGTGTGGGCTGCGTTCGCGGTATACATTTACTGCGAAGCTGCATGGTGATTGCGAACACCGTTTTGTAGTGCGCTCTCTCTCGCTCTCTCTCTCTCTCTCTCTCTCTCTCTCTCTCTCTCTCTCTCTCTCTCTCTCTCTCTCTTGCTCTCTGTCATCACTATGGCCTTACTCCATAAGTGCGACAAAGGATAGAGCGACGATACGAGTGTGCGGAACCGCCCTCCTGCAGGCCGGGCCGGGCCAGCTCGCGCGCCGGAGCGGGTCCTGGGGAGGCGCTTGACCCTTATGCAGGCTGCATGTCACGCCCCTTGTGAGCGGCCCTGATTACTCGTGAGAGGAAAGGGGGGGGTGCGAAGCGCGAGGGTGTCGTTTGCGCGCGGAATGTGCCCCCGTGCCCCCTCCGGCCCCCTCCCCCCTCTGGCCGCCCTCCACTCTGCGCGCCGCCGCACCGCCGCCCCCTCCAGAAAAATGCCACGCTCCGCGTGACGGCCAAATTGTTTCCCATTCCTCCTCCTTGTATGTGTATTTCAGAGAGGAGAGGGCATATCTTTGTGGCGCCTCTCGCGCGGCTGAGTGACTCTGTGCTTCAAACGCAGCGCCGCCGTAGCAGCAGCGGGAGCAGCAGCAGCAGCACCCGAGAGGGGTCCTTCACTCAAAAAAATCACCTGTGAACAAAATCAGTTAAAAATCAGAAAAAATCGAGAAAAATCAGGGGAAAAAATCAGGAAAATCAGAAAAAAATCAGTAAAAATCAAGGCAAGTCACGAAAAAAAACAACGAAAAAATAGAAAAGTTGGTGTACGCTTGAATTTATATGAAGGACCCCTCGCGAGGGGGTATTCACTCATAAAACCTGTGACCCGACTTTTACGCCTATTACGCTGCATTACGCTCCGAAATTGTACAGGATTTGGCCAAACCAAAAACACGCAAACCAGCCCAAAACAGCACAAAAATAAGGAAAATATGGATAATTTTGGCTATTACGCTCTCATTACGCTTCTATTACGCATACTATTACGCCGTTATTACGAATAGAGTGACCCGACTGTTACGCGAGTACATACCCCTTCAACCCCTCGGCATCACCAGCGGCAGTGTCAGCCGTCTCTGACTGAGGGGAGGGCACTTGGTCAGGGCGCTCTGCCCGCTCCGCCTCCCCGCTACCGGGCGTCCCGGGCGTGCCCTTTCAGTTGCGCCACATACCACCACTCGCGCACCTGCATGCAAGTGTGTAGATGTTGCTGCCGCGGGTCCCAGCTCGTGCGTGTGTGTGTGTGTGTGCGTGCGTGCGTGCGTGCGTGTGTGTGTGCGTGTGCGCGCGCGCCCGTCTTGGTATCCCTGCTTGCTTGCTTTTCGCCCCGCCCAGAGTGCGAGTTCGGTCCCGCGGGTGGCGCCCGGCCCCCGGCCCGCCCCCGTCGGAAATAGCCTCACTCGTCAAGTGGGAGCCTTTGTTTCAGCCCCCCCCCCTCCTCTCCCCGCCACGCCCCCGCCGCGCCTCGCACCTGCTGCGGCCGGTCAATTGTAATGTGACTGCTGCTCTGCCTTGGCGCTGGCGCCCGCTCCGCGCTCTCGGCCCCAACAGCCGCGACGGCGGCCCGACTAGCTCGCGGGCCCCGCGCACCCGCAGCGGCGGCATCACAACAGGGGAGGGCGTCGGTCGAAAAATGTGTCCGCTGACCGTTATCTAGATATTCTAGAAAGAATTGTTTCTGACACAGTGCCTCCTCGTCGACTCCCTGTCTTCGTGGACGTGACAATCTCTCCCCTCGGGTCGAGGCGAGGGGAGGGGGGGGAAACAACTTTTTTTACACCTCGTAATTCAAAATAAAATTCCCCAAAAAAAATATTCAGAAAAATTCTTAAGCAACTCAGAAAAAATCGGAAAAAATAATCAGTAAAAAAAATTCAGAAACATTCACAAAATGTGTACACCAAAATTCAGAGTTGTTTTACCCACGAGGCGAGGCCGACCTGGCTGCCTGCCGCTGCCGCCAACTTCTGCTGGAGCCGCCGCGGTGCGCTCGAGTCAGCAGTGTTTGCGTTAAATTAAAAACGTGGCCACGCCAGCGGTTTTGGACCGACAGGTTGAAAAAATGACGAGGCCGGGTCCGGGTGGCGCTTCAACAGCGAGGGCAGGGCAGGGCAGGGACGTCCCATTCCCCGGGACGGACGCGACGCTATGGGGTCAGCGTATTGGTCCGAATGCTAAGTGGGGCCCGATGTGGCACGCCCCAGCCCCGCCCCGCCCCGCCCCGCCCCGCCCCGCCCGCGGATCGCTTTCTGCTGAGGCTGGCGCGGCGCGGTGGTGCTTTTGTGCCGTGGCTGTTTGTTGCCATTGGCGTAAACAGTCGTGATGAATACGTCGATGCGGCGCGCCCGGCCCGGGCCCGGGCGCTGCTGCTGCTGCGCGTCGGGGGAATGCCTCTCCCCCGGGAGAGAGGGAGACAGGGACATGGTAGAGCGGGCGCGCGAGAGAAAGTGAGACAAGCAGGTAACCGCTCGCTCTCTCTCCCTCTCTCTCTTCTTGTGGACTGCAATAAGAGAATAACGGCAGGAGCTTTGCGACAGGGGGCACTGCTCAGTAGCTAGCCACGGCAATTTGTGTTTCGGTTGCATTCACACCCCGCGGGTAGGGGGACGGCGAACAACTGCAAGGGCGGGGCTGCGCGCGGCGCGGCGCTTCGGCGCCACCGGGCAGGGCAGGGCAGCAGGAGGGCCCTGTCGCACCCCGCCCCGCGCCGCCCCGCCCCGCAACCTCTCTGGGAGATGCCGATGCCAGCGAGTGCAATGTGCCCTGCTGCGTAATTTGGCGAGCCGCTCGCGACGATGGGCGGCCGGCAGCTGATCGTAGTCCCCCGGGAGATCCACCATTAGGGGGCTCGTACTGAGCTCAGCGCAGAGGCACAGCCCGCGCAGGACATCGCAGACAGACAGACAGACAGACAGACAGACAGACAGACACGCAGACTGTATGACCGCGCAGATGTGGCGTGTCACGGTGAGGGGATCAGCAGCAATGTCTTATTGCGGAGAAAGAATGACTCGGCGGGGCGGGGCTGCAGTGGAACACCGACTACTGTCCACCCCCGCCCCGCCCCACCCCACCCCACCCCGCCCCGCCCCGCCCCGCCCCGCCCCGCCCCGCCGCGGTCAGCGACAACACCGTCCCACCCGGTGGTGCCGCGTCGTGGTTCAGTACGGTGGCGTTCGCTGGTTTCGGGTCTCAGTCCGCCGGACTGACACTTGCGATCCAGTAGTGTAAGCGAGAGAGTCTGTTTAACTTGGCGGCCGTCGTTGGGGCGAGAGAGTGGGGTAGAGAGAGAGAGGGTGGGGACGGCAACGGCGCGGCGGCTTGGGAGATGAGATGAGACTACAAAGGAAAGGGCGCTTCCGAAATCTTGTTCTGTTGTGTAAGTAACGGCCCGGACAGGGCACACCATGGCAGGGTAGGCCTTACTGTAACAGTGGCGGCCCAGCGGGGTGGGAGGGGGGGGGGGGGCAAGTCGGTTCGTTGGGTCCCGACGGGGCGGTTTGATTCGTTCTACTACTCCACCCCTTTTCGCTTTGCCGCGCCTCGTCGAGAAACACCATCCGTTGTGCCGTGTCGCGGAGAGCGCGTCGGACTTGCGTCCTCGTCGTGAGCGCAATCAATAAACCAAATCGATCGGCAAGGTTTCCTGCTGGCTGCGAAGCCCGAGGTGAATCACTCGTACCAAATGTGTACCGGGTCACTGTAAATACTAGAGCGAGGATTCTCGCCCTCAGGACACTGTGAAAAATACTCGTAAGGGTTACGGGAAAATTTTCCATGATAAAAGTCGTAAAATTACAATTTCAAATTGTAAATTTACAAGCACTCCCTATCGACTTGGAATTACCCGACGAGCAAGAATGGGCACACGGTAAAAACGACGTCCTGGTTTTCAAGCAGTTTTGGAAAAACCAAGCAGCTCTTATGGAGAAAATACACAGGATTTGAGGGGCTGCTTGAAAACCAGGACGAGGTTTTTTCCGTGCAGTCGTAAATTTACGACATATTTTGTAAATCAAAATTACAAAAAATGCCGTAAATTTACGAGGATATTTTTCACTGTGGAGAGCGAGAAATTTTCTCTCACTCTTTAAGAGCGAGGTTTGATTTTCTCGCTCGATTAGAGCAATACTCTCAAAATTCTCGCTCAATTTGAGCGAGGATGGGAAACCTCGCCCCTTTTTGAGTGAGGATTTATATACTTTGTCTTACTTAATTTGAGTGATGTTATAGATTCTTTCTCAATTAGAGCGAGGTTCCCAAACTCTCACTTAAATAGGGCAAGAGAAAAAATCTCGCTCTTTTTAGATGAGACATCTCACTCTTGCATTTGCAGTGGTGTTACTTTTTGAATGCGAAAAAGTGTTGCGGGTTTGTCTACACCGTTCGCCTGCAATAAGGTAGTCATGGCGCCCCTGTAGCGCTGGCGAGAATGCAATCACGCAAGATGTGTAATGATTTTTTATTGAATTTTTGTTTGGATTTTTCTTTTGAGTTTTCAAGGAAAATTTCACATTTTCATGAAATTATATCTTTTACCCACATTTCTGAAATTATTTTTCGATTTTACTTTGTTTTTTTGTTTATTATTTCCCGATTCTTCAGCTTTCGTCTTAACTTTATTTCTATTTATTTGTAATTTTTTAAAATGATCATTTTGGGTCCGTACAATGATTTTTCTAAGTGACCCCTCCCCCCCTCCCTCCCCCTCTGCGAAGCCCCGCACTGACTCTGCCGCTGTTGTGGCGGCCGCGGCGTGTGGAATGCAACGCGCTTAGTGTTGCGGCCAGAGCCGGGCGCATAGGAGGGAAGCCCCTGTGCCCCGCACGAGCACAAGCACAGCAGGATGCTCGCACACGCTCCAACCCCAAACCGCCCGGCTCCCCTCCACCCTTTTCCGCCCCTCTGATGTCTGCCCGTTTTTACGGCCGAAATATCCGTGGAATCGGAGGCGTTTGGTAACCCGAGTGCGGAAGGATGGTTCGTGGCGGGGCGGGGTGGCGCGGGGCGGCGCGGGGCGGGGCGGGGCGGGGCGAGGTGGTGGGCGGCAGGACAGCAGCTCGGAGGAAGAGGGCGGGCAGTGCAAAAGAGGCTGGGGGCGGGGCGGCCGGGGGGGAGCGGGAGATTGCAGCGCGGGCCCCAAGCCCGCCCCGCCCCGCCCCGCCGCTCGCACGACGCTCGCTAGCTTGCACCAGTTGTAGCACTGCTGCTTTTTGCGGGACGATGCGCGCGCGCGCGGAAGAGGGTCGGGTTGGGACCGTAGCAGCAGCAGCAGCAGCAGCAGTAGTGCGGGGGGCTCAGCTGGACATTCCTGCGAGGAATGCCATCCGAATGGCATGTCCTGGCGCACCCCGCCCCGCCCCGCCGCTCCCCGGTCATTGGCGGATCCAGAGCCAGCCTTTGGCAAAGTAGTACTTTTTGCCTACTTACAGGGGCAAAGTAGTACTTTTTGCCTACCTTTCAGGCGGCTACCGAGGGGCCATGGGGGGGCAAAAGGCCTGTCGCTGGATCCGCGCATGTCCCCGTTGAGCGACAGATGACCCCGGGTTATGCCGCGTTTCAAATGCATCCTCACCTTTCCCCGCCGCCCCTATAATCGTATATCGGCCCCCGCGGGTCGCGGTCGCGCGGCCGTCCTGTGCCTGTGTCCTGCTCGCTGGTGAATTGTACATTCTTTGATTTCACATGGGAGCGTGACCACATGGTGGTCATGCCACGCCGCCGCACCCAATGTGTTCACAGATAAAGTTTAAAATGTATTAGGCACTTGGTATCGGGCTTACTTTAGCTCGCGCACCGTGTTGCGGTCCTGTGACCTCTGGCCGAGGGGGGTATCACTTCGAAAAATCATTGTGCCCCCCCCCCCCAAAATAAAACATTTTAAAAATAAAATTTCAAAATCTATCAAGAAGAAATTTCCATAAAAATCGAGAAAATATGAACTAAAGCCCGAAATAAAATTGGCGAAAATTCAGAAATGGGGATAAAAGATAAAAGTTTCTCAAAAAGTGACGAAAATTATCCTTGAAAAATCAAAACAAATTTTAAAAAAACAATCTTTTAAAAACCAGCAAAATAACTCTACGCATTTTGTATGAGTGACATTCCCCCATCGCCTCTGGCGTCCAGCCGGGTGTAAAGAGGGGAGGGGGTGCTCTTAACCATCAAGTGGGATGGCGGCCTGCTGCAGGGAATCGTCTTGTCTGGCCACCGCAGTGGCAGAGCGTGGTGGGGCGGGGCGGGGCGGAGCCGGCACGGGCCGGACTTCCCCGGCTCCGCCGGCAGCTGCCTTCTGCGTCTGTTTCGTATTCCCTTTTAAAGTGGACATCACTAATGCAGCCGCACGGGAAGGAGACGGGAAACGAGACACTGCGCGTACTGTTCAAACCTCTCGGCGAATTTCTCAGGATGTTGCATGCATGATGCAGCATTGTAGCGTACGGTGATTTTCGCCGTAAGTTTTATATGGTGTCTTTGTAAGCAACAGTGAATCATGTTGCATCACCATAGTTAATCAATCGTGGCAGTGTAAAACGAGCAGCGCAGTTTTAGCAACAATTAACTCTGTTATTTTAAAAAATAAAAATATTAAAAAATTGTAAACCGTAAAATTGCAATGAAAATTGTAGGAGAGGTCGAGAGGTGACGCTGATGGCAAATTTTTACTGTTTTTTCTGAGTACCTGTGCTGCTTTTTTTTCAACGTTGGGGGAAACTCACTGTCAGCTGCAGTACTGCAGCGTTCACAGAAGCTCTCAGAGAAATTTGCTGTGAGCTTTTTATGAGTGCGGAAGCGAAAGAGAGAGGGAGATGAGAGGGAAACTCTCCCCCCTCGGCTCGCGTGGATTGCGCAGGCAGGAGAGGGGTGGCGGTCATACCCCGGGGCGGCAGGGACTCTACGCGTGCTGCTGCCGACGCCACGGCGCTTTCCGGTTGGGCTGAAGGAAAAGAAGTTTACTGTCGATACTCCGTTTAAGAATCAGACCGCTTCCGATATTTATTTTTTTCAGAGCAACTCCTCCGAGAGAAAAAAAGAAATCACTCATGCAAAATGTGAACAATAATGTTTTTGACTTAAGATTTTTCTTGATTATTTTTATTTTGATAGTCGTTGATAGTTCTTTTGATTATTTAAGGAAAATTTCTGTCACTGTTTGATAAATTTTAATTTTTCACCCCCATTTCTGATTTATTTTCGATTTAATTTTGTCTTTTTGTAATTTTTTTTCTCGATTTTCGATTTTTTTTTGTATCTGTCTTCTTTATTTTCAGTTGTGTATTTTTTTAAAAAAATGGATATTTAGGGGACTTACAATGATATTTAGAATAGATTCCCCCTCCCCCCTCCTCGACTTGTCTCTTGTCTGCGCTAGCAGATACGTGAGCGATTTCTCACTTGGCACTACGCTGCACCCACGCCTCCTGCGATTCACAATGGCGTACATGATGTTGAGGGTGCTGAGCTAGGTGCTGAGGTTGATTCGCACCGCGCGTCAGAGTCGAGGGGGTGTTGGCGTCGTCTGAATCCAAGGTCACCAGTCGCTTGTCGGGTTAGGTTATCCCCGCTCCTCGCGCTCCTTGCCTCCCTCCCTGCCCTACAATGGTCTCTCTCTCTCTCTCTCTCTCTCTCTCTCTCTCTCTCTCTCTCTCTCTCTCTCTCTCTCTCTCTCTCTCTCTCTCTCTCTCTCTCTCTCTCTCTCTCTCGTTGGAGCAGCGCGTCGCCCTTGACATCTCGGGCAGGCCACGTCGTGCGCCGTGGCGTTGAGGACTGGAGAATGATTTGCAGTTGGTTTATCAGAGCTGATCGATTTGACGTTAATATCTTCTAGTCAAGTCCTTGATCGCCGTCTTCCCGTCGTCGGAGTAAGGCATTATTCTCCGCGCTGTACATTGACTTGCGCGTTCGTATTTCCCCTCGAAGATTTCTAATAGAAAACTAGTTGATTTCCCGAGGAGATTTTCTCTCTCCAGCGGACAACGACACACATTTTCCACCACTGCTCTTTTCTTCGACAATGGCCCGGATTCGGACACTATACGTGGCCGTGGCTTGGCTCAGTCCAGCGCGCCCCTCCCCGCCCCGCCCCACCCGCCCCGCCCTGCTGCGACGTGGAGATAAACGCATCAGGACTGAGCGGAGTCGAGTCGAACCGAAGCCGAGCCGCACGGAACCGATATTGTCAGGGACCTAATAAGGAAACGTCCGTCATGTCGTCGAGTGTCCATGGTGGAACTGGGACCCGGCCGGCCGGGCCGCGCTGGGCCTGGCCGGGCATAATGGCCCTACGGGGCTCACACTCAGTGCAGGGCAGTGCATGGACAGCAAGGCGATTCCGAAGACCGTTGTGTAGTTTCCTCTCCCTTGCTCTGTATGGTATGGCCGTGCCCGATGAGTGCAACAAGGAAGGAGCGACGAAAGCCGCAGAGTGCGGAATCACCCTACAGCTCGCCCTACAGAGGGCTTGTACTCCACTCCTAATGATCCACGCTCGCCGTGCACGCACTCTCCTCACCTGTTGGACTGATACTGAAGTGCGGTCTCCTCGCCCGCTGTCTCCCTCGCACTCATTGGATGCGCCCGCGATGCTTCGTATAAGGTGCGAGAGAGTCAGAGCGAGGAGGAGCAGAGCGCTCTTCTGAATCACCACCAGCCTACCATTGGCGATACTCGGCCGCGGTGCGCTGCACTCTCTTCACCACAGCAGAGTATACTAAGCGTGGAGTGACGAGTGACTTTGCGGCTCGTTTGATTTGGCTGCGCGGCCCTCCTGCCCCCCGCGCGGCCTCGCGAGCCACAATAAGTACTACTGGCCTGCCCCCCCCCTCCCCCCAGGCCTCTGTAGTCTGTAGGGCCTGTAGGCCTGTAGGCCCGCGGCGAAGAGGAAGAGTGGCACACCAGGCAGGCAGGGCGCAGGGCGCGGGGTCGGGCAGCAAAGGGGTCGCCTGCTGCTAGCCTCGCGCGACCACTCCCGCCTCCCGCCCAACTCAAAGGCTATTTCAGAACATCGAAAGCACAACAATGGAATCAGAGCTGTAGTCTCCCTCTTTCGCCCTGGCCGGTCCCGCGCGCCCCGCACTATGCTCCGCTACAGCTCGCTCGCTATCCCCGTCAGGGAGGGTGGTGTGGTCGCGGCTCTGCAAGGTGACTCCGCACAGTGGTTTCGTCTCTCTGTCCTTGTCACACTCGTGGCGCACAGCCATAAGGAGCAAGAGAGAGATCTCTACTAAACGAAGTTCGGACCCGCGAAAAAAACCTTAATTTATACTTAATATAACGCCATATTTGTTCTTAATTTACTGTTAATATGTAAAAATTAATAAAACTAAACAAAAAGTCAGTATAATTTTAATTTGCCTGCTCTAGTCATGCTTTTCAAAGGCATGGTTTTGGAAAGCTTAAGTGATATTGGAGGGAGATGAGAGCACTCATGCGTTTGGAGGCACAGCAACAAGCTTAAACCCCTAATTCTGACTGTCTTTTTGAGTGAGCCCTTTATACAAATCTAATAAAAACATATTTATTTCATTTTACTCAGTTTAATTAATTTAATTTAACTGAATATAACTAAACAAGTACTGCAATTTATATAAATACTTCCTTGTTTCAATCTAAAAACAGAAAAATATTTATTTTTTTGTTCTTTATGTTTACCTCCTTACATTCTTTCTTCGTGTACTGTACATATTTTACTGAAGTTGCATACTTGAAAGTTACCGTTACCTTACCTGGATTCGAACCCCGGACCTCTTCGTCCGAAGCCCGCCACCTTACCAACTCGGCCACGGAGGACTGCTGACCGCCGTGCTCACAGCATCCCGTACCATTCCTCCTAGGTCTCCGCGTACGTTCGGGCGGTAACAAATTAATATTTAATAAAGCCCTTATTAAATTTTAATTTGCACAATCGCGATATTTAGATTTATCTGTCATCCCCTTTACCCACCTTGCGTGTTTTCTGATATTGACTTAGACTTATCGCGTGTCTTAATGACCGATACCTGTCTACTTCCTTCAAGGGTGGAAATAATACCTTGATAGTTCCTCTCCGGCGGGGTCAAGTACTGTTGGCAACTAGCCGATATGGCAGGTTTTGGGACGCGAAGACCATGTCTAACTCCCTGGGACACCCCCGACTGCCCGAGGACAGCCCCCAGCCCCGGACCTTCCCCCTCGGCGGGCAACTCGCGAATTCCAAGAAAGAAATAATAACCAGTTGTCCCGGCGATGCGAGCTAGGAGTCTCGCCTTGGGTCTTCTGTACTCCGGTCACGGGCACCGCGGATGAGATAACAACACACGTTTGGTTGCTACGTACAACTTACTGTCAATTTTTGCGTGCGTTGTACACGACTAAGGAGAACGGTGATGTGAGGAAAACTGCAAACTAAACAGTCCAAGGATTGCTCGAGGCACCTGGTTCATGTAACCCTGAAGTCTCCTATGGACTTCATAAAAATCATCTAAGTATCAGGTTCCACCTTAATTTGGGTGTAGTGTGATGCCTTTAACATGGTTTCCACCCTAATTCAGATTTAATATGAGGCACTTAATATGGTTTCCACCTTAATTTAGATTTAATATGAGGCATTTAATATGGTTTCCACCTTAATTTAGGTTTAATATGAGGCATTTAATATGGTTTCCACCTTAATTTAGGTTTAATATGAGGCACCTCTGCCGACCTGGGACTAAATTAAGAACTGACATAATCTTTCAAATCTTATTAAGATCCACCAAATTAAATCATATTCAGTCAGACCGTCTTATTAAAATTATATTAGGTTTTTATTTGGGCCGTATTAAATTAAATAAAATCCATATTCAATCGAATTTCGCGGGGAATCGCCCCGCGCTGCCCCGCCCGGGCGGACCCTCTGCGGGACAGGGACATAGGACGGGGCCTCGGCCTCGGCCTCGAGGGAGCGCCAAAGCCGCCCCTGCCGAACGACATGGGAGCGTTCACAAAGCCGCGCGGCTCGCCCCGGTGCGGGTTAACCCGCGCAGCCCCTACCCCCTGCGAAGGTGCTCCTCGAACCGCACAACGCCGATATACCAAACCGACAATGTTAATTTCATCGTAGACAGCTATATCGCTGATACTCTGAAACACGAAGACAAACTGTATTAGGTAGATATTTTCGCGAAGTCGCCATTATTACAGCTCTCGAGACTTTTTTTGCAAAAAAGGTCAACATTTTAAACAATAAAAAATCTTTTAATTTTTTTGTTTTTATTTCCTTTTTATGAACTTCTTACGCACGACCTGTATAATGAGTAATGAACGTTTATTCTCCACTATGAGGTAGGCATCCGGGGCGCGTCTACAGAGGGTCCTTTCACTATAAATTCAAGCGTACCCTGATTTTTTCTTTTTTTTTCTTTGTTTTTTTTTCTGTTTTTTTTCTTCTGATTTTTTACTGATTTTGTAATAGGTTATACGCTGATTGTTTTGAGAAGGACCCCTCGGCCGTCCTCGGTCGCTACCAGGATTACCCCGCCCCCGCGGGGCGAGTAGTATATACTGTAGTATGTTGCAGCCAGCGCGCGCCGGCGGTGTAATGCGCTGCGCTCGTGTTTGCGTTTGAATAAACCCCGTTTGTCGCCGCGCGAACTGCTGCTGTGTGCTGCTACTGCGGCGGCGCCAGCGCCAGACTGTCAAGAAACAATGGGAATGTGAAACTTGCGTGGAAATTTACTACACCAACCTGTACGGCAGGGACTTGATCTTTTTAACGTCGCGTGGCCACCACACACGCCGCGCGGCTGAATGAGGGGCTGTTTGGTGGCGCCCCGTTGGCGCCCCGCTGGCGCCCCGCTGCGCAGCGCGTTCCGCCATGCTAAAGTTAGCGGGGCGCCTCACGTCGCCTCGGGGGCCCGCCTCGCCTCGCCTCACCTCGCCTCACCTGCTCCCGCGGCACACCTGTGCCCCGCCCCGCCCCGCCCCGCCCCGCCCCGCCCCGCCCCGCCCCGCGCGCGCCGCAGGTACCTGACCAGGTGTCACCGCGCGTGCCTGTCCGCCGCGCTGGCACAACACTGGTGAAACCTCGTAATTCAGAATCACTAAGAAAAATTCAGAAAAAAAAAAATACAAATCCCCCCCGCCAAAAAAAGAAAAAAAAAAAAAAGAAAAAAAATCGAAAATCCCCCAAAATAAAGGTATAATGCAAGTGAAAATTCAAAAAAATTCGCAGAAACTAACAAATTGCGTACATCAAAGTTCAGAGTTGTTTCCCCCTCGGATAAAAGTAATTTTCCTTGACGCTTGAATCGAGGTTATCAGCTGAGCGGAGCGAAGACCAAGCTGCAGGAGGGTCATTAGGGAGCTCTCCACGATAGTCTCGAACGGGCAAGAACGGGCAACTTCCGGGTCGACTCTCGCTGGTTCGAGTCCTAAATCCCATTGTACTCAGACGCTCGATAGACTACGAAATGACTGCACGAATGGTGAGAGGCGCGTTTGCCCAAACATTGTCAATGTGTGGGGCAGATGTATTCGCACAAACATTATATATTTCTATAGTTTGAATTATTCAATCGTTTAGTTTGAAATTCACTTCTGGAAGGTTGGCAGGGAAAGTACGTTAAAGACATTGAGATATAGCGCCACCTAGCGGCTGCGCGGGAACTACTTCGCGTCAGCCATGCTCTGTGACAGAGCTGAGAAACGGTACCGCCCGTCCTAGTACAGTTAAACGCCTGAAGAGGTAACTAACAGGAGCGGATTGACATGTTACGCATAGCTTCAAGCGTAATCAGAGCACACGCTTGTAGAAGGGCGTTAGGTTTCGCCTTAGTTTTGCTAATGAAGGCTTCTGCGAAACAGAATAGGCGCTCCCTCTGGTCGTTGGATCGTTGACGCCACGCCGACCGAAAGCATCGTCGCGGACGCTCGGGTGCTCCGCTTTGGCTCGACCGGTCGCTGTCTTAGGGCTGTTTCGGAGCAGTAGAGGGGCCCGCAGAGCCGCCTGCCCCGCCCCACCCCGCCCGGCCCCTCTCCTGGAAGATATCCAGTTAGCGTGAAAGCGAGGCCGGGCGAGCGTGCGAGGCGGAGCCGGGCGAGGCCGGGCGAGGCCGGGCGAGAGGCGCGTAGAAGCGTGGAAGCGTGGAAGCGTAAAAGCGTAGAAGCGTAATAGCGCTTCGAAACGTCTTTGCGATTAGAAACGTCTTTGCTAACAGAAATCTGCCAGATTTTTTGTTCCCCGCCCCCGTTCTCCAGCCCAGGCGCTGTTTTGGCGAAGTTTCGGGGAGTCTTGAAGTAGGTGAAAAATTCGCGCCCTACAGGCGCTGCCCTTCCACTGGGGAACGGGGGCGGGGGACGAAAAATATGGCAGATTTCTGTTAGCAAAGACGTTTCTAATCGCAAAGACGTTTCGAAGCGCTATTACGCTTCTACGCTTTTACGCTTCCACGCTTCCACGCTTCCACGCTTCTACGCGCCTCTCGCCCGGCCTCGCCCGGCCTCGCCCGGCTCCGCCTCGCACGCTCGCCCGGCCTCGCTTTCACGCTAACTGGATATCTTCCTGCCCGCCCCGCCGCGGCCGCGGTCTCGTTAAAGCTGACACCCGCCCGCGCCGCGCAACGACCGACTTACTCTCCTGAACAGCACGCAGCCAGGGAGGACGGCGCGGTCGCGGCGTCCAGCTGCCGCGCTGTCGCTACGACTATTCCTCTTTGACAGTTGGCGTGGCACGTGGATCACTCAGCCAACTCGTTGGGCGAAAGCCCGCCCCATCGCGCAGATCCCGCGCAGAGCCCCCGCCCCCTCCCTCTGGTCCCCGTCTCCCCTGCGGCCCAAATCCGAACGGTTGGTGGCTGGTGGTGCGTACGTGGGGCGGGGCGGGGCGGGGCGTTAAAGCCTTTGTGTTGGCACAGCGGCAGCCGCCGCACACCGTAGTGCAGAGCGCCCCGCCCTACCCCGCCCCACGCTTGTGCTCTGCCAGCTGCAGCCCGACCAGGCTCGCGGCTGCTCGCGGCCCGGCCGGCCGGCCGGTATGGTATGGGTGCCGTACCGTGCCGCTCCGCGCGGTGCCCGCGAGCTCCATGTCCGCCGGGCCCCGCCCCGCCCCGCCCCGCGCTGCGAGCTCGCTAGCGAGCGTGAGCGTTTCATGGTCCGTTAAAGTTTGGCCCCCTTTTCTCTTTTCGCCCCCGAGCCGCCGTTGCTGCTGCTGCTGCTGCTGCTGCTGCTGCTGCTTGTTTGTACTGCTCCTCCTGGCTGCCCCGCGGCACTTATCGACCCTTCCCCGTCATTCATCCGCCGCCTTTGTCTTGATCGCAGGACACTAATCTGGGACCTCTCCTCGACTTGTTTCTTCCCCCCCCTCCCTCTACCCACCCCGGTCGGCCGCAGCGGTGCGGCCGCCCAGACCAGCCCATCGCCCTCGTCCGCCGACCGTCGAAGTGTATTTTTCCTACCCTACTCTTTGGCAGTCGCTTTCCGCCTCTAATTCTCTCATCCCTCCCTCTCTCCCTTTTACTATTCCGCTCTATCCTCTCCCCCATCACACACCCCTTTCTTCCCCCATCTTGTCTTTCTCTCTCTCCCCCTCTAATCTATGTCTGTAACTCATTCTAAAGATAGAGAGAGCGCGATTTTGTAACTCGTGTAAACTCTCTATGAGGTGCGGTGGTAGGGGCCAGTGTCGTAAAGGAAGTTGATATGATGCGAGGTCGATCGTTTTTGTCTGAGACGGAGTTTGCGCCGTTTGCGCCCGCGAAGGGATATGAACTCGCTTAATAGTCGGGTTACTCTATCCGTAATAAAGGCGTACTAGGACGCGTGCGTATTATAGAATCAAAATATCAGCGTAATGGCCAAAATTCTCCATGTTTTACTCATCTTTGGGTCGTTTTGGGCTGTTTTTGGACAAATCTATAAAAGTTTGGAGCCTAGCCCCTGATGATTTAGTTTGGGTGGTGGGGCAGGGGTGGCACCCGGTGTGCAAGCCGGGTGGGACCCGAGTGGGACCCGGGTGGGGTCCGATTTGACCCGGTTGCGACCCGGGTGGGGCCCGGGTGGGGCCCGGGTGGGGCCCGGGTGGGTTCCGGGTGGGGCCTTGGTTTGGGCCTGGGTGGGGCCCGGATGGAGGCCCGGGGTGGGGCCCGGATGGGAGCGTCTTAATTTCCGGTGGGGGAGCGCGCCCGCGTCTAGTTGGGGCACTAGTTGGGACGCCGGTCGGGGCACTATTGGGCACTATTGGGCACCGGGTCGGCCAGATTTTGCACCCGGTGCAGCTCCACCGCGACCCCATGGAGGTACGCGCGCCGCCTTGCGCCATGCGCGCTCCGGAGCGTCCCGGGGCTTCCGATCTGCAGCTGAGCAGGCCGCGGTACGGACACGGTAAGGGCTTTACCGGCCCCGCGCCGGGGCGTGCTTGGCCCGTGCTCGGATCAAAATGGAAAGGGTACCCCCTTTGCTTTCTAGGGTGGGGCCGCTGATGCGGA
Source organism: Frankliniella fusca (assembly GCA_029379305.1). Taxonomy (NCBI): domain Eukaryota; kingdom Metazoa; phylum Arthropoda; class Insecta; order Thysanoptera; family Thripidae; genus Frankliniella; species Frankliniella fusca. Next base: position 724,212 of record JAHWGI010001390.1, read on the forward strand.
AATGGGCCAAATTCGACCAAATTTTGTTCCGGGTTTTTTTTCGACATGCCGAGTCTGACTCAAGAGATTCCTAGGCCACCCGGGCGTTCCCAGGGGCGTTCCGAGCTGGAAACAACTCTCAAATTAGAGAAAAAAAATAATTAAAAAACGCGTAATTTCCTGAATTTTTCAAAAATTTTCTGAATGTTCTCAGGCGCGTAGCCAGGATTTCACCGTGGGGTCCGGCCCGAAAAAAAAACATATTTATTTTTTTAGAAAGCAGCAAAAAATTATTTCATTTACTTTTAATTACTTAATTTTGATACAAATGACCCTTACTCACCGTCGTTCGCGCCGCCCCTCACTATAAAATGCTTGCAAACTAAATTCTTTGCAACGTTGCGAAGAAATTTTAATATTCGTATCACGAAGAATTTGTTCGTATTGCAAAGAACTTCTTTGCAAGCTACTAGAATTCTTACAAACTATTTGTTTGTATTGCAAAGAAATAGTTCGTAAGCTTACGAAGAATTAGTTCGTAATACAATGCTTAAAAATTCTTTGCAACTTACAAAGAAAATAGTTTGCAATACGAACCAATTCTTTGCAAGCATTTTACAGTGCTCCCTCGGCCCATATTTCGCACCTCGCCGGACATTCAATCCTACAAAAATCCCAAAAATACGGACCCCTTCGGGGTCCGTAGGGGTCCGGACCCCGTAACCCCTGGCTACGCGCCTGAATGTTCTGCATTTTTCTGAATCTTTTTCAAATTTTTGGAAAATTTTGTGAATTATCGGGAATATTTGTGATTCTTTACCTGATTTGTTTTACTTTTGTCAATTTTTCTAAATTTTTCCTCTTTTAAAATTTCTCTTGATTTTCTCTGAATTTTTCTAATTTTTTCTGAATTTTTCTGAATTTTTCTGAATTTCTCAAAATTTTGCAAAATTACGCGTTTTTTTTTTAAATTATTATTTTTCTAATTTGAGTGTTGTTTCCAGCTCGGAACGCCCCTGGGAACGCCCGGATGGCCTAGGAATCTCTTGAGTCAGACTCGGCATGTCGAAAAAAAACCCCGGAACAAAATTTGGTCGAATTTGGCCCATTTCCGCATCAGCGGCCCCACCCTAGAAAGCAAAGGGGGTACCCTTTCCATTTTGATCCGAGCACGGGCCAAGCACGCCCCGGCGCGGGGCCGGTAAAGCCCTTACCGTGTCCGTACCGCGGCCTGCTCAGCTGCAGATCGGAAGCCCCGGGACGCTCCGGAGCGTGCATGGCGCAAGGCGGCGCGCGTACCTCCATGGGGTCGCGGTGGAGCTGCACCGGGTGCAAAATCTGGCCGACCCGGTGCCCAATAGTGCCCAATAGTGCCCCGACCGGCGTCCCAACTAGTGCCCCAACTAGACGCGGGCGCGCTCCCCCACCGGAAATTAAGACGCTCCCATCCGGGCCCCACCCCGGGCCTCCATCCGGGCCCCACCCAGGCCCGAACCAAGGCCCCACCCGGAACCCACCCGGGCCCCACCCGGGCCCCACCCGGGCCCCACCCGGGTCGCAACCGGGTCAAATCGGACCCCACCCGGGTCCCACTCGGGTCCCACCCGGCTTGCGCACCGGGTGCCACCCCTGCCCCACCACCCAAACTAAATCATCAGGGGAGTACAGCGTAATGGAAGAGTGGGAAACAACTCTGAATTTTGGTGACAAATTTTGTTAGTTTTTGTGATTTTTCAAAAAAAAAATTGTGATTTTTTGTGAAATTTTACTGAATTCTTGTGAATTTTCGTGATTTTTTGTGGTGGTGTGCGAAAATTTCAGAGTCGTTTTCCCCTCGGTAATGGACGTAATAGTCGTGTCGCAGATTTGAGGGGTAAATTCCCTCGCGCCGCGCGCCCACCCCCACCGGTGCGCCCAGCCTCGCTCTCTGCGGATACGGGTCTCGCTCCTCTCGCGGCCTGCGGCCTGCGACTGCTCCTCGGCGGCGGCTGCTGCAGCAGGAATGAGATCATCCTCCATCAATGATTTCGTTTCTTTTGTTTCTTCTTCTTCCTCTTCTTTCTCTTCTATATTTTATGAATTGAGTCATTTGTCATCTGCCAGATTGGATTCCTCCCGAGTGGGGGAAATTTACGGCGGGAGTCCCATAAAATATAGGCTACGCCCTTGCTGTGGCGGTGGGGCGGGGTGCGGGGCGCGGGGCGCGGCGGCAGCGCTGATGTGTAACTATTATCTGGTGGGTGTGAGTGTGAGCGAGGGGATTACCGCCGGGGCCGCCTGCGCGCTGCTCCAGGCGGGCCCGGTCCGGACCCGCGCCCTCCTGATTTAAATTTGTTGGTACTTGAGTTATCATCTCCTCTCCCTGAGTTTGCGTTTGGACCAGACTTGTACATCAAAGTGGCGCATCCTTCGCGTTTAGGGCCGTCCTTACTTATCTCTCACGAGCGGAGTCCAACTTCATCGTCGACAGTCAATCCTGCTCTAGTCTGCTGTGAAGTCCCAGAGCCTGTTCGTATTGCAGGTCAGCCTTTGAAAACATCAAGGTAACAAAGAAAAAAGAATTCTGGTCGTAGGTTACTTCCCGGGCGCGCATAGCAGCCGTATATTTTTAGCAGATGATACGAATGTATCAGCCTGCTTGTACTGTCATACAGCGAGCAGCCTGCAGAGAGCAGCGCAGCGAGCAGACAGCAAACGGCAGAGCGAGAGTGGCATAATATTATACAGGGGGGGAAAATGTCGCGCGGCGGCGGCGGCGGCGGCGCGCGGCGCGCTCCGCGCGCGCCCCGACCACGCGACTACTCCACGCCACCTCTCAGGCTGCCGGGCGGCCGGGCCGGTGCCCCCTCCCGCCCCGCGCCTCCCCCCTCCTAGCCCAGCGCGACGGCGCTCCGCTTCCTTGCGCCCTGCAACGCGTACGGACATCTACCATACGTATCATCTGCTTTCAAGTTCCGGCCCTCCGGAACTTTTTGGTCACGGTCGCGTGGTCTGCTTTTTTTTCTACGTTTTCCAAATCCTTATACCTTTGTAAACTTAATCAGCCGGGTCTTACGCGCACTTACTCGGCGCTCGCGAAGTGATTTCCTTATATTATATTCGAGCCTACTTCACCTCGCCTCACCTCTCCTCCCTCTGACCCAGTTAAAATATCTGTCTTAACCGACCCGGGGCGCCTCTAGCGGCCAGAGGTGGCGCGCGCGCGATAGCCTCGCCCCGCCCCACGAGGCCCTGGTGCTGGCCCGGCCGGTCTGGTCTGGTCCCGTCCGGGCCGGGCTCGTCGACCCGGACCCGACCTACCCCCGGGGTGTGTTTCCAGGCGGCCTGGCGGTGATGGGCGACAGGTGCCCGCGCCGGGCTGGGAGAGTGTGCACTCCCCCCGTACCCTCACCAGTAAACACCCCTCTGCTTGCCGGCCAGAGGGGTTGTATGGGTTGGACTTTGGCCAGACGCATGCCCCCCCCCGCTCCCCTCCCAGGTCCGCGCACAGTGCTAAGTTATATGCTCTTACAATAAATTACAATAATAAAAAATATTTTTGGAACTGGCGAAAAAAAAAGTGAGATCACGGACCGAGGGGTCCTTTACAATAAATTAGAGCGTACATCAATTTTTCTAATTTTTCTGGTTTTTTCCCCCTGATTTTTACTGATTTTTTTACTGTTTTTTTTTATTTATCTCTGCTTTTCACTCGATTTTTTCTGATTTATTACTGATTTTGTTTTAGGGTGCACACTAATATTTTTGAGTGAAGGACCCCTCGTCGCGGACTGCAGCACAACTCGGTGCATTAAAGGGGAATAACGCCGTTTCGCGGATGTGAGGCTATAGGCTGCACCTAACGGGCACGAGTTGGAAACGACAGGGGGAAAAAAAATAATGAAAGGTTCAATGCACTGCGGTGCGCGGTGAGTCGTAAGTGACCTCTTTATGGGCAGTTGGTACACAACTTCCCTCCAGTATCGGGCGTGGCGCGGCGTGGCGTGGCAGCTTGGGCTGGGGTATAGGGTGGGATTCGCGACCATGACGGATGCGCTCGCGACCCATGCCGTTAATAGAGCCCCTCCGACCAACTCCAAGCAGTCGCTATACGGTTCGGACCGATCCCGAACCCCTTTCCCGGGCCGCGCCCATAGACTGCCCGCCCCACCACGTCGCGCCGCGCTGCTGTTTCCAAACACAATAAGTAAGTCGATCCGAACGGCATCGCCGTGGTGGTACGGCTGCCTCGGGCGCGTGTACATAAAAATGACGGCTGCAAAATATAACAAAAAACGCAATAAATGCGTAGAAGTTCACCTGCTTGGCGACGGTGCTCCGACCTTTCCGCTTTGCAAAAACTTGAGCTTACCCGTATACTGTTGTTTTCAGTTGATATCTCATGCTACAGCGTATGTTCGTAGGACGACATCTTTCCTGACTTTTCTGCAGAGCGCCGGCGTCTGGTGTCGGCGGTTTAGAGTCCTCCAGTCATTGGCCACCGATTGTGGATTCTCTCTCTCTCTCTCTCTCTCAGTCCTCTCACTTGCTTCCCTTTCCCTCCCGTTCTCCCACCACAAAGTGGATTGGGTACTCACGGGGTGTGCGGCGCAAGAAATCCCCGAGTGACGGGTAATTACAGACTGGCGCGTTGGCGATAAAATACGAATCGCGGTCGATCGCGCGGGTCGGCTCGGCGCGGCGCCTGGAGCGGAGTAGGGTACTGTGGGCGGGGACAGGGGAGAAGGGGGACGGAGAGAGAGAGAGAGAGAGAGAGAGAGAGAGAGAGAGAGAGAGAGAGAGAGAGAGAGAGAGAGAGAGAAGCGGGTCGAAACTGATAGACTGGACTTACTACCCTTCGCAACTGGCGGCTGGCTCACTGGTTGGCGGACTGGTGGTCGCAAAGGGGTTCCCCCACTCTCCAATAAGAGGGTGTACAAGGAGTTTTCGTGAGTATTCGCGTGCACCGGCGAGTATTCGCGAGTAACATGGAGTTTTTTTCGATTTTTTTTTGCGGGTATTTGCGAGTCCGCAATAACACGCGAGTAATTTTTTTCGTGTGCAATGAGTATTTTAGTGGGGGCCCCTCCCCTCGGGTGTTCGGCTGAACCGGAAAAGTGTGTTCTTAATTTTAGGAGGAAAAAATAATCTTTCAAATCCATTTTTTTCCCCCCCATTTTTTTCATTTCATACCACAGAGAGGGCGTGGGGTGGGTCGGGCGCGCGCGCAGTGTTTGCCGGCCCGCACTCATTCCCCTGGGGGGCCCAGTTGGAAATTTGAAACGTTTTCGCCGCAGAGCCGCGGCCCGGCCGGGGCTGATGATATCCGCGCGGGCGTCTGGCCTCGTGGGCCCCTGAGGGGTCGCGGCCCGGCCCCGCCCCGGGCAGCAGCGGGGGCGGCGCCACAGCGTGACGTATTCCCTCGTTGTCAGCAGCGGCGTGCGTTGCGGAGCGCGGAGGTGGTTGCGAGAAGTCGTGGAACTCACACGCGCGCCGGGCGTCAGGCACCTGTCATTCACTCAGTTACAGGTGACAAGGTGGCCCGCCCCTGCCCCCGCCTCCGCGGCCACACGCACAGTCCCCCCGCGCCGCCCCGCCCCGCCCCACCCTCCCGCACCCACCCTCCTATACCCTCCCCCTCCCTGCAACAAGCTCCGCTAATTATGTCTCCATAGAAAGTTTTGGGCCAGGCCGGCTGCGCGCCTACCTTTATGAATGCCCGCGGTAGTGGCGTGGCGTGGCGGGGTGGTGTTGGGGCGGGGCTGGTTCCTAGAGGGCTGCGGGGCGGGGGCTGGCGGAGGAGCAGGGAGTAGCGCGGCTTGGCGGAGCCGCCGCCGGTCGGCCTGATTGCGCCGTTCGTAGACGCTGCACGTAGCCGGGTGGAGCGGGCCGTCCCGTCCGCGATAAATACCCTGCCTGCTTCGCTTCCCGATCGCCACGCGAGAAGTAAGTGCCTCCTCGGGTCCCTCCCCCTCCCCCTCCCCTCTAGTCAGGCTCCATGCCGTTCCCGCACCACCCTGGTGCCCCACCCCTCTCCCTGTCTTTGCCCCCCCCACGGCTGCCAACTCCCCTTGCCAACTTTATTCCCGCCAACGTCACCTGCAAGAAGGGCGGGGCCGGCGGGCAGGGTAGAGGGTCTTGTGTTGCCGTCGTAGGAGGGAGTGGCCGAGTGTCGGGCGCCCGCCCCGGCCCGGCCCGAGCCGCGGGTAGGCGAGGAGACCTGAGGAGGGAATCACTCTTACAAAATGTGTACAATAAAATTTTTACTTTTGAATTTTTTGATTGTTTTGATTTTTTGTTCTGATTTTTCTTTTGATTTTTTGTAAGGAAAATTTTTGTCTTTTTCTGATAAATTTTTAACCTCAAGTTTCGAATTTGAAAAATTTTATTTGGTTTTTTGTTCATTTTTCTTGACTTTTCGTATTGTTTGAATCTTTCTTCTTGATTTTGTTGAGATTTTTATATTTTTTAAATGTGTTTTTCGGGGGCCGTACAATGATTTCTCGAAGTGACTCCCCCCTCGAGGAGACCCTCTCTGCGGGTTGGCAAGTCCCGTGCGTGACGATGTGTCGACCTGGCGGGGCGTGCTGGGGCGTGCCGACAGTGCCGGGCTCTAGTGCGCCCGCGCCCCCGCATGGGCAGGCGGCGGGGCTGCCCGGAAGGGAAGGGGCGGGGCGGAGCGTTGTGGATATCGCGCCCGATCCGATAACTATACTGCACACGGGCGGGGCGGGGCGCGGGCCTTCATCCCCGAACGGCCCGTGTCGTTAACCTCGTAATAAGGTCTACGCTTTATCTCTCGCGGACCGCCCCGCCGCGGCTGGGTTGGCCGCACCCATTCGGATTCGATCCCCGGCCCTGCGCGCCGCGCTGGCGCCCCCGCCCGCCCCGCACCTCGCGCCCCGCCCCGCTCATATTAGAGAGGGACCCCGCACGTCCTTGCGCCCTCGACGCGACCACAGTCTTCTCGCCGCGTTCACGGGTTTACAGCTGCCGGGACCTCAGTCCTTCCCTGCGGTCGTAGGCCCGACAGGGTCCGCCCTGCCCCGCCCACACTCAGCCGACTTATTCCGAAGGGCGCTTTTCCTCGCCCTGCTGTCTCTCTCGGACTCATGGGCTTCGCCATATAGGTGCGAGAGAGACAGAGCGAGAAGAGCGCTCATCGGAATAAGTCGGCAGGGCGCCCCGGGCCGGGAGCGCTGCCCTCGCCGTGCTGCTGCCGATGAGCTTGACATCGGAGCCGCCTCTGCTTCACTGCGTAAGCCTGCTGCTTGTAGTGAAGTCTGATTCGGTCTTGTATCAAAAACAATCTTTTTTGTCTCAAGCTGTGTTGAGAAAATTATGGCTGTGGCTTAGGCCTGAAACTTTCCGCCCACCTCAAAAAGACCTGGCGCGAAAAAAAAATATGGGTCGAGGTGGAGCGGTAGTTTGGGCGGAAGGAGCTGAGCAGGGGGGAGGGAGCAGGTTATCTCGACCACCTTATAAACTAGAGAATCAAATACTAGCCACGCCCCCACCCGGCCCAGCCCAGCCCCTCACAGGGCCAATTTCTTTACCCCTCTACCACCTCGCCACCTCTCCCTTGCGCTCACACTCACACACACACACACACACACACACACACACACAACCTCCGCAATATTTGTCCCCCGCGCACCCCCTCCTCCTCCCATACACAACGCTTCCACCTACTTCCACTTACCCGCGCTCGCCCCGCTCGGCCCCGCTCTTGCAACGGGCCGGCGCAGCCACAACTTTGACACCCGAGGGGAGAAACAAATCTAAATTTTAGTGTACAAATTTTTTGTAATTTTTCTGTAAATTTTCGTGATTTTTTTAAATTTAATTTTTGTAAATTTGTGGTTAAATTTTACCTAAATTTTTGTAAATCTATGTGATTTTTTCTGAATCTTCCTTTGATTGCTCTGAATATTTTAAATATAAATTTTCCTAAATTTCTATTTTCCAGAATTTATAACTTTCCCTGATTTTCTCTGAATTTTTCAGAATTACGGGGTGTACGAAAACTTTCAGAGTTGTTTCCCCCTCTTCCCTATCCCGCTTATCACCGCTGCACCTCGCGCCCGCCTACCTCGGCCCGCCCAGTGTCGCTGCACCCCCGCCAATTTGACTTATTTGAACCGGTCTCGAGGAGAGAAAGGCAGTTGAAACAGCAAGGTGGGGTGTACAGAAGCAAAGAAGCGCCAAATGAACGCCTCTTTTATTTTACCCTAGTGGGGCGGGGCAAGGCAGCCAGCGCCCTGAGAGAGGACTTGAGGGAACCTTCGAAAAAGCGACACGTTGCTGAAGATGCGCACCTCATCTCGTCCCCGGCGGCGCGACCCGCGGGGCGGGCACCCGGCCAGGCCGGGGGACGAGAGGGCCTTCAAAGAGCGACAGAGAAAGAGAGAGGGCGAGCGAGCGAAACCTAGAGTGAGCAGGAAGAGGGTGGGTATCCATCTTTTATTGCTTTATAGGTGTCCTGTCAAAGGAGACAACCGAGCGGCGGGGCGGTAAAGCTCCGGCTCCGGCCTGGCGTGGCCGTAGATTGGAGACCGTGCCGGGCGCCGGGGGCCGGGGGCCGGGCGGGTCGCGGGTATAGAAGGGATTGCTGAAGGTTGTAGGGAAGGTGAAAGGGGACAGGGGCAGAGAGGAGGTGGACGGTGGAGAGAAGAGTAAAGGGCTAGAAGGGCCGGGGGAGGGGGGTACGGCCGCTAATAATTTCCCTCCGCCGCCGCCGCCAATCGCCAAAGGATTTCCAGTAGTAGGTTTGACGGGAAAAACGTGGCGCGCGCGAATGAAAAACGCTGATGATCTCATCGGATCCGAGTGGCGCGCAGCGCCGCGCTTTGCGGCTGATTGAGCCCCGGCGCGGCGCGCCGCCGACCCTTTCCCGCGGCGGCCTTGGGCAACCGTATAGCGTTTACTCCTACTTTTCAACGCCGCTTGTTCTTTCACCACAACTTAGGACGCCGGTGGTAGGCTGTTAATGCTTCTCTCCTTTTTTTTTCGTCTGCTTTGAAAACTGCGTACTTTGTTATGAGAGAAAGACTAGCGGTGTGTTGCTGCTTAGAGGCGATTGACGGAGGCGGAGGCGTCGCGCGCATGGTTTAGTCGCGACGTGATTCCTACCGTTTCCAGCGGAGAGAATCGTGATGAAAGAGATAAGGATGAAGGGCTTGGCGACGACGGCGTCGGCCCCCTCGACAGCCTACTTGCTCTCTACGCCCAGTTTTTTTTTCCCCCTTCCCTCCTTCTATCTCGCCTCATCGTCCGCTTGCTGCCGCCGCGAGCGGTACAGCGCGGGGCGTGGGGGCGGGGTGGGGGTGCGGGGCGGGGGCGGGGCGGGGGCGGGGCGGGGGCGGGGCGCGAGGAGGAGCACACCGGCATCATACAAGCCGAGTAAATTACGTCCTCCGAGATGGATCCGCTGGCTTGGTTAAGGAGGATTGGGAGTGGCGGTGAGGTAATCTAAACTTGCGTCGGGCTTATCGTGCGTGACGAGCACCGCGGCGGGGCGGGGCAGGGTGGGATAAAGCCGGCCACCTCGCGCAACGCGCTCCCTGCCTGTGCCTAAGGGAGGCCTGGTGCATGTACACCGGATTTCCGAGATTGCCAGATTGCGAGTGTAATTTTTTTTTCCTTCAGTCGAAGTCAGAACGCTGGCCGTATATAGGCAAATAATGTACAGCTTTGCGGTACATATACTGTGTGTCGGGTTGTGTTTGGCTGGCCTGTGCTTCGTCTTTACTGCAGCGGCTCCCGCGCTGTATCCCACATTCTCACCCGCGCCGCCCACGCGCCGCCCCCGCGCCGCCCCCGCGCCGCCCCCGCGCCGCCCCCGCGCTGCTTTCTAACTCTTTTCAATGAGCCCTGCCCCCCTGACCCGCCCCGCCCCACCACGCTGCGCTCGCCCCGTCGGGCTGGCTGCCGCTGCCGCTGGCGCTCAAGACCAAAGAGAAAAGACGGAGGAGGAGAAGTAGAAGGGATTTCAAAGCAGGCGAAAACGACGCCGCCGCGCGCGCTGCGCCGCCGCTGCCCACTGCTGCTGCTGCTGCTGCTGCTGCTTGCCAGCCGGCCCATTTCTCTTTCTGGTGTGTGTGTGTGTGTGTGTGTGTGTGTGTGTGTGTGTGTGTGTGTGCGCGCGCGCGCGCGTGTGCGTGTGCGTGTGTGTGCGCCCGCGCGCGTGTTCCAGGGGCAAAGGAGTGTAAGGGTGGAGGCGGGGGCGTGGTGGGGTGTATCCCGTATCCCCGCACCGCTAACTGCTGCCTGCAAGATAGATGACCCCCGCTCCCTCCGGCGCGGCCCGGCGCGGCGCAGACCTCACAACTTATTGCAGATATTGCACTGGATGGCGGCCGCGCCACCGCGCTGCCCTGCCCTACCAGGCCCTACCCCGCCCTGCTGAGCTGCCCGCGGGCCCTGCGCCACCACCGGCGCCCCGGCTCCTGTCCAGCGGGGCGCTCCTGCTCGGCGCTCCTGCTCGGCGCTCTGCTCGGCGCTCTGCTCGGCGCTCTGCTCGGCGCTCCTGCTTGGCGCTCCTGCTCGGCGCTCTGCTCGGCGCTCCTGTTCGGCGCTCCTGCTCGGCGCTCCTGCTCGGCGCTCTGCTCGGCGCTCCTGCTCGGCGCTCCTGCTCGGCGCTCCTGCTCGGCGCTCCTGCTCGGCGCTCCTGCTCGGCACTCCTGCTCGGCGCTCCTGCTCGGCGCTCCTGCTCGGCGCTCCTGCTCGGCACTCCTGCTCGGCGCTCTGCTGGGCGCCGCCTCGATTACTGTATTCAATCGGATTGCGTTTGCGGCGGTGGGCGGGTGGGGCGCGGCGAGGTAGGGCGGTGTACCGCTAGTGTTATCCACCACATCAACCCCACCCACACCCTCGAGGAGTGGGAAGAGATGCCTTTCTCGTGCAACGAGGATCCGTCTCACAATCATCTTTGCCGATATACGACGCCTCCAATACCACGGCAATGGAGTGACTGTGGCTGGCTATGGCGCCCTTTGGCGCGCCGGTACCTTGCGATTACACCGGGATGGTTAGGTCTATGGTCTCTAGGGATGGTTAGGTAAGGAGAGTACAACAATCCTAGGGATATTGTACACCCCCCTCCCCTCGCGGGGGGTTTGGTCAGGCCTAGGTAGGGTGTAACCCCCGCCAACCAGGTTGGTGGGGGGGGGGTCATGTATCCCAAGAGTGACGTACCGGTATTAAGTACCCATGCAGGGCTGGCTGGTGGACGGGGGTTCTGGTACCCTATATGGAGTGGAGGTACAACCCTCTCTGCGACACAGGTCACAACTCCCCTTGAGGGTCAGGGTGGCGTGGCATCCGCCCACAGCCCAACCTCCCTGGACAGCGCGGCGGGGCCGGGTATGGGGGGGAGGGGGGGGGGTTCTGGCCTCCGTCCTGGCGCCGACCTTTCTCCCCTCGGCAGACAGACGAACAGACGGTCCGGCCGGTCTGTCGCGGGCGAGATGCCTTTCCTCGCTCTGGTTCTCTTTCTTCACGATCTGTCTGTCTTGCTCACCGCAGCCCCTGCTGCCCGGTATTTGTGGTGGCCGCGGTGGTGGTGAGGGGCAGAAGGGGGTGGCGCCCCCCCCCCCACCCCCGTATGATAAATGATACGGACGCCTAGTCGCTCACTGGACCGGGCCGTCAGTGTGTGTAGTGGTGGTAGGGGTAAGGGGTAGGTCACTGAGCTGTGAGTTTTGGCTGCATGCCAGCGCGTCTTGACTGGGCCGCGTCCTCGTCGCGTGGCAGCAGGGCGGGAGCAGGGCGGGAGCAGAGCGGGAGCAAGGCGGGAGCAGGGCGGGGCGGCGCTGCTGCTGCTCCAAGACCCGCTCACCGTTCAAACTATACGGTCAGCGGAAAAGTCAGCAGGCTGAGAAGTGTGTAGCAAAGTGTTATAGGAAAGGATATTAGGAATCTCAAAGGGGAAAAAAATTGCAGTCGCTGTCTGAGCGCTGTATCAAATAATGAGCGTCGCCCCTGTAGCGAACTAGTGGCTGTGGCAGCAAATGCGTGCCCTGTATCAGATGTTGTATCGTACAGTGGGAAAGCACACGCGGAAGCTAAAGTTTGCCATCGGAGCGAGTTATTTGGTCTGACAGCTACTAAAATTACTTAAGGTGACAGCAATAAATTTTTAACTGCGACAGCTTATGTTTATGTTTTCTTGTTTCTTTTTTTTTGGGAAGGGACGGGAATGAAGGAGTGTGTCTATCCGTCAAGTAGTGTTTTCTGCGGGTGAGCCATTTCTCTCTCTCTCTCTCTCTCTCTCTCTCTCTCTCTCTCTCTCTCTCTCTCTCTCTCTCTCTCTCCCCCTCCCTCCCTCCCTCCCTCCCTCTCTCTCTTCCTCCCTCTCTCTCTTCCTCATGCGCTGGCGCTATAAGCCCGCGCCGACGTGTGTTGTACAAAGTTTCTGTTATGGTCAGGTAGCCCGGGCTGGCCCCTGCGGCCCCCGCCATGCCTCCAGCACTGGCCGGCCTCACCCCCCCCCCTCCTCCCTCCAACCCCCATTGGTCTGACGTGACGTGATTCACAGTCAGGTGACGTCACGTCGCAGTCCATCGTAAATTTCAGTTACGCCGCGCGCGCCGCGCCGCCCCAGAAATACTCGTTTGGGGGATGGCGGGCGTGGCTTGGCGTGGTGGGGCGGGGCGGGGCGCGGCCGGGGTGGCGCTGGGGGTGAGAGAATGGCAGCGCAGCCCTACTGGACGGCGCTGGGCTGAGCCTGAGCGGAGCGCGCGCGGCCGTTTCAAGAGTTCAAATGAGTTCCGGCTGCCTTCCGAAAGCTCGTAAACTCGCCGTATATCACATTCAGCGTACAACTGCGAAAGCAAAACACCGGACCTCCGGGCTGGGCTTGGGCGGTCTGGGCGGGGGCGGGGGGCGCGCCTACCCGCCGAGGCCGGGGCCGGGGCCGGGCTAGGGCTTAGACCCGCCAGACCTCCTCTCCTCGCGCTGGCCGGGCCTCGCCTCGCCACCGCGGCCTCACTTGTCCAGACTCTTCCTGCCTCTTTTCCTGGCCCCATCCCGGCCCGGCTCTCTCCACCACCCTTGCCCGAGCCTTTCTCTCCCGTCTCTTATAACCGCCCCTGGCAGGTCCGTCCGCGCCCCGCCACCCGTCACCACTCCGTCCGGCTGGCGGCGTCCACGTCGCCGTCGTCCTCGTCCCCCCCGCCCGCGCCGCTTTTATCAACTCAACAACTCCCTCTCTCGCTTCTTTGGGGCGCCTCGGCCGGCCTCGGCCCGCCTCTCGCCACAAACCACCTAAATCAGCGGAAGGCTTGGCAGGCCGTGAGCCGTGATAGGGGAGGTCGGAGGGGGAGTCGGGGTTGGAAACCAAAGGCGTGCGGCCCCGGCCCCGGTCCCGGCCCCGGTCCCGGCCCCGGCCCCGGCCCCGGCCGCGGCCCCGGCGGCGGGTCGTACCTGTGCACCTTCCTCTGGGGCGCCAGGACACCCACACGCGCACAATAGGGATGCTGACGGGGCCCCACCGCACGGATCTAGGAGAGCTATCCGCACAGCTCACCCGTCCCCCACCCGCACCTGACGCTGCAATGCCTATTTTGCCCAAAAGCCCCCAGAGGTTTTACACTCGCCAATTAAAATCTATTTTTCAAGGGCATCGAAATAACTTCAATTGAAAATTAGAGAAAGCAAAAGAGACCCTAGCCGATGGCCTTCATTTAGTGGCGAGGGGTGGGGCCACCATACTCGTGTAATCCTGTGTACAGTTGTCAGTGTAATCCCTGTGTAATCCTTAACCAAATTTTGAATAAGAATGATCGCTAAATTTCACCTAATTGTTATTATTTAATGGTTTTAGCCCCGAAATTTCATGTGGAATCCCACAAAACTTGTGTCATCTCTGTAATCACGTAATCCTGTGTTCATCCTAAGCCGGAGTGGTGGCCCCCTCGGGTGATCACTCATACGAAAAGTGTGCAAATTAATTGTTCTTTTACTTGATTTTTTTTTCGTTCTGATTATTGATTCGTCCAATTATAGGAAAGAAAAAAGCAAAATTGAAAACAAGGATGGGATGTTGAAAATTTGGTGGATTTGCGTGAGTTCACAAAATATCGCATCCGCTATTCGCACCCAATTCAGGGTGAGTTAGCCTCGGGGTGAGGTGTCCGTCACCGCGCTGCACTGGGACTTGCTTGACTCCTGCCCCCCCCCTCTCCCCCACACACACACACCATGCGCGAGAGCGCGGAACGCTGGCCACGTCGCTGAATGTTTTCGACCCGATTTCAAAATTCACAAAGCCGTGTGATGTGACTGACATTAATGACTCGCTCGTAAACCAGCGCTGCCCTGCGTCGCCCTGTGCGGCCCTGCCCACCCACCATATCGGCCCTTCACCCTGGCCCGAGAGTAGAGAGAGAGAGAGAGAGAGAGAGAGAGAGAGAGAGAGAGAGAGAGAGAGAGAGAGAGAGAGGGGGGGGGGGGTTGGGAGGGAGGCCGGGAAGTCGGTCAATAAGATTTGAGTGATCGGTTGCGTCCTTCACATTCCCTCCGCGCAGCAGCAGCGCTGCTTGGTGTACCAGGGACCAGGACCTGGCACTTGTCAGGAGCCACCTGATGTCGCCCCATGGCCCCGCGCCTGGCTCTCCATCTCCACAGGGCGCCGTGCGGCACAGCTCCGAGTAGCTCCGAAAGGGGAAACAACACTGAAAATGTGCGAGTCCTAATTCTCGCTCTCATACGAGTGAGAATTTGTGGGCAATTTTATTACTCTCTGGAGAGCGAGAAATTTTTCCTCGCTCTATTTGAGAAGGAACTTTTAAACCTCGCCCTAATAAAGTGAGGATTCGTGCTCAAATAAAGTGAGGCTTAAAAATCCTCACCTAAAACGAGTGAGGGTAAAAAGATACATTGCTCGAAGAGAGTGAGGTTAGAAATTCTCACTCCTTTCAACCATGGAAGAAGTGTCCTCACCCATTTTGCGTGAGAAATTGGATTCGAGGGTTTGCAGTGAATTCTGAAATTTTTGAACACCTTGTAATTCAGAACAATTCAGAAAATTTTAGAAAAATTCTCCAAATATCACGAAAATTCAGGAAAATTCACAAATAGTAAGGTATAATTTAGGTGAAAATTCACAAAAAAATTCTGTATAAATTCACAAAATGCGTACGTCCGGAAATCAGACTTGTTTCGCCGTCGAGTAGCTCGATCCCCCCCGCTCGCCTCCGCGTCTTTTAATCCAGGGCGCCTCGCCTGGCGGCGCTGGCACGGCAATGCCAGCAGCAGCAGCAGCAGCAGGGCCTTGGCTCCGCTCTGCCCTGCCGATGTGACGTTTAGCCCTTGCCGCCCGCCGCGCCGCGCCGCTCAGCTCCGCGGGCCGATTGGCGACGTGCCAACACAAACAGACAACACGGGATAGCTGCTGCTGTCTCGGCGTATAGCTGCGGGTGTCACTACTTTGCCTTCTGAGTGTCGAAACTTTTACCTCCGCCCCCTCCTCTTTCTTGTCTCGCGCGCGCCCGTCCCGCGCCCGCTCCGCGCCCACCGGCTGAGCTACAATGTCTCTCCTGGATTAGAGCCTGCTGGTGGCGCCGCCGCGCCAGGCCGAGCCGAGCCGAGCCGAGCCGAGCCGAGCGCCTTGCCTGCGGTGGATGCCGTCCCGCGCGACGCGCGCGTTGAGCGCGTTGCCTACCGGCGCAGGCGGTTCACTCGGTCGCGTTGCGGCCACAGCGGGCGGGACAAACTGGGAGGAGGGTTGGTGGAGACCGAGAGGTCCATCATTAATAAAATTTACACTCTAAATCAAAGTCATTAAAAAAATCAGTATTAAATGAGGGAAGAAAAATTAGCAGGAAAAATCAAGAAAAAAACAGCAAAACCGGTGTGACCCCTCGCTGGGGCACCGCATGAAGCAAACGCTTTGCAAATTTCGAGGTATTCAAAAGCTTTGCAAGTATAAAGCAAATCCATCTGGAAAACCGTCAATACTTTGCAAATCTCAAAGCGTTTGTTTCGTTAGCTGCAAAGGAACGTCTTGCTATAGCAGATGCTCCCCGGCCCCGGCCCTCCTGTGTGACCTACCTATTCTCTTTGGGAGAGTGGAAGCGCGCCCCTGCTGTCTTTGACGACTCGTCAGTCACTCCCTCTCTCCCCCCTTCTCTCTCTCTCTCTCTCTCTCTCTCTCTCTCTCTCTCTCTCTCTCTCTCTCTCTCTCTCTCTCTCTCTCTCTCTCTCTCTCTCTCACCCTCGCCGCGGGAGGAGGAGAGGATATCCGCACATTTTTCTCGTGTGTGTTGCGGCGGGCTGCCTCGCTGGCGCGCCTCCTGTATGCTTCCGAGAGTGAGATGATTGATAGAGTTGAGGCGGGCGGCGTCAGCACTCCGCCCGGCGTGTCCGGCCCGGCAGAGCCTTGCTACTCCTCCTCTTTATGAGCGGCCGGGCCGCCTGCTGCCCCGCCCTTGGCGCGCGGATGTGCGCTGTGTAGGCCCAGCTTTATGCTAAAAGCCTTTTACTTTTCGCCTTTCTAAAGTGCGGGCTGGCGTCGTTGTCCACTGGCCACGTCATTTCGTTAGTTTCTTGCTATTAAAAAAAAATGCCGCTTGACTTACTTTATTTTCTTTTTTGTTGCAGGTTTCTCCGGCCCTGTGTGGCCGCACAAGGAGGGCGGCAAGACCCCCGGGCCCGGGCCTGCCGGCGCGGGCCTCGGCCACGGCCTCGTACCCGGACCCGCGACCTCCACGCCACCGCCGTTCCCTGGGCCCGAGTTCGACACTTCCGACATCCCGACCACGGTGCAGGCCCGCCCCGGCCAGACCGTCTTCCTGCCGTGCAGGGTCAAGCACCGGGGCGACAATGTGGTGAGTAGCCTCACTTTTCGCATCGGCGGCTGAATTTGGCGCCCGTGCGGCGGTGGCGGCGGCCTGCGCCTCTCTTCTCGCGCTGCTTTTTGCAAACGCAAACTTATCGCTGCCATTGCGGGCGCGCGGCGTGGCGCGGCGTGGCGCGGCGTGGCGCGGCGTGGCGCGGCGTGGCGCGGCGTGCGGCGTAGCCGAGGTGCGTTATGGACCTGTCGTAATAGATCGAATTATTGGGGCGGGCCGGGTCGGGCCGGGCCTGCGCCGCGGGGCAAGTGAGTGGGAGACGCTCCTCCGACTCGGCTCGGCTCGGCTCGGTCCGGTCCGGCTCGGCTCGGCTCTTCTCCGTATGAAAAACGAGCTTTAAGGGAGAAGAGACACGCGCCTCCAGCCTCCATTCAGCCCTACCCGGCCAGGCCTGGTCCGTTGGGGCCGAAACTTATTAGTTTGCCCACGAACTTGCCTCTGCTGCTGCTGCTGCCGTTTTATATTTTATTTTCGAATAAATCTAGCCCCTACAGGACCGCGCGTTATCGCGATTTGAGATATGGGCTTAACTGGAGGCATTTTGTTGTTTAAGTGAGGGGCAGAAAAAATATTTTTATTCCTAAGTCCTACGCGTTAAACAGCCGCCTAGCGGACCAGCTCTCAACAACGCTCGGGCGTTCTAGCAATCACCATCGAAATCAAAGATGCGAACTAAATTTATAATGATACCAAAAAAATGGTAAGACTGTTTGACATCAGACATATGTCAACATTTGTTAATTTTTCTGTCGTATTTTCATGGAAAAGTTGGTGAGACTCCGTTCGAGAGGGACGGCTGGTCTCATATAAGAGTTCAGTGTCGAGACAAATAAACTCTGGCGAAAGCAATTGGCACTCCTATAACGGGGGCCCTTTAAAAATCTAGTTGCATGCTTCGCTTTTCCTCGGCTCCTAATAATTGTGGTTCGCTCCCCCACAAAGTCTTTGGCGGGATGGTCAGTCCCGTGCAGGCGGGCCTGGCCCGGCCGTACCATAGTCGAGCTTACAGCCACCTCGGCGTCCTCTCGGACGGGACGGGCCCTATTCTCTTTAATTAAGGCTCCGGCGGCCCGGACAGGCCCGGCTCTGCGCGCAGAGCCCGGGTCCGAAGGTGCCCGCGCCCTCCCTGAGCTCAGGAAGGGGAAAATCATTCCGGAAACATGTCATCCCCCCCCAAGGCTGCTGCCCGCCTGGCCATCTGCAGCCTAACCTGATGACCCATGCTGCCAACCCCAGTGCGGCCAGATAAGTGGGCGAAAACTTCCGAAGAATACATTTCGTGTGAGGCAGAGACGGGTACCTCCGCCTGTCTGCTAGGCAAACTCTCCACACATATAAAACTAAATGTTTCTCGTGCCTTGCGGAAATGCCGGGAGATGAGAAATACCCGTCTGCCTCCATACAGATTAATTCACAAGAGTATACTCCAACTTATTTGGTAACATTGGCCATACTGTGAATAGTGTCGGCAAACCCTCGCCGCCTCGCGCCGGCCGGAGGCTAGTCGTATAGAAGAAAGCTCCTCCCACTACCGCCACCGCGGGTTTTGTGTTGAGCGGGCAAATAAGGCCAAGTCGTAGAATGAACAGCCGGCGGCTCGCGGTGCTTCGTGCGCTGCGCCGCGCGCGGAGCTGGAAGTTGTAGAGGAGCAAAATAATTAGCACAAGTCTCCGGCCATTGTTTACCGCGACTAACGCCACGGCGGCACCCCGCAGGCAGGCAGGCAGGCAGGCAGGCAGGCAGGCAGGCAGGCAGGCAGGCAGGCAGGCAGGCAGGCAGGCAGGCAGGCAGGCAGGCAGGCAGGCAGACCCCGCATGCATGACCCGGTAGCCCGAGGAGGGGTTCTTCAAAAAAAAAAAAAAAAATCAGTGTTCAACCTAAAACAAAATCAATAAAAAAAAAAAGAAAGAAAATAAGGAAAAGACCAGAAAAATAAAATCCAGAAGAAAAAAGAAAAACATAGTAAGAATCAAGGAAAGTCACGAAAACCCAGAAAAATTCCAAAAGTCAGTGTACCCTTGAAGTTATAGTGAGGGACCCCTCGCGGTCGGGGTACCGCCCCCGCCGCCCCGGCCCACAGCATCCCTCGGCACCACCTCCCGGCCGCGGTGAGAGCAAGAGGCACGCGCGAGAGGACGTCGCGGCTACTGTGCTGCTGTGACGGCAACGTCGACGACTATACAACAAATCCAAGAAGGAAGAAGAATGGCGGAAAAAAAATAAAAAATAAATAAGGCCATTTTGTGCCTTTTAAAAAAAAGAGGAGGAGCTAAGAAATATGAAATGAGCGCCCTCCTGCGCTGCGCGGTGCGATGCAAGGCCTTTTTCATTTCTTTTCCGCCGCGCGCGGAATCGTCCTGGTCGCGGGGGCGTGGCGCGGGGGCGGCGCGCTACCGCTCCGCTGCTCAGGCGCGGTCCGGCCCGGCCCGCCCCGCCCCCGCCGGGTCGGGTGGGGGGGTTTAAAAGGTGAATAAATTAAAAGACCAGAGGCGTAAATCACGAGCAGGTTATGAGCGCGGGATGGCCCGGGCCACGGTTCATGGCTCGTGATGAACGCAAGTGAATAAGTTTCATCGGCCTCGTCGTCTCAGTCTCAGTATACTCGCGACTTGCGCGCCGCTGTGCCGTCGTGCCACTCCCCCCCCTCCCCCCCCCGCCGCTCCCCGCTTCCCCTTCCCTCCTTCTAGCGTTACGCCGATTTGGAGAGATGGCGCTGTGCGGCGCGGAAGGGCGCTGCTTCTTATGTGGTCCCACGCCAGGCTCGGCCCGGCCCGGCCCGGCCCGGCCCCGACTTACCCGCGCGACCCTCTATCTCGCTATCGTGCCCGTCAAGATCTCTATCCGTACGATTCACGAGCCGATTCGGGGCGCGCGCGGCGCGAGGGGGCGGCGTGGCGTGGCGTGGTGCGGGCGGCCACTGCTGCACATGGGCGGCAATGGTGGGGATGCGGCAGGGACCTGGGGGGGGGGAAGGGGGTAGTGCAAAGCAGGGTGATGTTTGTCGTCCAGTGCAAATGTGGAAGGACAGGGCTGAAAAACACAGTGGCCGCGGCATCATCTCGTGTGTGTGTGGTGGGGAGAGAGAGAGAGAGAGAGAGAGAGAGAGAGAGAGAGAGAGAGAGAGAGAGAGAGCGAGAGAGAGAGAGAGAGAAGGGGTGGGAGGGAGGGGGAGAGCGTGCGGACAAGGAGGAGGATCACGTTTTAATTAAACACGAGAAGAGGAATGTGCCGAGGAATTATGGGTCCATTACTGGTGCTGCCGTCCGACGCTGGCCCATCCCCTGCCCCTCCCCGCCCCACCCCACCCTCCTTACCCCCCGCCTCACCCGCCGCCGCCAACCCTTCCGCACTCCCTCGTAAGCTGCCCGCGTGCGCATGGGCGCGGTGGTAGAGCTAGTCAAGTCAGCCGCCTGATTCCGAAGATCCCCGCGCTCTCGTACCGCCGTCCTTGTCGCACTCATGGGTCCCTTGCCATCCCCAACATAGGACACTTCCATAGGTGCGACAAGGACTCGGAGGTACGGGAGCGCGATCTTCGGACTCAGTCGGCAGCCCACTGCTACTAGTAGCGCAGCAGTGTAGGCTGCTTAGCCAACCCGCATCGCCCCGCCCCGCTGTGCCCCGCTGTGCCCCGCGCCCCGCCCCGCCACGGGGCACTGGGGACCTCCGATAGCAACAGTAGCCTCAATCGTGACTGCAGTGAGCCGTACCCAGGGGCCTTTATGCCCGTCCGGCCCCGCCTCGCCCCGCCCCGCCGCACCCCGCTGTGCCCTAGGCCAAGGACGCGCGCCGTGCCCTGCCCCGCCCCGCCTACCCGCACCCCAGATCCTCTCACGCTCGCCATCCCCCTTACAGGCGGCGCGCCCCGCCTCTCAAATTTCTTGCGCCAAACGGCGCGGTAAGAGGGTTTACTTTTCTCTCGCCGAGATGGGATTCGGAAGTGTTGTTGTTGTCGCCGTCGCGTCGGTTCGATGTCTACTGCCATCATGGCAGTTCTGATGCGATTTTTCGCTTCCTCCCCCTCAGCACCGTTTTTTTTTACTATACAGCTTCCTGTCTGTAGCCGCCTATGGATCTGGTCTGGCCGAGGGGGGAAACATCTCTGAATATAGTTGTACAAATTTTGTGAATTTTTGTGAATTTTGTGAACTTTTACTTGAATTTTACCTAAATTTTTGTGAATTTTTCTAATTTTTTTCTGATTTTTTTTTTCTGAATTTTCCTGAATGACGAGGAGTGCAAAAATTTCAGAGTTGTTTCCCCCTCGGATCCGGCCGGCCTGGCTCCCACGCTGCACCTCCCGGTCCTGTTTGCTCTCTGCTCCGGAATTATTTACGGTTTTGCCCTATCCTCGACCCTCAGACATCCCCTCCATGAATATCGTGTAGCGCGTCGTCATGATTCCCCAACACCTGCTTCAGAGTGCTGCTTCGCCCCGCCACGCCCCGCCACGCCCCTCAATAACCACCACATCCCTCCCGCCCCCTCACGCTCGACCCTGAAAGCCACACAAGTCCATAGCCCCACATAGCGCCGACCTACCCTGCCCCACTCCCGCCCGCGCGGAGGAGAGAGGCAGGTCCGGCTGACGGGGGGAGGATGTGGGGCGGCTCACGAAAGGCGAAAAGGCGCGCGCGATCTCTCTCTCTCTCTCTCTCTCTCTCTCTCTCTCTCTCTCTCTCTCTCTCTCTCTCTCTCTCTCTCTCTCTCTCTCTCTCTCTCTCTCTCTCTCTCTGACACACGCGCACGAGTCGGGGTAAACCATCTTGACCTGCTTGCCTTTGAAATTGAAATGGCTTCCCCGGGCAGTGCGGCCTGTGCGTGGACGCGGGACGTAGGCCTCTGCCATCTGGTGAAGGCTATGGCGAGGCCTGCGACCTTCGCTTGCTAGAGAGGATACGACATGACTTTTGAGTCGTCTCCGTCCGCTCCGCCCCCGCCCCTGCCTCTTCGTTCCACCCCCACCTCGTTCCACTCCGCCCCGGTTAGTTTGGCGACGGCCCAGCACTTGCAGTCACAGGTGGAGCGACAATTACGTGAATCGAATGATTCGTAAATTGCGTTGCCGTCACCGTAGACACTAGTAAAGACTAAGGCCCATAGCATTGAGTCTTTCTTGAAACTTACTGTGCGCACGCTCTTCTTGAAGCACGCAGGGAGCATGTAAGCTCCTTTCCTCCAAGCTAAATGTATGGGGGGAAGTTCCTTGAATTGTGCTTTGTTTACGCTTATTCAGGGAGAGCGCAAGGTCTTCAATCGCTGTTGTGTGCTTGAATGAAGTTTACTTACAACTATGCTTCAGGCACACCAGTGTAAATAAGGTCTCCTTTTTTTCTCATATTTACTGCTGTATTCTTTCATACTTGTTTATCAACTCTACGCCCCTGGCGCGAGTAACTAACTGATAATTCGTGCAATGAGGCTGGGACCCAAGTAAGAGAGAAATAAGAGAGAGGGAGAGAGAAAAGAGGGAGGAATCTTGCAGTGAGTTATTTGTTGTCCATTTAAATTTGAAACAGACCTCCTTGCAATTAGGCAGCCCGCCAGGGTTGCCACTGCTGTTGCTGCTCGCCACGCCGCCCCACGCCACACCGCTACTGGTTTGGTGGGAGAGAAAACGACGCGGCGCTGAGCTGCTCTCGGGGGAAGAAGAAGAAGAGCGCTGTATATTTCAAAACGCGAGAAAAATTTTCCACCTTTCCGACAATTCTCAACTATGGTTTCATGAACTTCCGTCGATGCAGCCGGTGCGCAGTTGCATTTAAACGCGCAAATTGTTGTATTTTTAATGAAACTTTTGGCTAAAGGCCGGAAGCCTTTTGGCGGAAGCCTTGTCCTGCCGGAACCCCGTGAGAAAGCAGCCGCGAGGGACCCGCAAAAGTTGCGTATTTGTGACATCATTTTCCATATTAGTAAGGCGAAAAGGCTTTGTCAGTGGCTGCAGAAGTGGCCCAAAGAAAGATATCTTTTCCACGGCGGCAGGTCAGGTTTTTCCGACCTAACCGACCAGACCCAAGGGGGAAACAACCCTGAAATTTTTGCACACCTCGTAATTCAGAAAAATCCAGAAAAGGGCAGAAAAAAATCAGAGGAATTCAGGATAATTCTCAAATATGAAGTTAAATTCAAGCTAAAATTCAATAAAAATTCATCGCGAGAAAAAAATTACAAAATTTTGAATTGTTTTCCCCTCGCCGGACCTGGCTGCCCGCCACCTCGAGTTGTGTGGCGTGTCGGGGCGCTTCCGGCTCCGGGCCGGGTCTGGTCCCGTGGTCGACCCCTGCCTGCCTGGTGCAGGTCGACCCGCCGCCCCGCCCCGCCGGGGGGATATGAAGGTTTACCCTGTGGCTCAGGATCCGCTCTGGTCAGTTTGCGGAAGCGCTTTGACGACAGGTCGGGCCGGGGCGCCGGGCGGGGCGGGGCGGGGCGGGGCGAGATTGGGTGGGGTAGCGCGAGGCGGGGCGGGACTACCACCGGTCAGCACATAGCGGCACACGCCCCGCCCCTGCTGACCGCTGCTGTCGCCGCATTATTCCGAGATTAGCTAGGTAACGCCGCGGCGCGGGTGGGGCGTGGCGGGGCGTGGCGGGGCGTGGCGGGGCGCGGCGTGGCGTGGCGCATGTGTGGTGGGAAAGAGCGCCGCGAGCTGCTTGGCGCGGCGGGGCGAGGGGGGGGGGGGCGGGGCATGGCAGAGGCGTACCGTACCGGCGGCAGCAATGGTCCACGCACTCCATCTTGATGAGGTATTGCCTGGGATTTCTTTTTAATTACTGGGGGGCTCCCGCCAGACTGCCGCCGCCGCGCTCCGCCCACCGCACCCCGCCACGCCCCGCCACGCCCCGCCACGCCCCGCCACGCCCCGCCACGCCCCGGCCCGCTCCACACCCCGCCCAAACAGCTCTGCTAAGCTCTCTTTCAACCGCAGGACGCGCGATGCAGTTGGTTTTAAAGTCTCTGCGGCTGCTCGGCCCACACCAAACGCCAGTGGCGCAACCAAGGGGGAATCAACTGTGAATTTTGGTCTCCCCTTTTTGTTAATTTCTGTGAAGTTCAATAGAATTTTTGTAAATTTTCACTTGAATTTTCCCTATTTTTTTGTGAATTTTCCCGAATTTTTCCTGAATTTTCCCCGATCTTTTGCGAATGTTTGTAAATTTTCTAAATTTAAATTTTCTATTTTTACTAAAATATGAGGTGTACAAAAATTTTAGAGAGTTTTCTCCCGTGGCCGCAGCTCGCGGCTCGACACACCGATAGGGGCTGATCGGACGCGATCTCGCCTCGCTCGAACGGAAAAGAAGAGAGTACGCGGGCGTTTTAACCCCCTTTCCTTTTCCTCGCGGATGGCGAGCGGAAAAAACAAAAGTTAATTCCCGCGCCGACGGCGGCTTGACGGCGCGGCCGGACTGCCGAGCCGAGCCTCTCCCACGGCGACATTCCCGAGGTTGTAAAAATAAAGGGTCAGGCAGCCCGGTAGTGCTGTGCTAGTGCTCTGCTCGGCTCGGCTCGGCTCGGCTCGGCTCGACTCGGCTCGACTCGGCTCGGTTCGGCTCGCAGCGCCCTGCCCTGATGCCCTGCGGGGCTTAGAATGCCCCTCCAGGCTTCCACCTTTCGCCGGCCTTCCCGCTGCCCCTCCTACCCACCCAGCAAGACATCTTTCTCTCTCGCTCTTGCACTCACTTCTCCTTACCTCTCTTGCTCTCTTTCTTTCCCCAGATTCCTGCCGTCTATTCCTTCTTCTTCACCTCCGCACCGATCACTCTCCAAGATGAGAATTTTTCGAGGCAAAGGAGCAGGGGGGAGCAGGCTGCTGGGAGGGAATATCGTGTTATTGCCATTGTTACGCGGGTACAGCCGGCGAGAATACCGAAAATATAGAAAGGGAAGGGGAAGCAGAAGGAGAGAGAGAAAGATAGAGAGAAGACGGAGAGAGAGAGAGAGAGATGCCCTTTCACCCCATGTTCTTCGACTCCTAAGTCTGACTCTCTCAGTCTCACTCGCGCTCCTCGTCCTCCCTGCTGGGAGAGAAGGATGGGTATCGGGGAGCCACTGACGAACGAGAGACGGCCAGAAAGGAGGGAGCCCTTCGAGAATGGGGTGGGAGAGAAGAGGAGTGGGTGGGGAGGTGGAGGGGGTAGAGTAAAAGCGAGACGTAATGGCAGAATGGAAAACAAAAGGATTCTGTAAGCTTCCACTCACTGTCAGCTCAGTATTGGGGCTCTGTTCTGGCTTCTATGAATGATTGACAAGGGGCCGAAGAAGATCCCGAGGCCTCGCAGGCACGCCGCGCCGGCGGCGGGGCGGGGCGAGGCGGGGCGGGGCTGGGCAGGGCCGGGCGGGCGCCGTTCCGAATCAGCCCCAGATCGAGGAGAGCGTCATTACAGGAAAGGCCATTCGTCAGGTCGGAGCGGGCGGGGGGAACGTTTTCCAAAGCAGCAAACTGTCTGTCTTCCGCCTTTCCTTTCTTCTTCTTCCGTCGACATGTCGACTCGGCGGTCACGTGATGTAGTGGAGCAGGGCTGAGACGCGGGGAGAGGAGCAGAGGCTTCCCTAACCGCCGCGAAGACAAAAAGTACATCGGTAATAGTGAATGACTGAGTGAGCGCTCGTCGTTTACCTGGCCAGACATGTGAGCATTGGGCAAACGGTTCGGCTGCTGCTGCTCCTGCTGCTGCTCCTGCTGCTCCTGCTGCTGCCCCTGCTGCTGCTCCTGCTGCTCCTGCTGCTGGTGCTGGTGCTCCTGCTGCTGCTGATCCTGCTGCTGCTACTCCTGCTGCTACTCCTGCTGGTGCTCCTGCTGGTGCTGCTCCTCTGCTGCTGCTAGTGCTGCTCCTGCTGCTGCTGCTGCTCCTGCTGCTGCTCCTGCTGCTGCTGCTGCTCCTGCTGCTGCTGCTGCTACTGCTGCTACTGCTGCTTCTACTTCCCCGCCACCTCCTCCTGACCGAGCGAACCTGCCCTCTCCCCCTCCCCCTCTCACCATACTCCTCCCCCTCCTGAAGCAGTATGTATGCGTGTAGGACTTGAGAAATATATTAGGCCGGAGCGTCCGGCGGCTCCGGCTCCAGCAGCAGCACCGCCCTGGCACCGCCCCCTACATGGGCCGGCGCGCGGCACGGAGCGGCGCGGGATATTAGTCGTTGCGGCAACGAGCTCTAATATACAGGCGGGGCGGTCCGCTTCATACACGCACAATCAGCCCGGAACTTTTTTTTTTTTTTCCAGACCCTTTAGTCATTGTTCCTGCTTCTTGTAATTCTGCTGCGTAGAGACGTCAGTATTTAGAGCGATAAAAATAAAAATCAGTGCTGCTCGGCCAAAATGAGTGTGGCCGGCTACGGTTAAGTCAATGAGTAAATTAAGTGGCATACTGCAGCTCAGCCCAGCCTGCCCTGCCCCAACCAGGGCCCGCTCACTCTCGTCTTCTTAGAGTTTCAGGGTTCTCTCTGCGTCTCTCTCACACCAGAGGACGTCTTATGGGAAAAGAGAGACACAGTGCGAGAGCCCTGAATGTCGGAGTGGACATAGGCACTGGCCCCGAAGGGGCCCGGCCCTCTGCAGCAGGGCGTAATGCGGGGGCAAAGGAGAGGTAAACGCGGCGTTACACGCAGCAGAACCTGTACTAGTGCGGCGGTAATACGAGAAGCAGTAGGGGGGCAGGAACGGGGGGGGGGGGGGGGTCGGCGGTAAACACCACGACACCGCCGCCGCCGCCGAGGAATCGGAAAGCAAGACGGAGAGTTAAAAGTAGTTGATGTGTACGTGTGTGTGCTGGCTGCGGCGGCGGCCCGTCCTGTGTGCACGACCCCGCAACGACCCGCCACGCCCGGCTTCGCGGTAAACATTTTATGTTTATGAGCGGGGGTCATGTTGACGTTACCCCCACAACACAGGGGTGAGGGGCTGCAGCGCGCGCCTCCCCGCCCGCCAGCGTGGGGCACATAGAGACGAACCGATCCCTTGGCGTAGCCTGGCGTCCACCCCACCCTATACCCCCTCATCGCCTTCCGATCAGAGCGGCAAGCCTTTGCCGGTGTGTACGCGTCCCGCCCCGCCCCTCCTGTGGTGGCTACTGATCAAACACACGAATACCAACACCTTGATGCTGACCGTCCTCAATAACGCGATAGGCAGCAAGCGCGTCGCCTGCAGGGCCCCCTTACCTTCCCTCCTGCGGAGATGAGTGGGGTCGGGCCTTCTGCGGAGCCCTGCTGAGCTCCGAGGGGTCCGTCAATAAAAAAAAAATAAAAAAAAATCAGAGTACGACCTTAAAAAATTAAGATGAAAAAGATCAGAAAAAAAATCATAACTACGTCCAGATTTCCGTGCCACTCTTTCCTCCTTGTCCTCACTAGAAGAAAGAAGCGCTGCAATTTGTATGGTTATTAATGGTAGACTGTTACCTTGTCAATGGGAAACTGCTCAGGTTGAGCCTTTTTTCTGTACGGACTCCACGTCGGTTTTCCGTTTTGGCACAGGGATGTTTTTCAGTGCACCTCGCTCTTCCTCTGGCAGACGACTCACGACGCTTCCTGCCTCCGTTGTGCGCACCTCTGCGCCTGATTGGTCTCTCGGTGGGCCCGGTCCGCTAACTGGACACGCTCTCTGTCCCCCCGCAGCTCGCCGCCCCCCGCCGCGCCCAACAGGCCTCATCGTCAGGCCCTTTCACGCTTCGCTGCCGTTTTACGGGCGCGGTTGACTGGACTGGTCATCATCACCTCACTTGATGCCCACCTCTTTCGCGCTCTGCTTCTCTCCCTCTCTCTCTCTCCCTCTCTCTCTCTCTCTCTCTCTCTCTCTCTCTCTCTTACGCGCACGCGCGGCCTGCACGCTGCGCGCTTTATCGCGTTGGGTCTCATCACCATCACCTCGCGGCTGCGGCGCCGGCGCCACGACGATCCTCCCTAAAAACTGACGAAATATAAATGAAGGCTTTACGACCTGATTGTGTTCTACACATTTCTCCCATCCTTTTTATTCTTCCACGCCGTTGTCTCTCGCTTATGCCTCCTCCTCCCTCCCTCGCTCCCTCAGCCGCCGGACCGCGGCGAGTGCGGGCGGAGTGGGCGTAAATCTCTCCTCTATCTGAGCGGCGGCAGCAGCAGCGGCGGTGGCGCCGCCCCCAAACCCGCGGTCCATAACCTGCACAGTATCCTTAATGGCGCTGATATATCTTCCAGGGGTGACTCAGATTTTTCGTTCATACGACCGATTTTGATCCGAAGGAAGGCAAACCCCAGTCGATACATTTGAGGCGCGGAGACGTATATCACACGCGGCTGTGCGCGCGCGGCGCCCGTGGCTTGATTTACACGCGGATAGGCCTCGGAACGACAGCGAGAGAGAGAGAGAGAGAGGGGGGGGGGTCTTCCCCCATCCCTTTCCCTTTCCCTCGCCGACACTCGCGTTGTCACAACAAAATCCGCAGAGTTGACTACACAGCTGGGTACGCGAGCCCGGCTGGGCGTGACTGGAGGGGAGGGGAGGGGGGGGGGGGCGCCAACGGTAGCTTGTTAGAGGTAAACCTCGCGCGACATTTAGTTTTCTTTTTAGAAGAGGAAAGGTGCGACCTTCCTCTTTCCTGCTTGGCGCCGCTGCC
Organism: Frankliniella fusca; assembly: GCA_029379305.1. NCBI lineage: Eukaryota > Metazoa > Arthropoda > Insecta > Thysanoptera > Thripidae > Frankliniella > Frankliniella fusca. Next base: position 752,619 of record JAHWGI010001390.1, read on the forward strand.
TGATCCTCCCCGGCCCGTCCCGGCCCGGCCCGGCCGCGTACACAGCGCGCTGGCCTTTATTCCGTTTTCCATGAATGAAAAGCTCGCGAGGGCACGGTGGCGCGGCGGCGGCGGCGAGGTCATAACTTTGCATTGAAAAAGAAAAGTTTGGCTGGAAAATAATTCATCGCGATGTGACGTTTAATTCCGCGCGTCGCGCCCTTTTGGTGCTGCCATGCCATCCCTGTAAGCACGCAGCAGCAGCAGTGGCCCTCGAAATTTTTCATTCTCGGACGGACCAAAGCTTCACGGCAAAGTACGCGGGAGATAGCCGGGGTAAAACAGGGGGCGGGGAGGGGGAGGAGAATTCGGCCCATGAACCGACAAACTCACACGTGGCACATATGCAAAACGCCAATAAATTGAAAAAGAATTAGGATGCGCCAGTTCGAGAGGTCGAATTGGTGATGAAGGAGGTGCCTCTCTCTCACCTTCTCTCTCTCTCTCTCTCTCTCTCTCTCTCTCTCTCTCTCTCTCTCTCTCTCTCTCTCTCTCTCTCTCTCCTCCGTACATTAGCATACATATGACGTGCGTGCGGCGGTGCGTTGCTATGCCCCTCTCTCTTCCTCCCCCATATCCTCTCATTTTGGCCCCGTCTGCGTCCCCGTTTTCTTCCACTGTCTCTGTGTCGTCGTGGCAGCAGCAGCGTCCCCGCGTGCTCCGTATATAAGATCTCATAGCGCACTCCACATCGCCGATATCAGTTCTGTCATATTTTCCCTTATGAGAATTGCTGTAAATCATATTATATTATTTCACGCTAGAATTTCACGGCTTCTGCTTGTAGTAAACATTTTCATCCGTCTGCATCTTCTGGTGCGGCAGTCAGCTGTTGCTGCACTGCCAATAACATCCTACCACGAGGTTATACCTGTTTATCAACAGAGCAATAAACTCATCAGATCAACCTCAACCTTATTCTTGCGTGCGGTCATTTAAATCTTAACCCATCTCCAAATTTTCACGATAATTGCAACTATACTTATGTGATTTTTATTCCTTTGAAAGAAATGTTTGAACATTCAAAGTAAACTCTTGCCTCTTACTCAGCTCATTCATCTTTATCTCTATTCATCGGTGAGATTTGTGACCTTCCCCCCTCCACCTCACTACTCCTCTACTTCTTGCACCCTCCCCCATCCCCACCCTTCAACAGTTGTCTGTAGTTATCTGTAGTTATAGGCCCCTGCTTTGTCGCATTATTGCTGAGATCATCTGTAAATAACATCTGCGCCACGCCGCGCCCCGGCGCTGAGAGCTGGACACGGCACCTTCTCATGCACGTTAGGCGTCGTCCTGGGCGGTAGGCGGCAGCGCGCATAGCGTCCCGTTCAGCGGGGGGAGGGGGAGAGAGAGAGAGAGAGAGAGAGAGGGGGGGGGGAAGGGGGGAAATGGTTGGCTAGAATTGGACGGCGAGTTTGTGGGCTAAAGCCGTCATCATATCATAAGCGCTTGCCACACATACTGTCATCGCCCTTTCGACCAACATATGTTTTATTTTATGAGATGATGGAGCAGCCTGTCTCCCTAATCAACTTAAGCTCATACCTTTTATCACCTGTAATTAAATTAACTGCGCCTGTCGGGCGGGGCCGGGCCGGGCTCAGGAGGCTTCCTCCTGCTGCACGAAAAATTATCCGAACGACCTTCAATTACAGACCGAAAGGTGTTGTCGTGACTGGCGCTTTGCAGTACGACTGCAGCTATAGCATCACGGCAAAGTGAAATTTTTATACACCTACACAAAAATTGCACATGCAGCTAAAACAATTGTTGTATATACCACAGCTAACATTTTCAGCTTTACAATAAACAAGTTAGCTTTACAACTAAAAAGTTAACTGAACCACAAAACATTTAGCTAAAGAGCAAAGTGTTAAGCAGTATTGCTCCTAATGTTAGTTGTGCAAATACAGCATTTTTTCCCCTAGTGTAGCAAGTAAATATTGAATAGAAATATTAGGCACTCCAGTAGAGATATGGTTGATACTATATTCATGATCCTTCATTTTTTTAATACACATACACTTAAACACATGCAAGCACGCTACATAATATTAAATACTTCCAGTTCAGCACAGTAAATTTCAAATATAATAAGGTAGAATTCATTTTTCCTTTACTTCTTTTTTTTAGTGGCAGTTTATCCAGAAAGGCGAACAATAAAGCTCGTTTTATTGGTGCCGCATGGCATCTTTCTCTTTTTATTATCGAAAATCTTGGTGACGCTGGGGATGACGCTGTGCGTGTTGTCTTGCTGTCCGTCCGTCCGTTGTCTGTTGTCTGTTCGCCTGTCTGCGCGGCTCAGCGTTATGGCTTGCTTCTTCTCCAAGGAACAAAACGCACTATGCGCTCTCACAGCCTAAGACTCTTAAATAAGGTGCGGACTTTCATCCGCTTTTATCTTCATAGCAGAGAGACTCTTTTATCTCGAGTATATGAGTCTGTTAAAGGGGGATTTACAGTCCTCAAGATGCTGCTGGCTTGATTTTTACACGTTATGATTTTTGTTTACGGTGTGAAAAGTATGTTCGGGTGGAATTTCCAGCTCACTGGGTTCAGTAAGAGGACAGTGCATGTCGCCTCCGCGGTGAACAGGTGCTCATTAAGCGCTTTGCATTAGTTTTGAAGGCACGGGATGAGTAGCATGAAATACTTTGGGTACGCGAGAGAGTAAGAAAGAGAGGAGAGAGGGCAAGCCGCGAGACGGGCCACTCCTGGGAAGCCATTCGTCTCTTTTTCATGATTTTTGTGTGTTATTATATGCCCGAGGTAGGCGGGTGTGGAGAGCATTAAAATATGGCCTGTCCCTCTCTTTCGTAGCGCGCGGGGCACGGAGCGGCGCGCGCCCTGCTGCCGCCGTACCGCCGCCTCGGCTGCATGGAGCGCCCCAGGCAGGCCCTGGGAGGGAGGCGAGCAGGAATGCCCCGGGAGGTACTCTCTTGTTCGTAAAGGGATACCACCGGGCGACAGGAGTGACCCTCCCCCCCCCCCTCTCCTACCTCCTCCTACTCCCTCTCTACCTGCTCCGCCCTGCCTCGGACATAAGCCCCGCCGCAATGTTTACCTTTAGGGTGTGTGTTATACACCTGTCGAAGCACATCTTAATCGAAAACAGCCCTGAGTTCCACACAAATTTACGAAAGCATACACGTACGTTAATTTTTAGACCCTCTTTTTATCTTTAGTGTGTCAGGCATTTGACGAAGGCGTAATAAAAGCGAGCGGGGACACGACTCTGACATTTTTGCACACCTCGTAATTTAGAAAATATCAGAAATATTCAGAAAAATTTAGAAAAATTCAGAAAAAAATCGGAAAAATTCAGAAAAAATTTACAAAATATTCTGTAAACTTCAAGCCAAACTTCAGAAAAAATCAACAAGGATTCCCAAAAATTCACTTTAATTCCCGAAAATTCTTAAAATGTGCACACAATAATTCAGAGTTAGTTGTTTCCCCCTCAAATATAAGAGTCGAGAAAAAGTAAAAGCATATGACTTGTATATGTCTCCAGCATTGTGCCTGTGCGCATCCGACTGGTAGTGGAAGCCGTCCCCCCCCCCCCTCGGTTCAAGGAAGGAATGTCCGCAGGAAAATGTCCACTACGAAAATGTCCCTAATTTTAACGTCCGCCTCCATTATGTCCGGCGGAAAATGTCCGTGACAGCAATGTCCCAAAAATAAAATGGCATCCTTTTCACAAGTCCGCATATTTAATGGCCGTTAATGACCGTTAATGGCCTTAGTGAGAAGGGCTGTGGGGTATTGTCGAGGGGTACTTCACCATCTCCCATCAGTGTACGGTACGCCCTTAACTCCAATCATTTTCCACTCACTTTGCAATCACTTAGTTTTCGGTCCAACAGCAGCATTTCTACGTAAAATCTCACAAAATCTTCGAATTTTGTAAAAATTTTGAGGAAATTTAACGTTTTTGTATACTGTGGCGAAAATTTTGACTCCAATCATGAACGAGATCTCCAATTAGTGTACACCCATCCAAGTAGTGAGGTACCCCTCGGGCATTGTTGGCTCGGGCCGAGCAAGAGAGGGCTGCAGCTGGCAGAGGCCTGGCAGAGGTAGGCAAGCATGGGAGCTCCTTCTATCCAACAAGGGGAAGAATCTCCTGGTGCTTATTGTTCTCTACCTTATTATTTTTGTTTGACTAAAATTATTTTCCAGTCATTCTTTTGTACACTTTTTGTTTTCTACCTTATTATTTTTGTTTGGGTCGTTACTTTTTCATACTTCCTTTGCAAGTTGTTCCCGCATACACTTATTGTTTTCAATTTTTTTTTATTGTTTTGTTACAGTTTTCTTTATACTCTCCTCTTAAATCTTTTGTACCTCATCATTCTTAGAACGCTTTTTCCAGTTTTTACTGATTTAATAAAATTGATGCTTTATCACCGCACCGCGGGCCTTTAAATTGTGTCCATAGAAAAAATTGGACTTGATTTTGGTGGACAATAAATTTCTGCGGCCTTTTTCTCTTGTCGGACGTTCCATTTTTGCGGACATTATTTTTGTGGACATTTCTTCCCGGGACATTTCTTCCTGTAACTCTCCTCTCCACATTGCCGTCCGATTCACCTGCCGCCTGCCAGCCGCCGTGCCCTCTCGCCCACTGGCGCGTTATGGTAATTTGCTTTTCCCGCCACGGTGTGTGAGGTGCGGTACCTACTAGGATCTCAGAGAAACTCCCCTATGCCCTAAAGTGCCCCCCCCCCTCCCGTGTTTTAACTCAGACTTAAAAAACATGCTATGTAAATAACGAAATTAGGCCACAAAGATATTCGTAAGTACTGCTGCATCTTTATTTCTCGATATCATTTTATCTGGCACTATATTTGCTAAGAGGTCAATTTTTTTTTATTTTTTTTTGAAGTCCAAAGCACACACGTCAGACTCTTTTCCTTTCCTTTACTTTGCCGTTGGAGATGAAGGAAATTATGAAGGGCGTCTCACATAAAAGTGGGAAGGCCAGCATTAAGCAAAGTGGGAGCGGTTTAATCGGTTTAATTTTTTAATTAGGCCCCGTCGAAGAAGGAAAGCGTGGCGCCGCCTGCAGGTGTCTATGCCCGCGGGGCGGGGCGGGGGAGGGCGGGGCGATGCGGCGCGCGCCACGTTCCCTGTCAGCGCGGCGCGTCAGTTGTCAGTCGCGCCGCGCCCCGTCCCGTCGCTGACACATGTTGGACGTGGGTCGTTACGTTCCCAATTCGAGTAGCAGCGGCCTCCGGCCCCCGGCCCCTACACAGCCCGGCCGCACTGCCGTCAGATTCTGAAGAGCCTCTTTCGTATCTCCGTCCTTGTCACCACGCATGGGTCTCGGCCACTAGGAGTGAGTGAGAGGGCACAACAAAACGATCTTCTGAATCTGTGGGGGCTGGCGGCGGCGACGACCTCCTCCTCCTCCTCCTGACACTCGTCGGCAGGCGAGGCGCACGGCGCGCGGCGCACGTTGTCGTTTGTTGTGTCGAGTCGACGACAAGCTCCCCGTGAAACTGGACGTGACTGCGCGCTGCTCGTTATGCGTTGCCAAGCAGCGTCGTTCATGTTAAATAATGTTTTGGTAAATTCACGATAATTTTAGTAATTTGTAGTTGAAAAATTGTGAACATTTTTACAAAAACCGCATAAATTAATTACCTTTTTTTTGGTACTTTTTGCTTGTGTTTCATTTGCTTATGAGAAACCTATCACATGTAAGCTGGTTTGACGCGGAGTTGCGTGAGGAATGCGATTGTACATCCGAACCTGTCACTGATTTGCTTATAAAGAAAATATTCTGTGGAAAGAAAAACAACTGGACATGTACACTTTAGCACCCCTGGAAAGGTAGGACATCGCATCTTTGTTTTTCTGGTGTAAAATGTTGAACGCTCGCTCGGTTCATTGGAAAAACTAATGTGACATGAGTCACATCAATTGATGTGACCAGTGTGTGTCACATTTCAAAACGTTACCAAAATTCTCGGTCACCTTTGGTAATGTGACATTCGGTGCCACGTGTTATGTCTGCCTACAGTAATAACATGGGGGATGTCACATTACAAACGTTACCGAAAATATGGTAACATTACGTGATGTTACCTAAACTGGTCACATGTGCACATGTGACATGGGTCACATTAGTTTTTCCAGTGTTGGTCCAGGAGCATGCATCCCGTCCGGTCGCAATAATGCAGCAGAGCTCCGCATGATAATAAACGTGGTGGCCGGGAAGCCGCAGCAGCCTCCCTTCACCCCCGCCGGACCGGACTGATTCAACAGCTAGCTAATCCATTATTACCAGTCCGCACCGCTGCCACCTGACTGCAGCCCGCCCCGCCCTGCCCCGCCCCGCCCCGCCCCGCCCCGCCCCGCCCCGCCCCGCCCCGCCCCGTGGTGCCTGGGGGCCGACCGCCACCGCCACTGTTTAGTGAGGCCCGCGCCGCCCCTCCACCCCCCATCTGCGGTCCCATCTGCGAAGAAGGGAGGCCGTGCCGTGCCGTGGGTGGCCGGGCCGGGCGGGGCTGGGCTGCCGTCTGATTCCAAACATCGCCCTATCGCGCCTCCGTCCTCGTCCCACCCATGGGGCCCTGCCGCCCCAACATGGGGCACCGCCATCGGTGTGACAAGGACGGAGATACGAGAGCGCGCGGTCTTCGGAATGAGACGGCTGGGCTGGTAGGCCCCTGAGGCCCCCGGCGCGCCGCACCGCGCCGCACCTGCGCCCACCTGCTGGCCGGGGCGTTACAATAATAATAATTATTACAGCGGCATAATTCACGCGCCGCGGCCGTGCGCGCCGTTTGTCTGCCGCGGGTGGAATTGAGGCGCTGCGAACGATATTTATAGTAAAGCATTCTGCGTTTTCCAGCAGAATTTTTTTTTTCATTTTTTAAATCATTGTTTTAAATATAGAAGTGGAACACAGGTCTTTGCCAATGATTACTATTCGCGTGCTTCGTGTTACAGTACAGCGAAAGCAAGTAGTAGTTGCCCCGTCCGGATGTCCTCTGTTCTGTTTCGCGCAACCCCTCCTTCTCACAGTCCACGCGTAGCCGTCCCTTAATCTGCAGAGATCGGGGGAGCGACGTATCAAGGCTACCTGTGTCCTGTGTGCGTGTGTGTGTTTGTGTGTGTGTGTTGGGGGGGCGTGCGTGTGTCGATGCAAAGCTCCGAGCCTCGCCTTTACTTCCGATCCCATTCGCGGAATAGTCAGTCAGGCGGCTGCTAGAGCGCTCTCTTGATCAGTGCCGCGCGGTGGAGGGTGCGAGGGTACGGGGCGGGGTGGGGTGGGGTGGGGTGGGGCGGTGCGAAGTGGTAAGGGCTGCCTGAGCTTTAGGGGTGTAGCCGCGGTGGTGGCTGCGCGGGCCTATCCCGGGCCTCCCTCAGGGCCGAGCGCGCCTCGCCGGACCGACCAGGACCCGGGCTTTGGCACAGCCGAAGCTCGCAGTTCTCGCAGTACCACACCGGCAGGCCGCCCCGCTCCGCCCCGCTACCCCGCGCTCCACCCCGCTCCACACCCCGTCCTGCCACGCCACGCTACGCCACGCCGCGCCACGCCCCCCCCCCTTCCCCTCTCTCTGAACCGGGCGTTTTGTCATTGTCACGATATTCTCCAATCCTTTACATCTCGCCCCAAGAGAGCGGGCGGCCGGGCGGTACGTTCCGTGCGGGCCTGGCGGAGGCCGTTGCGCCCGCCGGGTCCGCCCGGGCCCGCCCCCACCTGGCCAGCCTCCCCCTCCCACACAGCGCCCTGCTGGCGCGCCCAGGCCCAGGCCCGGGCCCAGGCCGCGGCGGGTGAAGCACCCCCGCTGATACACCTACAACAGCACGCCCCGCCGGCCGCCCGTCCTTTTTATCGGTTTCGGTCGGCCCCTCTCGTGGTCGCAGAGATATAGGCTGTCGCCCGCCCCTCCCCCCGCCGCCCCCTCTATGCTCGCCCGCGCTCTCGGCGATCTCTCTCTGTCTCCCTGCTCAAACTCATCTCTCTTCTCCCTCCCTCTCTTTGCGCTCATGGTGGTGGTGACTGCGCGAGGGTAAAACAACTCCGAATTTTGGTGTAGGAATTGTATGAATTTTTGTGTTTTTTTGTAAAATTTTTGGTTGGGTTTTTCCCAAGATTCTGCGAGGTTAAGGAAATCTTTCTGATTTTTTTCTATTTTTTTTTCTGATAACTTCGGAATTTTGAGTTGCACAAAAATTTTAGAGTTGTTTCTCTCTCGTGACGGCGTCAGTCGCGTGTCGGCCGCTGAGCATATCATTTTCAGTGGCAGTCGCAACAACGATGCACGGCAAAGGCGGCGAGATTCACTTTTTGCAGGGTTATTGGTAGCTTCTCTATGAAGGAGAGGGTCACCCAGGGTCACCTCTACTCATCTCCCCGAGTTCGCGTACACTCACACACACTCACACACACACACACACACACACACACACACACACCTACTCTCTCTCTCTCTCTCTCTCAGTTACACCACGAGGGTGGTGGTGCTGTGTGTGTGTGTGTGTGTGTGTGTGTGTGTGTGTGTGTGTGTGTGCGAGAGAGAGAGAGAGAGAGAGAGAGAGAGAGAGAGAGAGAGATTTGATTTGATTTGATTTGATTTGATTTTTGTTTAATGTATCATACAAAAGGACTAGAGAGTCCCGCTCCAGTACAATACAGCTCCTCTAGAAAACATATGTATATTTTATTTTGTATTTATATATACATATGTTTTCTAGAGGAGCTGTATTGTACTGGAGCGGGACTCTCTAGTCCTTTTGTATGATACATTAAACAAAAATCAAATCAAATCAAATCAAATCAAATCTCTCTCTCTCTCTCTCTCTCTCTCTCTCTCTCTCTCTCTCTCTCTCTCTCTCTCTCTCTCTCTCTCTCGCACACACACACACACACACACACACACACACACACACACACACACACACACACACAGCACCACCACCCTCGTGGTGTAACTGTGAGCAGCGCGGTCGCGGTGGAACACCATCTCTTTTGGTTCGTCCACACGGAGAAAACCTTTTAGCTGTATAGGTAACTCTTAGCTACTCCAGCTAATAAAATTAGCTACATGAGAACAGCTAAGAAATTAGCTGGAATGCTTATAAAATCAGCTCGATGAAATTAGCTATAGGATGTAGAAAATTTGCTGTGCTGCTCAAAATTTGTGGGTGTGCGAAGCCGATTAGTTGAGGATCCTTCGCAGCATTGCTCCGAATTAGCAATGGTGCTAATACAAGGGACTAAGGGACTTAGTTGCACAGCTAACAAGCTTCAGTTAACTGAATTAGCTACATGGCTAATTTATTTTTCTCCGTGCATAGTCACGGCCTCGACGGGCTCCACCCTCTGTCGTGACAGCAGCCGCACAGCCTCGGCCGCCGGTGCAGAGCGGAGGCTGCGGGGGCTGCACAGTGCACACTCGGATGATTCGGCAATATTCCACCATTCAGACAGAGCTAACCGAACGGCAAAGCGCTGCTGGCCGGCCGCGAAAGGGGCGGGACGCGGCGAGGCGTGCGGGGCGGGGCGGGGCGGGGCGGGGCGGGGCGGGGCGGGGCGGGGCGGGGCGGGGTAGGGCGCGGGCGTGGCAGAGTGAAGCAGCAGCCGAGAGGGGTCTGAGGGAGAGAAACGACTTCTCGAGGACTAGCCAGGCCGGGCCGGGCCACGCAAATCACATTCGGCGTAAGCCGCGCAATGGCGCTAAGGGTGGGGAGGGCGGGGCGGGGGTGGGGCGGGGCGGGGCGGGGCGGGTTAGAGGTGCCGGAGAGGACAGGGGGAGGGGCGGAATTCTTTTCCGAACGGGGCGGGGCGCGGGCGGTGGCCGGGGGCGGGCCACACTGCCGTCTGGTTCCGAAGATCACTCTCGTACCTCCGTCCTTGTCGCACCTATGGCGGTGCCCCATGTTGGGGTTGGTAGTGGCCCGTGAGTGCGACAAGGACAGAGGCGCGAGAGCGATCTTCGGAACCAGCCTGCTGCTGCTGAACGCCGCTCTCCTCCACCAGCTCCAGCACGCCGCTGCTGAGCTGCTGCTCACGCCGCCGCCCCGCCCCGCCCCGCCCCGCTACCCGCCACACCACCGCACTCCTCCGCGTACTTTTGTCAACTTTCTCGCTGGTTGCTCGGCATGCAGAGAGCAGCCCTCCTGGAGCCTCAGCCTCAGGCTTGTAGATGTCCTGCTCCCTCCTCTTGTTCGACACGGTCCCTGTTCCTTCGCGCGCCGTGCTGGTGCCGTGCCGTGCTGTGCCGTGCGCCGTGCGCTCCACAAAGCCGTGCCAACGACATCTCTTTTCTTTCCTACCTGTCGGCTTTGCTGTTTTCCCCCGCGCGATGCGTTTTGTTGGTTTTGTCGCCCACCGCACGCCGCACCCCGTGCCCGAGGCGGGGGCCGGAGCGTAGACTGCGTAGACAGACAGTCGTCTGGTCTATTGCGCGGGTCAGTGATACGTCCGGGTGCAGACAGCGAGCCACCTCCCCCGCACCTGTCTGTCAGAGATGAAGGACGCCTAGGGGTGATGTGCGTGCGTGGTGTTGGCAACCCCCACCCCCCACCACCCCATCCCCGCCATATGCTAAACGGAAGGGCCGGCGCGCGCGGTGTGCGGCCCTTGCTGCTGCTGCCTCCCAGCCAGGATGTTCGCACGCATATACTCTCTCTCCCTCTCTCTCTCTCACTCACACACACACACATACACACTCTCATGCGCGCGCGCTCTCGCATGACCGGATGGCTGTGTGCCCGTGCATATATGCTGTATACCGTCGATACGCGGACCACACGCGTGAATCCAAATCAAACAAATTGTCCGAATTTTGTGTGCACGTCGGTCGGGGGCGGGGCAGGACGGCGCCTGCTTTTGCTCCCTGCTTTGCCTTGGATATGGGCGCGGGGGAAAGAGGGAGAGAGCGAGAGAGAGAGAGAGAGAGAGAGAGAGAGAGAGAGAGAGAGAGAGAGGGGGGGGGAGGATGCGGAAGGATGGCTCCCCGAGGCCAGCTCGACCGCGAAACACCGTTTGGTCCCCGAGCCGGCGGCGCGCATCCTATATCCTCTCGCGGGATTAGGAATCGGAGGTGGGGAGGCTCGACTCTGTGGCGGCACAGCCGGGCACAGCCATGGCACAGCGGTGCGGCGAATACGACGCGAAGCTGCCCGCCTCTCGCAGGCCTTTCTCGCGCCCATTTGTCTCGTGCGCGGGGTTCTCGTTGGCCTCGGTGGCGGTGGGGCGCGTAGGGCCGGAGAGAGGGGTCGTCAGGGACCCCGCCGGGCCGGGCCGGGCCGGGTCGGGCCGGGCCGGTCGACTGGACTCCTGCTACCTAGTGCTGTTCCGGAAATGCAACGGAGAAGCTCCCGATCTTTCCCCTTTCCCACATGCCCTCTGCTCTTGTTGCACCTCGGCTCTATCGCAATTTAGTATTTGTTTTGTGAACACGATTTCAAACCCTGTTTCTAGGCGCCCACTTCCTCGTGTGCCGCCGCTGGCCAACACTCGAGGGGGAAACAACTCTAATTTTTTGTACACCTCTTAATACTGGAAAATTCAAAGGAAAAGAAAATCACAAAAATTTGGGAAAATTTAGAAAAATTCGGGAAATTGTCATTAAACTTAGGTAAAATTCAATTGAATATTCACAAAAATTCTGTGAAAATTCTCAAAATATGTACACCAGAATTCAGAGCTGTTGCCCCCTCGCAAACACTTCAGCCTCCTCTCTCGGTGTGGTTCTATCTCTCATATTTGCCACACTGTCTTTCTCGCTCTTGCTATATACGGAGTCCGTGTGAATAATATTTCCCCGGGCGGTCTGGCGCCGGCTGGGCCTCGGCTCGGCGCATATAGCCGGTGCTGACCTCTGTAGCCTCTGTCTGCCTCTGCTGCTTTTGCTGCCCGGGTGCGGTGGGGCCGGGCCGGGCCGGGCCGGGCCGGGCCCGTGTCCATCCATCCCTCCTCCACTCTCCGCCGGGCCGGGCGTGGCGGGGCGGCTCCCAGGAGGTTCATTTGTGGCGAAGGGTGCAGCGGGGTCGGCAGTGCCGGCGGACGGGACGCGACGGGACGGGCAGGGCAGGGGTGCGGGCTGCCGGGGCGGGGGCGGGCCGACCGGGGTGAAGCCCGAGGGGGGAATCACTCATTCGAAATGGGTACAATGATTTTTTCGACTTTTGTAATATTTTATATATTTGTTGATGTTTTTTGTTTTGATTTTTATTTTTAAGGAAAATTTCTGTCTGTTTTGATAAATTTTGATCTTTTACCCCCATTTCTGAATTGTTTCTAATTTTATTTGGTTTCTTTTTTTCTCATTTTTCTTGATTTTTCGATTTTTTTTTGGTATATTTCTTCTTGATTTTATTTTGATTTTTTTAAAAATAAATTTTTGGGGGCTGCACAGTGATTTCTAGAAGTGCTCTCCCGCCACCCCCGCCCTCAGGAAGGGGCTGGGCTGCCGGGGGAGCGGGCGGGCGGGCCGGGGATGTGGCGATGGCCACGCCGGCTCGCCTAGTCAAAGCGCGCGCCGGGAGGATGTATTGCCTCCGCTGCTGCTGCGCTCCCTGAGGACGGGACTGGACCGGACCCTCTCGCCGCCCCCGAGAGGCAGCAGGGGCGCGGGGCAGGCTGCCGGAGCAGCGGGGACGACCCGCGTAACTCGGAGGGGCGCCGCGACGCGTCGCGACAGATACGGTGCGTCTGGGACCGCGCGCGTCATTTCCTAAGGCGCAGCCTGCCCGGCCCAGCCCAGCACAGCCCGACCCGCCCGCGGAACAGCGTTTTTGTTTTAGGGGTTGCGGCGCTGCGGCGGGCTGGAGATGGAGCTGCCCTCTGCGGTCCTTGGCTCCGCTGGCTCCGCGTCGATGCGGGATATAGGAATAAGTATCCACGGCGGGGCGGCATGGGACGGTGCGGGGATCACAGGGAAAAAAATGATTCGCCGTAAGAGCTAATTTGGCAGCTTGTAATGGCATCAGCTGAAAATATGAAACCTCACAGCTAATTTTGCCTTATAAAGCGACTGGCTTTTGCTATACCAGATCGGACGTTTTCCAGTACAGAAAAAAAAACCGGCCTACCGGCGGGTAGGAAGGCAGTCGGCTGATTTTGAATATGACTATGAACGGTAATTGTCACGGGAACGAGATGCGTATGCGTAGAAACCATGGACACTTTGATTCTTGTTTTAACGTGGCTGATTTTCTGATTTTTCTTCTTACAGGCTTGAATTTTAACTGCCTTATACTGGATTATATTTTAACTGGCTTTTAAATTATCTGAACCGCATTCATTTCATTTGAAATTTAAATCCTGGAACTAGGGGACCAATTGTAACTTTGTCACTTCTTTACTGCGACAAACTGTTGGAAATTCTTTCGTAAATTAACGACAGATAAGTCGCTAATTTTTACAGCGACTGCAGTCATTTTGGAACCAGAGGGTGAGGAACTGGAAACAATTATGTGCGCCGGTATAAACAATACGAAACAATATCAAAACAATACGAGACAATAGAAACTACAAAGTGACAATTTCGGACAGAATTAGATTTTTTTTTAACTGGATCATATTGTATTATATTTTAACTGGCTTTTAAATTATTTGAACCATATTCATTATTCATTTCAAATTTAAATATTGGAAATTCGGGACCAATCGTAACTTTGTCACTTCTTTACTCTCTGATACGAGCGAACGTGGTTCCCGGCCGGTCCCAGCCCGCACACAACACGCTCTTTTTATTTTAACTGGGCTTTATACGAAACTTAAAAGCCAGACAAATCGGCTGCCTAACAAGATTACAGTTTTACCGTGGCTGATTTCTGATTTTTATTCTTAGGGACTTGAATTTTAACTTGGTCATACTGGATTATATTTTAACTGGCTTTTAAAATTATCTGTATCGTACTCAATTCATTTCAAACTTAAATATTGGAACTTCGGGACCAATCGTAGCTTTGTCACTTCTTTACTGCGATATGAGCGAACGCTGTCAAGAGGTGTAACGTGATGAGGGTTCAGCAGCGCGCTTGTATACAAAGGGTCCATGGATGGCTGGCGCGCGGGGGCGGGGCGGGGCGAGAGGGGTGGGGGCGGCTGGGAGGGCGGTCGGGCGCGGGCTGGTGAGGCACAGCTGCATGCTGCGCGCTGCGCGGGGAGCACCGGGCCACCTCCTGCTTCAGCTATGCTCGCCTGGTACAGCGTTGACGCTCTTGCGGCGCCAGCCACCCCGCCCGCCAGCCCGCCAGCCCGCCAGCCCGCCCACGAGCCGCACACACGCTCCTCTCCTATATAGACTGGGAGGGGTGGGGGAATGAGCGCTGCCTGCTGGCTGCTCGCTGTCTTGTATGGCGGACTATTTGAACTGGCTAGCTTTTACTGGATACTGGATCAATACGGGGCTTATATTTTAACTGGCTGGCTTGTACTGGATACTGGATCAATACGGGGCTTATATTTTAACTGGGCTTCATACCAAACGTAAAAGTCAGTCTAATCGACTGCCTAAAAACAGCAACAAGCTATTAGCTCCCCGTGCAGAGTGCACTACGGCGAAGCGTCAGCATCCCGCCGCTCCAGTGTCGTGCGCTGTGCCTCGGGATCCCTCTGAGGCCACCAATTATTATGCCGTATATAGGCTTTGGCTGACCGGGGAGGGGGAGTTCTCTATGATTACTTTAAAGTAAAGGGAAGTCCTTTTTTTAACTCAGCAGTGTGTGTCTGTCTCAGTAGGAGGTGAGAGTCTTAACTTGAGCGAGGGAAGCAAACGCAGGCGGGGGCGCAAAGGGTGGAGGAAGTGAAGGGTGTCGGAGGCGTGACGTTTCAGCTTAACCTCTGTCGAGATAGCGCCCTGAGCACACATTGGAGGGCCAGACAGAGAAAGGCGGAGGAAGAGAAAGAGGGAGACAGAGAGAGAGAGAGAGAGAGAGAGAGAGAGAGAGAGAGAGAGAGAGAGAGAGAGAGGGAGAAACGGAGGGAGAGACCCCTTTGGAAGGGGGAAGGGGGAGGGGGTTGGGAGGAGGCGGCCAGGCGAGAGATAAGGAGAGGCCGGAGAGTAAGGGAAGGAGAGCACTGTGTCATGGAGATCGCACTCGCTCACACTCTCTCCCCAGCCCCAGTCTCCCAGTCAACAAAGCGCTCTCTCTCTCTCTCTCTCTCTCTCTCTCTCTCTCTCTCTCTCTCTCTCTCTCTCTCTCTCTCTCTCTCCCTCTCTCTCTCCCTCTCTCTCTCCCTCTCTCTCTCTCTCCCTCTCTCTCCCCCCTCTCTCTCCCCTCCCCCCCCTCTCTCTCTCTCTCTCTCTCTCTCTCTCTCTCTCTCTCTCTCTCTCTCTCTCTCTCTCTCTCTCTCTCTCTCTCTCTCTCTTTCCTTCCTCTCTCATCTCGTTCACACACTTGCAGGCTCTCATGACGCCGCCCTCCGACTTGATCAAGAAACTAAGCGTGCGCGCTTTTGCCGCCTCGTGTGTGCCGTAGCCCGTAGCGTGCGGCGGTGTCGTCCGTAATTTCTCATGACAGCGGCGACGCCCTGCCCCGCGCCGCCCCGCTCCCGCCCTCTCTCTTTTGATTTGTGGCACTTTTCAATCCTATTGAAGCCCAAAGTGCTAATGTGAGGAGAGCGGGCAAATAAAACGTCTTGACACGCGCGCATAGAAATATATATCCCCCTCTCTGTCGGAACGAACACACGCGCGCGCGCGCGCGCGCACACACACACACACACACACACACACACACACACTCACACGTGCCGACGACATGATATGGGGGGCGCGGTGCCAACTGCTTACAAACAGCCGCGCGAGGCTCGCCGCCTTCCCTCCCGCCCCCGCGGGGTCCCCTTTGCCCTACTCGATTCCCTTTTCAGGGCGACCTGCAGCAGCGCAGGAGCCAACCCCGCCACGCCTCGCCGTGACCTCCTCCCATGGAAACTCTGTTTACCCCATTCTTTGTGCGCGCACCCCCCCCCCTCCTCCCTTCCCCAACACTATCTCCATCTCCCTTCTGCTCTTTTTCACGCCCCCGCCTGGCTGGAGCAGTCAGTGCGCGCCCCTTCCGTTGACCGGAACATGACGAGGCATAACACGGGCCCGCGCCCCGCCCTGCCCCGCCCGTCAGGAGGCGCCCTTTGCTTAGGCAGACCTGTCACGACGTTGGCCGCGCTGGTAAAGGGTGGGGTGGCCTTCACTGCTACAGACCTACCGACTGATTCCGAAGAGAGCTCTGCTCGTTCTGTCTCTCTCGCACCTGCACGGCGAAGCCCATCAGTGAGAGAGAGAGAGAGAGAGAGAGAGAGAGAGAGAGAGAGAGAGAGAGAGAGAGAGAGAGAGAGAGAGAGAGAGAGAGAGAGAGAGAGAAGCTCTCTGCCGCTGAAGCCCAGGGCCGGGCCCGGTTCGCAATAAGGGTTATGTTCTGCTCCTCCCCGCCGCGCAGCGCCGCAGCAGCGCTGCTCTGCTCCTTGATGAATCGCGAAAAGCACGACCAGCGCGCGCTGGAGAATCAGCAGCAGCAGCAGAGTGGGCCAAGCAGGAGGCGTGGCCGTGGCCGGGCGGGGCGTGGGTGGCGCGTCAAGTTTCGCAGGGCGGGGCGGGGCGGGACCCGATGGGCGCAGGGCCAAGCAGTGCCATGCCTCTTGTCCCTGCAGTATTTCCATGGGACACACTTTTCTTGCCCTGACGGTACGCCACGGCGTGGGCGGGCGAGCGGGCGGGCGGGCGGGCGGGTGTGCGGCCTGACGCGGGGGGCCCGCGACACGGCGTGTTGTAGCGGGGCGGGGCGGGGAGTGCGCGCCAGCCAGGGTGGTAGCAGTGGACCTACCGGGCAGGCTGCTGCTGCAGCAGCACTTGAAGACTGCCGCATTCGCACTTTCCCCTGAGTTGGTATACACAACACGCACGGTCCATACGGTCTCGACTAGCGAGTTCTGCGCGAGGGGAAACAGCTCTGGAGTTTGGTTTTTGTAAATTACTGTAAATTTCCGGGAATTTGTAAATTATTGTAGATTTTCGTAAATTTGAATTTTTTAAAAAATTTTAAATTGAACTTCTGCGAATTCTTTCTTGAATTTTACCTCAATTTTTGCGAATTTCTCCTGAATTTCTCTGAATCTTCTTGAATTTTTCTAAAATTCTTGTGCTCGTATAATTTCCGTCTGTTTGCAGACGATGTGTTCCTGGTGTGTTCCGTCGCATCGTCATAACCGCTCTTTTCCCTGACAGGCGGCATGCATAGGGTTTGGTGCTCCCGCGTCCGCGTCGTGGTGTAAGGTCGAAATTATCTGTACTTTGGAATAACCTGGGACTCCGGTGCGGACCACCCACCCCACCCCCTTTCCTCCGTCGACGGGGATTAGGTAGTTTGGTCCGCGCGTTTCGCCGCAACGCCGCTGTGAGCGGAAGGGTGTTGGGCTAGGGGTGGGGGTGGGGGAGTGTGGGTGCAGGCAGCAGGGGCGGGCACAGCTTGGGGTAAGAGAGAGAGAGAGAGAGAGAGAGAGAGAGAGAGAGAGAGAGAGAGAGAGAGAGAGAGAGAGAGAGAGAGGAGGAGAGGGGGTAACTGGGCTTGGCACTGGAGGCTGGTTGAAGCGGGGAAAAGGAGGAGGAGACGCGGTCACCTTGTCTTCCCGCCGCGCTCTGGAAATCTGAAGGAAAACGAACGCGAAACCCACAACAAATCTTGCAGAAGCGAGAGTTGCTAACAAGCGGGCCCAGCCGAGCTGCCGGCTCATTTGTATTCACGTTTCGGTGCGCCCTCCACCACGCCCGCCACGTCGGCTCCCCACTGGTTCGAAATTCACCTGCAACTATTGAATTAGTCTGGCTCCTGCTGGCGGTGGTGCTAACCTCGCCCGATAGTCAGTCCTTTTCCCTTTCCCCCGCCACCCCTTCTCTCTCTCTCTCTCTCTCTCTCTCTCTCTCTCTCTCTCTCTCTCTCTCTCTCTCTCTCTCTCTCTCTCTCTCTCTCTTTTATATCTCTGGCACAGGCGAAAAGAAATATGGACTTCATGCCCATCAGTATTAGAAAAAAATTATCTCAGGCTATAATTATTCCTACATTAGAATACTGTTTGAGTGTGATGACTAATATTAGTAAGGAAACAATGCATATACTACAAAAGGCACAGAACGCATGTGTTAGATTTATACATAAAGCAAAGAGAGATGAACATATAACACCCTTTTATGTCAACCTACAGTGGCTAAAAATAATTGACCGCCAAAAAATGTCTGTTATTAATCTAATATGGAAGATTGTCAAGTTTAAAAACCCAATGTATCTCTATGAAATGCTTACTTTTGCGGAGGTGGAGATGAAAAGAACACTAAGATCCGACAGTCAGTCTTTGAGAATACCTGTCCACAGAACTGCAATGTATAGTGGGTCATTTGTGTAGTAGCATCACAACTATTTAATGAATATAAGCTTTATAACTCATTAAAATTATCAACTAATCATACTGTTAAGAAACAGATTAGAAAATCCATCCTTGTAAGCTATGGTTTATAGTATTATCAAACTATCCTGTAATTATTTACTATCTTGTAATTATTTACTATCTTGTAATTATTTACTATCAGCATGAGAAAATCGAGAGAGCGGACTGCATACTGCAGTGGGACTTCATAGTCCTTTTGTATGTTGTCTGAAAAATAAATTTCAATTTTTCTCTCTCTCTCTCTCTCTCTCTCTCTCTCTCTCTCTCTCTCTCTCTCTCTCTCTCTCTCTCTCTCTCTCTCTCTCTCTCTCACCCATCTTTTATTCTCACTTTTCTTGCTCGCTCTGCTGGGCTTCCCTTCTATACTAGGTCGTGTAGACAATCTTCGCGGCATGGCACGGGCATCGCCGTCTCTAGAATAAAATATGGACGATAAGGCTTCATTATTCTTTTCTTTTGCGATGCTTAATCGGCTTTATTGCTTTCAAAAGCTGGGTGCTGCTACGACGCCCGCCTTCCTTTCCTAGTCGTGCTGCCCCCTCTTCCGCACTGTTAAAAGCTTACGGTGAAACCTGCACCACTGTAAGTTACGGTGCATATTCACCGTAACTTACAGTGAATATACACCGTAACTTACAGTGGTGCAGGCTATTCGCCGTAGCTTACGGTGAAAATGCACCGTAACTTACAGTGGTGCACGCTGCTCACCGTAGCTTACGGTGCATATTCACTGTAAGTTACGGCGAATATGCACCGTAACTTACAGTGGTGCAGGTTTCACTGTAACTTACAGTCAAATTCACCGTAAGCTTTTCAACAGTGCGCCGCCCCGCCAAACCTTTTTGAAATTCACTCGCGAAATACTATGCAATACTCGCTTATACTCACCAACACTCTCACATTACTCGCCAATACTCACCAAACATCGCACATTACTCGCCAACACTCGCCAATACTCACGAATACTCCGCAGTACTCACCACGTGTACACTACGTGAGGGAGTGGGGGACCCTCTCGTGCCCTGCCCGCCGATTCAGAAGATCGTTTTGTAAGTGCTCTCCGAAGGGGAAATAACTAGAAAATTCTGTGTCAGCTGGATTACAGATTACCCCATGGATAAACTATGGATTAAATTCCAAAATTTCAAGGATTATGCTGGATTACCACGGATTACCTCCAGAATATCACAAAATTTTTGGTAACCCGAATTAAGGATGACTTACCCAATGTCAGCCGGAGATCGTTTCCCCCTTGGTGCCCTCTCACTCACTCCTAGTGGCCGAGGCGGCCAAGGCCCATATAAGTGTGACAAAGACGGCGGTATATACGAAATCGCGCCCTTCTGAATCCGGCGACTGCGGAGGAGGGAGCAGCGCGTCGAGACGCAGCCGCACCGGCGCACCGCATCGCACCGCATCGCACCGCCGACCCTGCGGCACGGCGCCCACCACGCCCTGCTCTGGTCTGGATCCGCCCCGCCCCGTCCCGCCCCAGGGCAAGTTCCAAGTGATAACTCAACACGATTCCCTCGCTACCCCCTTTGCCCCGCCCCGCCCCGCCCCGCCCCGCCCCGCCCGGGCCCGACCTGCGGCACCCTGGTCTCCGGGGGCTGGTGGGGGCGGCTGGAGGAGAGGAAGGGTATGGGTTGTGGTGCGCTGGGGCTCGCGGGTGGGACGGGTTGGGATCGCACGGGGCGTGGCGGGCAGCTAAAGCGAACAGGAGTTTGCCCCGCAAGGCTCCTGGTTGGGCTCCTCCAGCATGCAGCTCCGTTGCCGAGGGGGAAACAACTCAGAAGTTTTTCTACACCTCGTATGTCAGAAAAATTCAGAAAAAAAATGCAAAAAATGTAGATATAATGCATGGGAAGTTCACAAAAATTCAATAAAAATTCTCAAAAACTTCATTAAAATTCACGAAAATTCTCAAAAAATTACAAAATGAGTAGACTAAACTTCAGAGTTGTCGTCCGCTGCTTGTGCTGCTGCTCTGCTCTCCTTCAACCGACTGACTCTTTCCTTTCCCCCTCTGCTCCCCCCCCCCCCCCCGCTACATCAGCTCACTGCAGCCAACCCAAGCAAGCCGCACCAAGCAGCACACAAATTGGCGGAGTGATTATTTTAATGCGAGTCCCGCCGAGTCCCGCCCAGCGCCCCGCTGCTCTGCCTCGTTCCGCCCCTGCCGGGGCCATGTGTGAGACCTTGCTGCCACCGCCCAACCTCCCACTCCATATTATTTCCAGTTTAATGCTTCCCGGGCTCCTTGTCAAATTATTAAGGCCAAAGCTCCAATCTCCAATTCGAATCTGCTCAGTGCTCGTTATCGATAGGAGGAAAATAAAGAGGCATATACACGTCACGAAGGTCTTATATGTGTTCTAGGTGAAATCTTTCTTGGTGTGCTGAGAATGCGCACATGATAGTGTCCCGCCACTGAAAATCTACGAATAACAATAATTCTCGCTCCTATACGCGGGTGAGAATTTGAGGGCAATTTTATTACTCTCTGCTGGAGGGTGAGATTTTGCTCTATTGAGAAAGAATTTTGTAACCTCGCACGAATAAAGTGAGAATTCGTGCTCAAATTAAGTGAGGAAAAAAAATCCTCACTGAAGTAGAGCGAGGCTGAAAAATATCTCACTCGAGGAGAGTGAGGTTAAAACTTACTCGGTAAAAACAATGTCTGTTTTTTTTTTTTGAGGAAAAAGGGAAAACTTTGAGGACCTTATACTTTGAGGGAAAACTCAGATTTTGAGGAAGTCTCCTCAAAATTTGTGGAGATTTCCCTTGTTCTTTGAGGAGCCTTCCTCAAAATCTGAGGGGTTTCCCTCAAATTACGGAAGTTCCTCAAAGTTTTTCCCTTTTTCCTCAAAAAATCAGACATTGTTTTTACCGTGTATCACTCCCAATTAAGCATTGAAAAGTATCCTCTCCCTTTTCTTTTGGGTTGATAAATTGCATTTGAGGGTTTTGCAGTGACTGGCGGTGTGTGTGTGTGTGAAATGTGCCAAAACCACCCATAGTTGCAATACGTTTCCCCCCGGCCACGCCGCTACCGGAGGCGGGGGCATGATGGATGGTCGCAGCGCTCGGGACTGACGCGCTGCTGCTGCTGCTGCTGCTGCTGTTGCAGGTGCTGTGGATGCGCACGGAGCCCATCCAGGTGCTGACGCACGGCGAGATGGTGTTCGCCTCCTCGCTGCGCTTCTCCGTGTGGCACGGCGGAGGCGGCGACGCGTGGACGCTCAAGGTGTCCGGCGTGCGGCCGGAGGACTCGGGCCGCTACGAGTGCCAGGTCAACACGGACCCCAAGATGAGTCTGGCCATCGTCCTGCAAGTGCAAGGTGAGTGGGAGAGAGTGGGAGAGAGAGGGAGAGAGAGAGAGAGGGAGAGAGAGAGAGAGAGAGAGAGAGAGAGAGAGAGAGAGAGAGAGAGAGAGAGAGAGAGAGAGAGAGAGAGAGAGAGAACTGCAGGCTGAGCTGTCGTTGTTATACCGCTTTGTTTTGTTGACTTTTTATGTGGTCCTATAGCGCGCATCAGGTCCCTCAACAGGATTGAGCGGGTACTTGTGCGGCACGGCTCGGGCACTCCACTCTGTCTCTACCGCAACTTGAGAACCAGCCACCCCCGTCCAGCCCCGCGCCGCCGGTCTCCACCCCCGTGCAGGCTCATTTTTATCCCATATTTCCGCGGCGCGCGCGCACACACACGCACAAACACACACACACACACACATTCGCACGAACACAGTGGCAATGGTCGGTGCGGAGATGCGCCGCGCCGCCGCGGCCTGAAACATACCGTCGTAAAGATTTGACGCCTCCAGGCCTTACGTTTCTGCTCTTACCCTCGCGCCTGTTCCCCCCTCCCCCCTCCGCCCCCCACCCTCACCTCCTACTCCTTTCAACTCCATGCTGTTGGCCCCTCAAGTCTGCATCGCGTGTTCCAGCTATAAACGAGCACAGGGAAAAGTATAGACGGGTAGGGGATGGGGGAGGGAGCGGGGGCGCAGGGGTGGCAGCTCCGGTATAGCAGACATATAAGAGGGTGAAAGGAGGAAGACATGTGAGTGTAAGGGGGGGAAACCGACTACAGTATACTACTCAGGCCGTGAGAACTCGCCATTTCCTACCGCAGTAAAATTCCGCCCTGGCCTGCTGGTGCCAGCCCGAGCGTCGTGTGCCGTATTCAGCGCGATTGTGTCGGTATGCTTTCCACATTCACATTCTATCAAGCATACACACGGGCGCAGCCGAGCAACCGCCTTAACATTCGAATAGGAGGTCGTCAACACCTCATGAGAAGGGCTGAATGTATATTTCTTGCACTCTTTCTAATTTGATTTCGCTTTCCTTTTTGTTTGCGCAGAGGACTTCCGGGACTTCCCCAGCGACCAGCAGCACATTGACGCTCCTACGCCAGGTGAGAGTAAATTAATTATTCCTTTGTTTATTCGGCGGGTGTGGAAACGGTTCTGTGACAGCCGCGGTGACTGCGTTCCTGATAATTTGAAGAATGTCTTTAATTGAAGAATAATTCTGAAATAGCAAAGGCCAAAGGCCAAACTATGGCTTCTGGTTTTCTGTATCGTGTTTTCGATACCAACCATCGAAGTTTAGCTATCGAACAGAGTCGACCATCTCAACCATGCCATTTTTTTCCCCCTGTGGAGAATAAGGAAGTATGCCTAGGCGCCTAGCCAAAGAGCCGGCGTCGGGCCGGTCATGCCATGCTGTAACGCCCTACTCGCCTTTTACTTATTTGCGCCTGTTGTTACGGTTGGCGTGTCGGGGCGTGCGGCGGAGGTCCGGGAGCAGAGATGGGTGCCGGAGTGGTCGGGGGCGGCGCGCTTTGGCGTGCCTTCCGCCCCGCTGCAGTCACTGGTGTGCGTTATGGCTTCCGTTTGCCTGCACCGCCCGCCTCATTCCGCGAGGAACACGCCACCGCCTGTTTGTTGGCCACACGACGCTCCGCCCCGGCCCCCGCCCCGGCCCCGGCCCCGGCCCTCGCCCTCGTTTCATCTTTTGGTTGTAACCGCAGCGCGCGGGCGCGACCCGGTCCGGGCCGGGGCCGGCTGGCAGGGGGCGTTCATGATGACATTCGCCCACCCAGTAGCGGATCTTTTGCAGTCCCTCTCTCTTCCCCAACCTCGCGGTCGGACAGTAAAACGCGAGCAGCAGCCCGGTCGGCCGCGTCGTAAAGGCGGCGCGCCGAACGCAATGGAGATGGGGATGAATATGAATGGGGTGATGCTAGTGGGGGAGTGCACGCAGATCGTAGGGCAGTTGACTAAGTCGGTTGACCATTAGACCCGCGCTTTGAACTTTTATTCCAAGCGAAAGACGGGCCACAGCGGCAGAGTATCTCTGCAGGCCGCCCGGGGCGGGCGGGGCGCGGATCGCCTTGGCTCCACTTTGCAGCTCCAGCGGTCGTCCTTGTTAAAGCCCAGTGGCGATGAGGGGGTAGTCGGAGGAGGCGGGGTAACTATGCCAGTTTTTGCGAGACGATTGTGACAATGGACTCGTAAAAGTGATGTATATGCGGAGCGAAGGCGCGAGGTGGGGCGCGGGCGGGGCGCGGGCGGGGCGCGGGCGGGGCGCGGGCGGGGCGTACGATCCAGCAGGGTGGGGCGCGGGGCGAGCGCTGGAGCACGGCAAGCCAGGGCAGTTGGCCAGGGCGCCCGCTCCTCCGCTGCTTCGCGCGCCGCGCCGGCCCGTTCCAGATGCAGCCATCCGTCACTGCACTACGCCCCGGCGGGCGCGTACGCGTTCCAAAGTTCCGGGGTTGGGGGGGTTCTGGGGAGCAGCGGCCTCACTGCTGCGCCACCGTTATATTCGCGACCGACCCCGCGGCCCCTACCCTCCGGGAGAGGGGGAAACAACTCTGAATTTTGGTGTACAAATTTTGTGAATTTTTCGGGAATTGTTGTAAATTTTCGAGAATTTATGCAAATTTTTATTGAATTTTTCTGAATTTTTGCTTGAATGTTACCTGTATTTATGTGATTTTTTTCTGAATTTTCCTGAGTTTTTCTGAATTTTCCTGAATTTTTCTGCATTTTCCTGAATTTTTCCATGTTTTTTTGAAAAGTTTTCCTGAATATTTCTAAATGACGAAGTGAACAAAAATTTTCGAGTTGATTCCCCCTCGCCTCCGGGACGGCAGCCAGCTTATTTCATCCTTGTTCCTCTCGCCTCTGTTGCAGACGAGGGTGGCGCGACGGTGGCCGGCCCCCGGTACGTGCCGCGCGGCACCACCGTCACCTTCACGTGCGTGGCGGACGCGCCGGGCCCCGGCGAGACGGGCGCCGCCGCCACCTCCATGGTGGAGTGGAGGTACAACGGCGACCTCATCTCGTCCCAGGTGAGTCCAAGTCCTTCTCCTCGGTGCCACAAACGGTTCTCGTAAATACCATGAGAATGCAAGCAGACAGGTCAGAAGAGTCCAGTCTCGAGGGCGTTGGGTCCGAGGCCTAGCGGGGCCCGGGCCGAACTGTGTGTACTGTTATCGCCGCGCCGAGGGTGAAACAACTCAAGGTTTCGCTGTCAGCCGGATGGGATGGTGTGGAGAGAGGCGCGTCGGTTTTAGTCAGCCAGCGCCCGCGCCCTGCAGAGCCGTAAAGCACCTTGAGGCGCCCGCGAGTTCGGCTGTCAAAAAATGACAGAGGGGGCCGTGCTGTTCTCGTAAAACGAGTCAGAAGAACGAGGCTGGGCTGCAGAGCAGAGCCACAGAGAGCCAGTTCAAAGCGCCGCGACGCGTGCTCTGCGGACCATACCGCCGCGCCGTGATGCCCCGTTTAAATGGCGGACTTTCTCCTAAACTTAACTCTTTGCTTCGTATTCATAGTCCAACCAACCCTCGCAGCTCGGGGTCTACGGTTAAAAATGATTTTCTCCTCCTGTGTGCAGTCCGGTCGCGGCGGCGTCGGCGTGCAGACGGAGCGCGACGACCAGAAGATCCACAGCACCCTGACGCTGGCGGCCGTCGCCGCCTCGGACGCCGGGACGTACTCGTGCGCGCCGGCGGGCGCGCGCCCCGGCACCATCCAGCTCATCGTCGTAGACGGTTAGTGTTCACCTCGCAGCCCTGCCGAGCGATTCCGAAGATCGCTTTCATACCTCTGTCCTCGTCGCATTCATGGAGCACTACCATGGCCAGCGCCAGCATAGGGCACCGCTGTAGGTGCAACAAGGATGGAGAGATGAGAGCGATCTTCTGAATCAGTCGGCTGAGAGTTGGGTCAGGGGCGCCCGCGGGATGAATTCACTTTCGTAATACCCTGGACACCTGATCCATGTATTACGTGGTAATACCCATAATGTGATACCGAAAATCACGAAAAAAATATGCCCTAAATTAATCAAATCGTGTGTGTTGGAACGTTGTTGTACCGTGTAACATAGATATTCTGATGTTAATAATTCTTACTGGTGGGCGCCCGGGCCGGCAGGGCGATTCGGGTTCGGTCAGGTCAGACCAGGGCCCTATATCACTTGGAGATCGCGGGTGTCCCTTTTTAAATCTGTCTCTGTCTCTTTTTACCCATTAGAAGGCAGGAGGTGCGAGAGAGACAAGAGCACTCTCACACCCCTGATCCCCAG
This sequence comes from Frankliniella fusca, assembly GCA_029379305.1. Lineage (NCBI taxonomy): Eukaryota > Metazoa > Arthropoda > Insecta > Thysanoptera > Thripidae > Frankliniella > Frankliniella fusca. The sequence goes on from JAHWGI010001390.1 coordinate 778,665, forward strand.
AGAGTGAGCAGTCCCTTGGGTCAGACGTCTTTGATCGCGCGCTCTGCTTCCAGGTGAGCGGACGGAGGCCATGCACAGAGGGGCGGCGGGCTGTCCAGCGGCGCCGGCGCTCACCCTGGCTCTGGGTCTCAGCCTCCTCTCCGCCAGCGTCGCGCTCCTGTAACACTGGCCGCGGGAGGGGAGGGACAGTCCCTGAAAGAACGCCAGATCCGTCGGTGACATCTGTCATGTATCCCTTTTCTCTTACAAATCAGTGTATTATTGTAAAGCTATTATTATATTTTGTAAATAGGTTTGTATATTATCTTAAGTATTTTTAGAGTAATCATTCGAATATAGCTTTACAAAGTTTGGTCGAGCTGCGGTGTAAACCAAGTATCAAGGTTGTAATCATTCCGTTGTTTAAGCGTTTTCACGAGTGCTAGCTCTATTTTTGTGATATCGTATTTTTAACTTTAGCACGTTTGTAGAAAGTTTTGTAATTTTATCAGAAATGAATCCTCTTTTCTTTCAAGAGCAACATGACACCCGGATGAAGTATTGTGAAAAATTGGAAACGCAAAATTCTTTTAAAATGTAATTTCCATCAAATTTATCCCGCGTAGCCGATGGAAAGTACATATGTATTTGTATATCTTTTGTGTAATTTAGTTAATAAAATAGGATTTGATCCCAAATGCAATAGTGTTATACGAAAAAAGGACCGTCTAACTGTTACTTGCCTTAGAGGGCCGGACCCTTCCCCATTCGACGAAACAACTCCACGCTTCCTGGAGGAGTCGGAGACGAGACGCCGGTAGGTTTGAATGTAGAGCGAGGCAGAAAATGCTGCGTTCTTCAGGACGCTGACGGATTTTAAAGTTAAGTTCGATAGTGCTGACGCGCGCATGGTGTGTGCACACACGGGAGGGGCAGGAGGAAGGGGGCGAGGCCTTTGCCGTGCCTGTAGCGTCGCGGTGGTTTCGGAGCTCGCGAAGTGAAAACGTGTGCTATGGGTGCTCGTACGCCTGGTGCTTGGAGGCGGGGCGAGGAAGGTGGGGGCTGTGCAGAGGGCGAAGGGTCAGGAGGCGGGGGAGCAGGTTCTGAACGAGGCGGGGCGGGGCGGGCTGCGGGCAATCCCAGACTAGCCATTCTGTGCCATCAAACGCTCGTCACCCCGAGCGCGCTTCTCTCTCTCTCTCTCCCCCTTTAAATTTGTTAGCCCACATGAAGTGCCCCTTTCGGTCGGCGCCAAAGTGATCACCCCCGTCCCCTTGCTGCTCCTGCTCCGGCTGGTCCACCTTTGGGGCGGTGGCGGTGCTGCTGGTGCCCGTGCCCTCCCCCATCCCCTTCTAGGCGGACTTGCGCTCCCCGGCCACGGCACTGATCAATGGGGGCGCGGCGTGGCGCTCGTGGCTCGGCGAGGCAGGGCGCTCCGCGCGTTCTGCAGCAGCAGTGGCAAGCAAGTCACGTTCTACAACTTAACCTCCGCCCGCAGAAAAATGTCGGTCGGGGCGGGGGGTCTGGCCGGGTCGGGAGTAAAGCCCCTATACACTGGATGAGGGAAGGGGTGGTGGCGCCACCGCACGGCCCCAGCCCAGCCCCACCACGCACGGCCGGGCCGCGGGCGCATCTTTCGTGCGGACCCAGCGACTACCTCTTGGTCTGTCCAAAAAACCGGAGCAGCAGTCCAGTCAGTGAGCTGAAACTTTTAAAAGAACACGGACGAGCCAGATTGCAACCTACCTTTTGTAACAAAGGGGCACACATAGAGAGGTCAGATATCAAGTAAACATATTGATAATCTGAACCCGCGAAACGCGTCGCCAGCCAAAGTTGGAGGTTGGAGGGTGATGTTCACCTGCCGGCGTCAGGGGTTGAGGTGAGGGATTCCTTTCACTTGGTCCCCCTTCACCGTCTTTCGCCCCGTCCCTCCCCGCCCCAGCCCTATACCCCCACCCCACCCCGTCCCACCTCGCTGCGCCTCGACTCGACTCGCGCGAGCGCAGTTATACGAGTAGCCTTCCCTTTTACCACCACGCCTCTGTTTGTCATGCAAATTCGAAAATAAAGGACCTGGGCGCCCTACTACGGCGGCGGCGCGCGGCGGCGCGACCTAGAGGGGGTCTAGGAGAAGAGAGCGCGGGCGAGGGAGAGGGAGGGGATACTGCTAGGTGCGCTCAGCTCAGCTCCATGCCGGTTCAAAGGAAGGGTCGTCCCCGCCGCCGCTATGTCACGGCGAATGGATGAGGGATGTAGCGCCGCCGGGGCACCGCCAGAGCAGCCAGAGCCGCCAGCAGCACCCAGTGCGCAGCGGCGGCGGCCGGTCGAAAGGAGAAGGGGTCGGGATGGTTGCGTTTTGCAAGAGAAGGCCCTGGGACGAGAAGCATGATGCACATGCAAAGCGCCAGGCGCGGAGCGGCGGGGCGCGGCGGACGCGGGCTTCGGTGCAGCGAGATTGTGCGACCGCTTGATTTCCCCGATTTCCGAAAAAAGCGCTGTGCGACCTGGACAGCGACAGCGACATGACGCAACGCAGAGAGAAGCACTTTGGAGCACCATAGACCACTAGGCTGTCGGTTCGCACACTTAACGGCGATGCGAATTAGAATCCCTATCGACCGGCCAGGACTGGCCCGGTGGCGGCGCGGCGGAGACGACTTTCGCTCCGACTTTGTTCTTGCCGCTTGCCCGAAAAAATGGCGCGTAGATGGTGATAGCGATTCGCATGGAGGAAGGATGTGCGTCCCGCCAGCCGAGATGGTTAACGCACCTTTCCCCCGTCCCCAATCATCTCGGCTGGCGAGACGTTTTGCAAGTTCAAATCCCGGTGGGACTTTTTCTTTTTCTTTCTTTTTACCTCTACTTGTATTGAGGCATGAAGATTATAAGCTATTTTAAGCATTATACACCTCGACAAAAACAAGGTATTCTTCTGCTCAGCCAACACCCTCTCGCAAATAAATGATGATAATAATAAAAAAACATCTTCGTGGAAGCCCGTATGGCTGTCAATGGAGTATTTTTGTCGTATTTTTGACGTTTGGAAACGTCAAAAATACGACAATCATAGAACAAGCTTACGCCAAAAGTACGCCAAAGAAAACGGCAATAGAACGTGAAATCGGTTTGCCGTAGTTTTGGCGTCAGTTTGACGTATTTTTGCCTGTAAAACCGGGACTTTTTAGGACAGAAATACGTCAAAAAAACGCCAAACTTATCTCTTGTCCGTAAAAAATGAGACGGATACGAGACGGTGTCGACCCGGCGACCTCGAGGTCTCGAGGTCCAGAAACCAGAGCCTGAAGCAGCTCGGCCAAAGCGGTTTCATGTCAGTTAATGTTTGGGTGCCTCCTCTCATGCAGCAAAACTGTGCCGCTGACATACAAGTGTTAAAACATCGATTAAGTAAGGGATACAATGGCTGGCAGATGATGCTACAAGGTATGGCATCTGTCTGTAATCTAAATAATACTCCTTACTATCATATACCAGTCTGGGCCTACCATTCCTCTAAAGAAGACTCTGCAGGAATGACAATCTCGCTGTCATGATTGCTGCGGCACATGAAGCACCTGCACGGTTCCTCATATGAAACCGCTTTGGCCGAGCGGCTTCAGGCGCTGGTTTCTGGACCTCGAGGTCGCTGGGTCGACACCACCTCGCGTCTGACTCATTTTTACGGACAAGAGATAACTTTGGCGTTTTTTTGACGTATTTTTGTCCTGAAAAGTCCCGGTTTAACTGGCAAAAATACGTCAAACTGACGCCAAAACTACGGCAAACCGATTTCACGTTCTATTGCCGTTTCTTTGGCGTACTTTTGGCGTATGCTTCTTCTATGATTGTCGTATTTTTGATGTTTCCAAACGTCAAAAATACGACAAAAATACTCCATCGACAGCCATACGGGAGGGACTTGAATCCGGGCTCACAGGAGAACACGTCCGTAGCGCTAACCAGCTGATCACAGGCCTGTTCTGCCAGTACATGTGCAAACACCACTAAGCTTCCGAAGAGGTTCTGGGATCAGGAGTCGATTTCGAGGAAGGTTACCTCCTCGCCTCTGCTAAGCTCCGAGTAGATAAGGCCCGGTGCGTTGCTTTTTCTCGATTTTCTCTCAAACGCGCTGCCGGGGGCTGGCGTCGAATGGGTTGCCCATCCATCCGGCGCCCATTTAACAATACATTTTTCATCGCGTAAAAAGAAAATTTCTCCCAAACCAAGACCCGTATCGTGCATCTGGCGACTATGATGTATGTTTCCCAGCGCGTAAAGAATATTCCCGATTAATTTTGGCGTGATATGAGACTTTCGAATTTTGGTCGAATTTCCAAAGGCTATAGCCTTAGCATTTTTACGAGGGGTAAATAACTCCGAATTTTGATGTACACCACTAATTCAAAATTCACACTAATTCAACTAATTCACGCGAATTCAAAACTATTTCACGCGAATTCAAAACTAATTCACGCGAATTCAAAACTAATTCACGCGAATTCAAAACTAATTCACGCGAATTCAAAACGAATTCAAAACGAATTCAAGCGAATTCAAAACGAATTCAAGTAAATTCACAACAATTTCACAATAATTTCAAAAAACTTCGCAATAAATTCAAAAAATTCAAAGCTAATTCAAAACGAATTCAATTTAATTCAGACAAATTCAATTCAAATTCACGAAATTTTTACACCGAATTCAGAGTTGTTTACCCCTCGCATTTTTAGGGATTTTAGTCCCAAAAAAAAATTTCCTCCAAATTGACAGGACTTGTGAAGAGGAGCTCAAGTGCACCTAGAGACCAACCCCCGAGGGTGAAATCATCCGAAAACCGTCGAAAAAATAATTAGGAAGACCAAGATTCGAACCACTAGGCTGTCGGTTCGCACACCTGTAGGCGATGCGATTTGGAATCCTTATCTACCGGCCTGGACGGGCCCGGCGCGGCGGAAACGACTTCCATTACCACCCAAACCCAGACCGGTATCGTGCTTCTGGCGACTGAAAAATATTTCACGGTGCGTAAAGAATATTCCCTGTGAATTTCAGCGTGATCTGAGACTATCGATTTTCGGTCAAATTTCCAAAGGCTATAGCCTTTGCATTTTTAGTGATTTTGATGGAAAAAATAATTTGCTTAAAACTGACGGGGGTTGTGCTAAAAAATAAAAAAATAAAAAAATATAAAAAAATAAAAAAAAATAAAAAAAAATAAAAAAAATATAAAATATAAAAAAAAATAATATAAAATAAATATAAAATATAAATAAAATAAAAAATATAAATAAAATAAAATATATATATAAAAAAAAATAAAAAAAATAATAAAAAAAAATAAAAAAAAATAAAATATAAAATAAAATATAAAAAAAATAAAATATAAATATAAAAATATAAAATAAATATATATAAAAAAAAATAAAATAAAAAAATATAAAATAAAATAAAAAATAATAAAATAAAAAAATAAAAAAAAAAAAAATAAAATAAAAAAAAATAAAAAAAAATAAAAAAAAATAAAAAAAAATATATATAAAATAAATAAAAAAAAATAAAAAAAAATAAAAATAAAAAAATAAAAAAAA